>PVLD010000756.1:0-250508 GCA_004027595.1 Dinomys branickii | reverse complement strand
TTACTTGTGCCAAGTAAGAGCGGGTAAAAGTAACATGGCCACTTATGATCTAACTTCAGAAAACAGGCATTACCATTTCTGATTCACTCTTTCAGGCACAGCGCTTGGAATGTTCTGCCTAGACTGAAAGGCTGTGCCTCTAGCCCAGGTCTTGAAGGAAGAACGTCAGTGTCACACTGAAAGAAAAACATGTCGAATGGGAAATACATTCAAACATTACAATGCTCATTTCTGGAAATAGTTATCTCAAAAGAGATAACAACATATTCAGCTTCTCAAAAATATTTTAAAATATTTGGAATTGAAGTGATCAATGTGTAGAAAAATAAGATTACTAGCGAGGGATTTAAGAAATATTAGGAAACTTTAAAACATTTAAAATGTCATAGGAAGGGTGCATACATGGCATGTGGAGATGATGGGGAGAGTGTGAGGTGTGTTTAGAGTAACATAAGATTGTAAAAAATGTCAGAGAAACTGCACTATCAAGTGCGAGAAATAAAACTACAATCGAACAGTTTTATTCAACATGACCTATTGTGTGCCTGTGATGCCAGCCGCCACCAAACAGTGAATAAGAAATTTTGAGTTAGACTCATAACTCTGAAAAATCGCAATTAAGACAATGACCGCTTCCATTTCTTATGGAGAACTATAATCGATATCTAGATATCATAGCATAGTTATTTTTGTTGTTCTTGCTGGGGTGACAGATGCCGTGACTCTTCTTCACAATCATAATTAAGGAATTTTTCCCTTGGAAATACAAGAGAAAAAGTTCCAAGATCAACACTACAGAACACATATTAAATATATATGTATATGTTCAAGTCATATTTAGGATTAGACAATAAAGATATTTCTCTAAATTTGCAAACCTAACACTTTTATGAAAATCTATGGCCTAAGGGTGGTAAATTTTTTTTTCTTCACTGAGCTATTTGGAAAATGAATCACATTTGTTTTACATGGCTACAATAGGAAGCCAGTGAATTATTTCACAAAGAAACCAATTTTTGGAAGTAAGTCTGAACTATATCAATGTAAATATAAATTGAAACACACACACACACACACACACACACACACACACATTGCACCTGTCTACTCAAAAGTTTGTTTTTAAAGTTTAGGAGGCAGGGCACCGTGTCTTACTGTAGAGTATTGGATCTGTACTTCTAACCACAAATTCAAGTAACCAGCTTGCGTCCAAAGACTGCACCCACTGTCATTTTATTCCATCGATAAATTGCTTTGGGGACCAAAGAAAATTTGTACTTTCAAGTTACTCAAAATTTTTATACAGAGTAGGTATTTATAAGTCTGCATTTGTGGTCTAATATCCACAATCAAAGAAGCATTTGTATTCATCCCCTCTACACATTTTTGTCTACCTAGCTGCCTCATCTCGTGCTTATGGTAGCTGCTTTCATCACTAGCCTAGAGAGTTCTCACAAGCAAACACTCAGCATCTGAAAGGAAGTGACCTGCTGACTGCCAGCGAACATTGCGGCTGGGTTCTGCTTAGGAACTGAATAAAGCTTAGGTCTCCTGAGATTGTCTGCTGTAAAAATGCAGTCCATGGAAGTCTAAGCTGAAAATATTCAGGCTACAGATAGCATAAACTCTACACAGAATCTCTATGAGCAATGTATTAGCAAATGTGGGAATTAAATATGAATATAATGTGAATATGAATACTAAAATGCATATACACAAATATATATCATGTGTACTCACCTAAATCCCAAAAAAACCTACGCACAAAGAATTTCAAGTAGAAGCTGAATGACCACTTAGTACTAGAGGTACAGGAAATAAAAATATTGTGTATCATTTCCCATCTTGTTTAGGACCTAACTGCTGTTTTGGCCTCTACTTCAGGGCAGTGATTTCTGAGTCCCAATTCTCTTTCCATTATACTTTTACTCTCCAGAAATCACCCTTCCCAATTTGTCCTCATAAATTCCAAGGAGTCGGTTTAGATAGAGAAAATATGGCTATCACATTTTTACCTTTTAATTCAAAATGTGATAAATGTAAAACTTGTTAGGAGCGAACGAACATAATCAATCTGCGAGAACACCAAGTACTTCATCAAATATTAAAAGGTCAAATAGTACAATGTGATATTCCTACTTTAGTATTATTTTTTGGGAAAATTCAATCTGCTGGAAAACTTTGCCTTTGAAATGATGCAAAGGTCATAGAACAAATGACTTAAAGCCGCCATAAAGGAAGCAATTGTTTAAGAATTGTGATATTTGGTCGGACTAATTCTAACTAATTCTAACTCTAACGTTTGCAGATTTATTAAATTTTTGATCAGTAGAACTTTTGCTTTTTTCTGTTTTGTTTAAATATCTCACCACTCCACACTCTTTCTCCCTTTCTCATGCCAATGAAATCACACCTCAAAGAAAATTGATAAATTCTTAATTGAATCTAACATCCTCTTTCATTTCTCAGCCAGTTCAGTCCTCTCAAAACACCTGACACTCTCTCACTTCCTCTCCTAACCTGCTAAAATCTTTGACTTCAATCATACACAATCGGTTCTATTTAGATGTCTAAAATGTGCTTCAGCCTTGTTACCAAAATCTCCTGTTCCAGTGCTAGAGACCTCCTAGTTTGGACTGCATAATCACACAAAATTTCATAGTGTTTTCCTCTCAATAAACCTGGATCTTTAAGGAACATGCTGATTTTACTGAAATGTACTCATGGTCCTATAATACCTTGATTACACTGTTTACCAAATTCCTCTTCATTCTCCAAGGCTTAAATGACAATTTATCTTCTCTCTAATGACTCCCACTCTAAATGTAGGTTGACTTCCAACACACAGCTTTAATCCCTGACACAGCAAGGTACCTCACCCATAAGAAACATTCCTTATATTCAGTAGATTAAATGAGTTTCATATTCAGAAGTCTTAGATTTAAATTTCAGTTTTCTTGTGTATGTGAAATCCTTTTCTGGAATTATTTGCTTTTTCATAGGAAATAACTAATTGCCAGGTTTCTGGGAAAGTCACATAGGATAATTTGGTGAATCAACTAGGACAGTGACTACAATCATCTGTTACTGTCACAAACAGGATGATCATCTCATTATCTCTCTGCTCATCAACATATTTTTAACAATAGTTAAATAAAAATTGTAGTCAGGTAGGGCAACTCACACCTGCAATCCTAGCACTCAGGAGGCTGAGTCAGAAGGATCACTGTGAGTACAAGGCCAGCCTGAACTGCATAGCAAAACCATATCTCAAAAAGAAAAGAATATGTAAACGTATCCTTTCTTTGCAAATATGTATTGCAAACCAAGAATTGAATTATCTCTCTAAATATTCATATGATAGAGTTCCTGGAATCTACTTGGAATTTGTGTTTTTTCCTGTGATATACTTAGTGATTCATCAGTTTATTGAATCCTTAAGTCAAAAATAACACACAGAAGCTACTACTAGTATACTATTTTCTACTGATCAAAAATTTAATAAATCTGCAACAACACCATGATCCATGTGCCACAATAAATAAAAGTTATTGTTATAGGTCATAGGTGAATGTTCATGTATGCTTATAAACCTATATCATTTACCTATGTTTCTTTCCATTCCTTAACTTTATTTTCATTTCATTTTTGCTTCCTTTTTTCCTGCCATGGTTTATGAGTTAGAAATTTTATAGTTGTAAGAAAGTTAATTAAGGTGTTAAAATCCAGTTGTTGAATTTCCACAAGTTCCTGGGACACAACATGAATATTAAAGTTAATATGAGTTTTTCTTCTACAATGGACATCGTGGTTTGTAGGATGAAATTAAATATTATATAAATGATATTTCAGCCCTAGGGGAAGGGGGATGCATATCGTGTGTCACACATGTTGGTGAAAACTAGATAAGGAGAAAAATAGAGATTGGAGAGTATATACTTCTTCACAGGGTTGAACTGGAAGAATGGAAGAGTCATAGGAAAACTATGTTAAAGACAGAAGAATAAGAAAGGACAATAAGTAAGCAGGGTTAGCAAGGAAATAGGAAGTTGTCTGTGACTAAAGAGAGAGAAAAGGCAGATGTTCTCAAATCTTCCCTCTTTCAACAACCATACCTTACTTGTTGTGGTAATGATGTTTGGCAATAGATATACTCATTTTCAGAATTGCAGTTCTGCAGAAAAACTTAATAAGCTTTTGTCTTGGTTACTTTTCTCTCATTGCTGAGACAAAATACCCAACACCCAAAATGAAGGAAGGAAAGGTTTATTTATCTTACAGTCTGTGGAGGTTACAGTCCATACTTGGCTGCCTCAGAGGCAGAGTGGCACGTGGCAGAGGAAAAACGTTCATGGCAGCAGAGCACAGCAAACACAACCAGCAAAAGAGAGGAATGGCAGCAAGCAGCTTATTTCCCTCCCTTACATTGTAAACAGGCTCCCCCCATCCAGGGGTCGTGTAGCACTCCCAAAATCTCCATGCCCTCCTCTTCCACAGGCTCAGGATGTGTACAAAGTAAGCACCCTGGCTTCCTGCTGAATTACTCAGCCAAACCTCTAGACTCCCAAGCTGACACAGTGTATCAACCATAACACACTCTAAGCACCCTGGCTCCGTGCTGAGTCACATATTTAACCTTCTAAACTTCTCAAGTTGACACAATGTATCAACCATAACAGCTTTCATAAATACATGCATAATATGCAATTTATGCATATAGATAATATATGGCACAGTTCATATATAATACTTCCATTAGTGACATCTAAATATGCCAAACAATGAGATCAAGGCCAGTAAGAAATTTGAGAACAAGTTTAGCAATTTTAATTTTCCAGATGACTAATATTAACAAATACAGAATCCCAATGCACTATTTACCCAATAACTTGCTAAACATATTATCATTATCAATATCCAGTATCGAAATTCCAAACTGTAAGCACAAGATTATATAAAATAAGTCTTAGTGTCTTCATGAATATTTAATACATAGTAGTTAGACATCATTTCTATCTAGTGATGTTACTAAGTGCTTTGGCTAAGTTAATGAATTTTAATATGGATGTCATTATGTTATTCTCTCTGCTTCTATTTGCTGCACAGAAAAATTCAGTCTATTAAAACTCAGCGTGGGACAAAGCCATGATGACCTGCTGATAATTGCTGGTAGATAATATTGCACAATAGTTGGTCTGAAATAAATCATGGCTTGCTGGTCTCTCAGGAGAATGTGATAAAATGTCACGAAGGTTATTGCAGAATATGAATCAGCATTTTAATAACGGCAGTCCCACCAGGAATGGAAAACTGAGGTTATGTTGACTCAAGTGATAGCAATATAGTTAAGGAATCACTTGGAGCATTCATCTCAAGCAAATTAATTACCCTACACTTTTCCAATGCCGCCTCTCAAAGACTGCAAATCCCTGCAGAAACCAATTAAACTACAATAAAGAAGCCCAAGCTGATCGGTTCAGCCACATATTACAAACTTCAGAGCTCCCACAGCATTCTTGGTTTATGTACAGCATAATCATATTTTGGGGCATAGTGGAAAAGGATATATTCTTGAAACCACTGATACAACTTAAAAGTATTTGGCTGGTACTCGGGCTGTATCTCACTGGTAGAGCACTGACCTAACATTTTTAAGGCCCTGGGTTTGATCTCCAATAATAAAAAAGGTGTAAAGGAGTTTTATATAGGAAAGATGGTTCTAGTTACATGCAAAAATGGCCATGGGGATGGAGAGCAGCTTGTACTTTTGGAATTTTTGTTTACATTAGAAGTCGTTTCAAAATATAAATTGTTGCAAAAATTTTACCTATCAAAATGTAAAGATCCAACCCTTATGAAGTAAAATAAAAACAATAATAATAGTAATACCAATAATAATCGTAAACTATTATTAATAGTTTACTATTATTAATAATTACTATTATTAATACCAATAATAATAGTAAACTATCCTTTCAGCCAATCCCACCACAGTAAAACTATTTGCATCCTTAATGTCAAAAAGTTAATAGAAAAGTGGTATGTCTTTGCTTTCATTGTCGGTGAAGTAACTCTCAGGGAATGTAAATACTTAATGGAGATACACATAATCAGTAACAATATATACAGAAAGTTTATGAGGCAAGTTTAGAGCATTTAATTGTTATAATTTAAAGTTATATTTTAGGGCATGTGCCACCAAGGATGTACATCACAATTTTATTATTTAATGTTCCTCTTACAGCTGTCCATTAGTTTAGAAAAACATGAATCTGGCATATTTTGAGGGAAATCAGGAAATTTCTCAGTGAAGAAAGGGCAGCCACAGACATGACATTTTTCATGCTGTTTGGAACCTGAGTTTATCCACACATGCACTGCTGCTTAGGTATTTTCTGAACACATGGTGTTTTCTTCTTTAATCCCTTATAAATGTGCGGATGTGTACAGCACAGTTCTGGTTGTACTTCTGCAATGTCTGTGGCTGTGTTTGGCATGTGGTCTAGTACACAAGAGGGCAGAGCCACCCCAGCGGAGGGTCACACCAATCAATAAACTAGTCATCTGGACAGAATTAAAAAGAAAAGCAAATGAAGTCCGTTTTTGAAAGGCTCCCGTCTGTTTGAGCAGTGATTCTCCAGTGACCTTCCAGGCCTTCAACCATGAACTGGTCCTGATCTTTGATCCCTCTTAATCTCTGGCTTCCATTTTCTTGGGCTAAATAGCTACTGGGCCCTTAGCTTTCCAGTGCACAGGTTATCTCTGTGCCGACCTCTGACCCTGTAAAACTGCCTAATAAATCACCATGCATCATCATATAAGTATTTTGTATCACTTTCCTGGAGGTGGCTCTCTCATCTGTCGGTATGTGAGATCGAAGGAGATTGGTTTCTCCTTCTGATGATATAAAGCACTGATGGTCCGTGGGCCATCATACTCAGCATGGATCTATCTGATTATTGTAATTCACCCCCTGCAGATAGGAATTTAAAGTCTATGCATAATATTTTAAGCATTATTATGCAAAAAGGAAACCCCAAAATATCATAAATTAAAACATCACCATGCTATTTCACTAACACATTATTGATAAACTAAGGTGACTGAAGTAATGTTGACACCCAATGTAGTTTAACCACTGAGAAGTCTGAGCTCTCTGGTTTTTGTTCTCAATGCCTTTAGAAGTCAAAAAATACCCTTCAAAATGAAAACCCGGTGCATCACCTATTTTTGTATAGTTAGTGAACTATCAATGATTTCAAAAATTTTAAAGTGTTTTTTTAAGAAGGAAGGAAATCTCTAAATAGAATTACGGAATCCTTGTGAGGACCTCCAAGCTGAAATCCTCTAACAGGTGGCTTTGGACAGAAAAACAAACAAACAAAACCAAAAATGGTGTAGAAATATCCACGATCTGCTCCACAATGTACTTTTAAAAATTATAACATTACAAATGCTGGCTTTCTTGAAAGTTTAGTATGGTTGAATTTATTGCACTTACTGGTGTGCAGATCCGCTCTGCATATTGTACCATGCATCTGAGATAATCACAATTCAAAAGGAAAATTTCATTTCAGCTCACCTTTTAAACATCTCAGTCTATGACCAATTGGTCCTGCTGCACTGCACCACATCATGGCAAGAAATATGGATGAAGCAAACTGTTGACCTCATGACCAGGGCATGAAATGAGGAGAAGATTCTATAACCCCCTTCAAGGACATACATTGCACGACCTAAAACCTCTCACTAAGCCCCACTTCTTAAATGACTCACAACTTCCCCGTCACTGCACATATTGGACACCAGACCTTTAACAGATGAGGCCAGGGAGAATAGTTTAAAGCTATAGTACCCAGCCAGTTCATATTCTTTCTTTTCTTTTTGTAGTACTTTTCATTCTTTTCCCCTTTTATATAGTATATACATTCTTATGATTTGTTTTTAGATGAAATAAAAGAAATTTTGTCCAATATTTTCACGGTTACAGAAAGGCTCTTAGTATTTCAAAGTCTATAATTTTATTCAATATAGAATATAAAGCTACTATTAATTGCTTTTTCTTCACTCAGGACTAGGCAAAAATATCTTCTACCCCACCCTGAGGCTAAAACTCAGTAACCCAATTTCTCACTGTCTATTTGATTTTCATCTCTTATTTTATTCAACTCTGTTATTTTATTATTCCTGACATTTCTAAATAACAGAGAAAACAACAACAGCATACAACAGCATATTTGGTAACAGCCATGTGGTTCTATAATTTGGTAGTCTTGGGTTCCGCAGGGTCTTTCATAGCTGAACTGAAGCTCCTCTATGTTATGCAAAGGAGCAAGGGATGAGGTTGGATTATGATGAATAACAGGAATAGGAGGAGAAAGTGGAAGAGAAGGTGATGTTGGAGAACAAGCCAAGTAGCATGGCTGTTCTAGGGCTCTTGCTGTTCATCTCAGTAGCAGATGTAAGAGGGAAACTCTATTTCTTATATCCGTTCTTGTTTGCCTGCATCACCACATGAAATCTCTCTCCTTTTGTCCCTTGGACCCATTAGGCTTTTCATTTTTCACTTTGTTATTTTGTTTGGTGTTAGGAAAATGTTCTGAAATGTTCATGTTTATTCATTCATAAATCTTTAAAATTTATATTAATTCAATCATCTGAGATTAATCCAGTTGACCAAATCGTCTTCCTCCCAAACAGTAGTAGGATAGCTTATCTAAACATAGATAAGCTATCTATGGGTGATGACTGCCAACATTTTATCAAACCTTTGAGGATAATAACACAACATATTGTTTTTATTTTATATGACTTTATTTTATTTTATTTTGGCATCAGGAATCAAACTCAGAAACTTGCCCTTGCCAGGCAAGTGCTGTGCCCCTGAGCTAAATACCCAGCCTTATGTTTTTTTTTTTTTTTTTTTTTTTTTGGCGGTACTGGGGATCGAACTCAGGACCCTGCGCTTGCTAGGCAGGCGCTTATTCCACTGAGCTATATCCCCAGCCCCTATGTTATTATTTTAATAATGATTATATTTTTGTTCCTTAAGAGATATTGTCTATCCTTTTGGACTGATTAACAGATGCCTTTTTTTCTCAGTGGTCTGGTATTGCAGTTTTCTTGACGTGAATACCATTTTTTTACTTGCTTGGAATTAGTTTGTTACTGCAATGATTTATGTGTTATGTCAAAGTTAGAAAACTATCACTGAAAGTATTTGCGTTGTACCTACCTCTGTGTCTGCTCGATTACTTATTTCCTGGAACTCCAAGTGAGCATATAATGTCAGTCTATCCCTAGTCTCTCTTAAAGTTTTATTTTCTTTCTCTCTTTGTATTTTTTTTGTTGTGAATCGATTATGACACATACATTTCCTCAAGCTGACTACTTTTCTTTGTTAAATGTGTAAATTATCAATTTTGTACTCAACTAACATTTGTTACCAACTAACATTGGTTGTATTTTGAGTAAAATTGACATGAGTTTCAGACGCACTGATAGTATATTCTAGAGGTTCTATTTCTTGGGTATATGACTTGTATAGTATGTTTCTTTCCCAACTGTGGCTGAATATTTGGTTTTTTTAAAAAATATTATCTTAAAGTTTAGGTCTCTAAAAATAATGGATTTTATTAACTTTATTGTCTCTGCTAATTCTTCTGCCTTAGGCTGATTTGTCCATGTTTGAACTTTTGGTTGTGCTTATGGTAGACTGCTGTTAATATGTAGAATATCTTAGAGATCTGCACTGAGGATATTTATTGAATGATGATTTTTACTTATTACTGCAGAATAATCAGACAAGTGGTGGGTGACAACTGGTGGGGTTTTTTTGGTTTTTTTTTTTTTTTTTTTTTTTTTTTTTTTTTTTTTTTTTTGGTACTGGGGATCAAACTCAGGACCCTGCGCTTGCTAGGCAGGCACTTATTTCACTGAGCTATATCCCCAGCCCTACAACTGGTGGTTAACTTGTAACACCAGCTGAACTGAACTAGTGTGGTGCTGGGTGTGGGAGGTCCACCTGAGGACTGTTGCCGGCAGTATGAGAGGCAGAACTGGAGAAGAAGAGCTGTTGGGAGAGACTAGAGAGCCATTGAGCATTGTTGGATTTCCTGGAGGAGATTGTCATGCTGGCTTTCCTGAGGAACTTGGCTGTTATCAGAGGAGGAGCTCAGAGCCTTGTTGTCTCTCAGAATGGCTCCCCTCCACTTTGGGGAGCTCTGGTCCTCCTTTTGAGCATCGCTTCTGGGTTCCAGAGGGGAAGATTGGTTCACTGCTCAGTCTCCTGTTGAAACCTGTCATGTTGGCTTTCCTAATAGAGACTCGGCTTTCCTCATCATCAGAGGAGCTTGAGACCTCACAGTTGTTGAGGATGGCTGTGGTACTTTTCGGGGGAGCTCTGGTTCTTACTTTGTATGTTGCCTCCTGGCTCCAGTTCAGATGCCTTAGACTACTAGCACAGATCCTTCCTTCTGCTGGCATAGACTTTCTAGCATCCACCACTGACCTTTGGGCCTTGCAAGCACAGATTTGTGAAACAGGCCTGCATGAGACATTGTCATGGGCTCTAAGCCTCCAGATGGACTCGTAGGAGGCATTGTTATGGGCTCCAGGGCTTCAGCTGGACTCATGCAGGACATTACGGTGGAATCCAAGCCCTCAGCTGGATTCTTTGGTCTTTAGTGTGTGGACAGATTTTCTGTACACTCTTTTTGTATAAGATTCTTTGGGTGGCTATTATAAAGAGTCATATAAAATATGTATCCTATATTATATTGTTCCCCTGGCAAAACCCCAAACTACAACAAGCCCTCTGTCCTCTCTTAATCAGGAAATGCAAAATTATTTGTCTTTTGAAGTTTACTAACATGCTGGGGTACAAATCCTAAATATTTATTCAGAATATTTCCTGTTTTATGCTTGTTTAAGATGAGTTAGCTTTCTTTAAAGTTAAACTCATTTTTGTTTGTAAAACTTGAAAAGTGTTCAAACTCAGCTTCTACTTTTGATGTATTTATATAAATATATATGCACTATAGTATTGTGATTATATATGCCTATTACATTTCTCTTACAAGTCTTGCATATCATACATGCACCTTTCTTTTATATTTCTTAGTTCTGCATGTGTATTTGGAATAGAAAATATTCGTTGAAACACAGAGCTTTGATTTTCAATCGCATTTTTATGAGAATCACTTACTACATTAGAAAAGAGAAAATTCATTATATAAAGTGTGGCAGCCCATAATTTATATCTGATCATGACATGCAATGGAATATCGACACAAAGGTATTACCCATCAAAAAAATGATAATTCTGATTCATATGAAAGTGATTTGTCAGTAAGACATAAAACATGAAATATATAATAAAACATATTGTTAAATATGTTCTCTTAGGTTTAACTAAAATTAAGAAAACTTCTACATATTTTACTTTTAAAAATCTAATATATGTGGGCTGGGGATATAGCTCAGTGGAATAAGCGCTTGCCTAGCAAGCGCAGGGTCCTGAGTTCAATCCCCAGTACCGCAAAAAAAAAAAAAAAAAAAAAAAAGAAACTAAAAAATCTAATATATGCAGTGTTCTAGAATTATCATAATTTGTTTTTATTACACGCTCAAAGACAAATTACAGAACTCATCAAAAATGTGTCTGCATAATAACTTCAAAAGGTCACCTTTACATGATAAAAAGGATCAGAAGAGATTTCAAACTTGATTTGAATAATATATTAATATGCACTACTCCATAGTCAAAACTTGTTAGGCAAAATATTTCCTTTTGGACATCAACATTAACAATTAAGAACCTTCAGCGCTACTATCACGTCCTAGTTAGAAATTCATTATATCCTTCTTTGGCTAGCACTTCTTATTTACAAGGTCAGGTAAAGTAACACATTTGTGAAAAACTTGTAAACCAAATATCACGAAAGTATTACCTCCTCAAAACTCATAAATCTTTAATAGCATAACCAAGTGTATTTTTAACATTTTTCTTTAGATATATTGGTTTTCATGTATTTGTTTAGTGATATGTTTCCATAATGATTTGGTCTAAAACATCACATGTTTCAAAATTTCCTGAATTTATTAACCTACAATTCCCCAATTGATGCACCATTTGCACAAAAACATGGCTTAAAACCAATTTATATGCAGGCGAAGCCATTCAGGGTGTGAGGCAATTATCCCAGTTAGTTATCGGCATTGATTAAATTCACCTTCATGTTGCTCTTTTTTCCAAACCATGTGATAAATGCACAGGGCCGAAGAATTGACTTAAAATTGTAGCTCCCTCTATTTACCAGGAAGTGATTCTCTTCCTTTATGGAAGCAGCACTCATCTGAAAGATTATGTTGGAAATGGGTAAAAGCATGCCGTTCACGTAAGAAAGTGTTTTGCAAATTTTAGTCCTCACAAAAATCATCCGGAGAACTTACTGAACAATAGAAATCTCATACACGGACTCTGAGGAATGTGAGTACATAAAAGGAGGGAGTAGACAAGAAGTTAGCAGAGGCTGGGGTAGGAGGGTTAGTGGGGACTGGGAGAGACTTGTCAATGCAAACAAAGTTGCAGCTACCGAAGAGGAACAAATTCTGTTGTGTGGTAGAATGACAATCATTATCAATATTATACTGAATATTTCAGAATAGCTGGAAGACAGGATTTTGAAGGATCTCACCACAGAGCAATATGGAAAGAGGTGATTAATACCTTTTTTATACAATGCGTGCACATGTTGAGAAGGCATCCATTAATCTCTACAGCTGTCTGTTATTTGAAAGCAAACTTTCTAAAATAATATAATGGTGAGTCCCACTCATATTATTGATGCCATGGGCCCTGAAAATGTGTTTGCAGCAAATTCTCAGGTGACAGTGATGACCCTCTTCTCATCAACACAGATTAGGAATGTTAACCTAACCTATGCTTAAAGAATCGACTATATTGCAACAAGTAAATAAGGAGTATTTATAAAATGCCCCCAACTTCAGAGGAAACCTAGGTTCATATATGTGAATTAGGGCTTAACACTTCTCCTGACTACCACCTACTAAATGACCAGCTCTGTCTTTTAAGTACTCATTAAATTGCTGAAATAAGTTCTTGTTTTATTTCTTCAATTTTGTAGGTGAAATAAAGTATGGACTGAAAGAAATCACTAGCCCAAAGTTTAAGCCTTATAATTTTTTAGAATGTAATTATTTTCTCTACTAAAAATTAATAAAATATCAAAATGGTTCAAAAGACTACATGAAAGGTTTCTGTCATGAATCAATTAGAACTGATCATTAAATTAACACTTTTACCTGGGTGTGGTGGCATATGCCTGTCATTCCAGTACCCAGGAGGCTGAGGCAGGAGGATTGCCATAAGTTCTAGGTCAGCCTGAGCTAGTTAGTGAATTCAAGGCCAGCCTGAAAGATCCTGTCCTAAAAAACAAACAAACAAACAAACATCAAAATCAACACTGTTAATTCTTTTTCACAGAAATCATTAGCCATTGTAGTCTGAAGGTGCTTAAGAAGAAGGAAACTGACTTTTATTAAGGGTATTAGGTGGTGGGTGGTGTAGAAAGAGGTTGATGAAGAAAAGGGAACATTTAGTTGCATGTTGCATGCTGCACTGATCAATTTCATTAATTCTAGGATTGCTTAGACTACTTTCATCTTGAACTTTCCATTCACATAGAGAAAAGCCAGATAATTTTGTATTTCAAATAATAAATATTTGTTTTCACATCGGTAGGTCCCAAATATTGCATGGTACATACTTTACTAAAAATTATTCCTTTATTTTATCATCAAATTTTACAGAGCTCTTATTTGATAATCTTCAATTCTACTCTATATTTACTTACGAGCAGATTTGGCTGTAGAAACACATATCTAGTACATTGCATTGCTGTTTCCTTTCCAAAATAACATGATTTGCATTGTGCAGTGTTTGATCAGGGAAACGGAACTTTGGATTTTGGGGAAAGTTGTATGGGGGGAGACAATATGAAAAGTTACTGGCATTCTCCTAAATGATATGCGAGGGGGAACCATCAGAAAGAATACAGAAATAGGGGTATGCGTAGGTGGGCAAGCCCAGCTGTGAGTGCAGGGATGGGAGTTGAGCCTAGGGAAGGATTACACAGAAGACTTTTGTCTCTTTTTTTGGAGGGTACTTCATGGGCCCCAAGATCTTACAATCAATAGCTAAATGGATATACAGCATAAAGACCGAGACATCAAGAATTCTGTTGGAATTCAAGACAAAGCTTTAACAGTTGCTCCCACCTGCATTGTAATTTAAGCCATTTAATTAATAGCCTTACAGATGAGTCTCAATTTATGATGGATCCACTTAACAATTTTTTCAATGTTATAATATTGTTAAAGTAGTATGCATTCAGTCAGATATATTTTCCTTTTGAATTTTGATCTTCTCTTGGACTAGTGATAGATGACCCAATCCTCATGATGCTTGACAGCTGTCACAATCTGCGGCTGCCAGTCACACCATCACAAGGGTGAGCAAGCACTACCCTGGAGTGAATTATGTTTTAAGCTATCATGTTTGGTATAGTCAATGCATTATAACATACTGCATTTTAGTTTACGATGGGTTCATCTAAAATTATCTGCAATAAGTTAAGCAGCCTATGTACTTCTATCTTTGGGCTGATAAATTAATACAGACTGAATAAACAGTGAGGATGTAATGCTCAGTTATGGAAACTAGAAAGTCTAAGATCAAGGCACCCACAGGTCTAGCACACGATGGGAGTTTTCTTTAGGTTGCACTTAACCAGGCTATGCATTGTCCTCCATGGTAGAGAGGAGTGAGAGAAAGTAAGCTATTTTTTCTTTTTCAAGGACATTAATCTCACTCATGAGTGTTTCACCTTCATAAATTAACTACTTTCCTAGTGTGCTATCTCTATTTTAGTGCAGTAAGGATTTCACCATATAACTTTTTGAAGGACACAATATTCATTTTACAGCACTTGTAGTCCTCCGCCTCTCACGCACTATCGCACATTCCTGACTCATAAACCCTTGGTTCATGAAGAGTTATGTTTATCGGAACCCTCACATGTGTTTTGGTTTGTCATTATATGCCCCTGGAGTTTAGTTTTCCTCTGAAGTAAACAGATTTGCATCAAAGCCATATAGGGACTATAAAGAACAAAGAAAAATGAACTGGTTTCTTTTTTACTAGTACGCGTGTACCTCACATGTTTCCATTACTCGTGGGGAGTTCACACGTGTATAACACGGCTCAATTCTTTCTTGCATCTACTTTCATTCCCTTCTTTCTCTCCATCTTTTGAGCCCTTTCTTATTTGAATAATATTTATCTCCTTATTTCTTATTATCTATATTTTATTTTGCTCTTTATATTTTGGGATGCCCAGAGAAGAAAGCTATGTGGTATTCAAGCTTGTGCATGTGATGTACATATTTCACTTACCATTGTGGTCTCAAGGTATATTTCACACAAGTTTATCTTTGTTTGTGCCAGGTTAGTACTCCATTGTTTACAAATACCACATTTTCTTTATCCATTTATTGGTTGACGGGCATACGTGAGCCACTTGCAAGATTTAGCTATTATGAATCATGCTGCTATAACCATGCATATGCATGTATTACTGTAATATGATATCTTTAACTCCTTTGGGGGATGCCTAAAAGGAGATACCTAGAAGGAGAATAAATGGAATTTCTAGCTTATGTTTTGAGGAACCTCCATATTAATTTCCATAGGGGTTGTATCAGTTTACATTTCCATCAGCAAAGTAGAAGTGTTTCTTTTGCTATGTAGCTTCATTAACATTTGTTGTTACTTGCTTTCCTGATGACAGTCGTTCTTTCCAGAGAGAGGGGGAATCTCAGTGTTGTCTCAATTTGCATCTCTCTGGTAACCAGTGTCCTTGAAACATTTTTTCATGTATTCATTGGCTATTTGTATTATTTCTGAGAAGTATCAGTTTATTTCAGCGGCCCATCTTTTCGTTGGGCAGTCTTTTTAATAAATGGTGCTAGCACAATTGGCTGCCTTCGTGCAGAAAATTGAATACAGGCCCATACATCTCACTGTGTTCTACGTTAACATGAAAACACACTAAATATTTAAATAATAAAACAGAAACAATCTGCTGGAAGATAAAATATGTAAACTCCTCAAAGACACAGGTGTAAGCAATGACTTCTGGAACAGAATCCTGATGGCTTCAGAAATAATACCAAATAACAAATGATGTAACATAAAATTAAAAAGCTTGTGCACAGCAAAAACAAAGAGTGAAAATACAACCTACAGCATGGACAAAAATAATTTTGCCTACTTGTTTCTTAAAAATCAGAGGGCTACGACGTTTAAGGTTTTGATGGGTTTTGTTGTTGTTTTCATTGTGATTTTATTGTTTTGACCCATGGTTTCTCATAAAAATGAGAAGTACTGAGTCCATTCCTACGTCTGGAATCTGATCACACAGTTGAAGATAACAATAAGTAATATAAGAACCACTGTTAATTTCTATCATTTTGCTTTAAAACCCTGTATCACTTATAATGTTCTTGCTTTATTTTGTTTGTGTTTGTGATGTTGGTACCCTGTCAAGGTTCTTTTTTCTTTTTTCTTTTACTACCCTCTTTAAAAAAAACTTATTATAAAAAAGACGGTAATTTATTGTTGACTTCTGTTTCTTGCTGAGAGTAAGGGTTCCTTCCCATCTCCACAGTTCCTATCATCCTCCTCTATTTGGGCACAAGTATCAAAAGAGTAGTTTAGATATGTGAACACCCTATAGGTCATAGTCTATTATTAAATTTGATGAAATTAACCAGATAAGTCAAACTACCATACAATTAGACAAATATTTGGAATGCTCCTCTCCCTGAACATGTTATTGTTATAATAGATAAATTCTATACTTCCCTGCTTTTATTCATAGGGTGTCACCTTCAAGTCCTTCCAAGTGACCCTCTTAACCAGATAAATGAGGAAAATATTTTTCTTGACAGAATTATGTTAAAATAAACTGAACAACTTAATTTTAATGTTCTTGCAGTTTTCCATATATATTTCATATACATGCATATTTAAAATTTCCAACTTAAAATTTAGTAAGTTTTTTAGTAAAGCCTCTAACATCCACATTTGGAGTAAGTACATAGACCATGCATAAGTTTAAGAGATATTAACACAGTTAGGATGATAAAAATAGGAAATAATTTCTTTTATTGTGTTTAACACTCTGCTCCTCTAAATTGGACTGCTTGGCAGTAAAAGATAGTTTCTTAGAATGCCTTCTTTCATAGGTGAGCCATGAGTGTCGCATACCATGAACTACCTGATGCCTTAATAGTGCAAAGTAAATCTTAGTTATAGTACAGCCCTATGTAACCTTAGCATACATACAAAAGACAGTCTTCATGAGTATTGTTCCATGAATTTCTTTATATGTTAAATGTTTTTCCCTGTCTAGAATAAAACATTAATTCTAAACATCTTTCTCATCATTTTCTGTTATCACAGCATCAATGTTCTAGTGTTTTTTCTGAAAATATATTAAGAAATTTGCTATTCCTTAAATCGATGCAGAGTACAAAACAAAGGGTGCCAAAAGCCTGCCCATAGTGTGCCTGCCTTTAGTAGTTCTTGTCCATTACCTCAAACTGGCATAACACTGGTGGCCTCATTGACAAATCTCTTATCTGTGCATTGTAGTACTGATTATCAGCCAAAAGACAAATCATTTTGGAGATAAAACTTTGGTTACTTAGCAAGGAGTAAGTGATTAAATCCAAGAATTCCAGATACTAGAGAAGAGATAAACAACGTTTACATGAACTCCATAAAATCACATTTGTTGAAAATAGAAAACTGAGCACTGTAATATATAAAGAAAATATTTTTCCCCGTGCTTTTGTGAGATTGTTACTAGGACCTATCACAAAAGACAGGCAAAGAAAAGAAAACGTTTATAAACATATAGGGTCCATAAGCACATAGGCGACACTGGGGGAGAAATGGGTATTTCGCAAATAATGTCTTAGAGCTCAGGTTTCCATAGTGTTATCTTAGTCCATATTTTACTGCTGCTTGAAACTAGATAATTTTTCTTGAGTGGAAGTTTACTTGGCTCATGGCTTTCTAGGCTGAGAAGTCCAGGAATCAGAGGCTACATGTACTAGTCAGGTTCTTGATGCATCACCACACTGCGAAAGACATCATATAGAAACAGAGCAAGAGGTCAAACTCAGATTGAGTCCCTTTATAACCAGTATTGATTTATTCGTAATGGTGCAACCTAAAACCCTTTATATGTCCCAGTATGCCTCATCTCCCCAAACTGTTGTTTTAGAAGTTACATTTCCAACACTTTTATCATGGCTTGGAAAGCAGTTTCCAAGAGCTCACATTTTAAAAGATTAGCGCTCAGAATTCAGAAGAAGTAGGGAACCTTTAAGAGATGGGGGTCTAAGGTGAGGAAGTTCGGTCACTTGCAGCATTCCCTTAACATGGGTACTGGGGTCCTAGTCCCTTCCGTCTCGTTTTACAACTGGAATAGGGCGCTTTCATGGTGTGGTTCTGCCATGAGCTACTGTGCAGCCACTCTTAACATGTTCAATCAGTCATGGACTAAAAGCTCCCAAACATGATTGCACTGTTATCTCATGTCATTTTGATGTAAGGAACAATCAATGATTGATTGTTTAATCAATCTTGTATGTCTATTTGTATTATCCTGAGCATACACTTTGAAGTTATCAATGTGTAATACAATAACCATTGTTAATCCCCTACCATCTTATCTGTTGTTGTTTTTGTACTTGTTCTTGTGCTACTGTGTGTCTGTTAATGTTTTTGTTCTTTTACTTTTAAAATAAAAAAGCTCCCAAACTATAAGACAAAATGCACCTATCTCCTTCATAAATTGATTAGCTGAGGTATGTTTCACAGTGACTGAAATTTGCCTAACAATATGTATTTTTGGAGGACACAGTGAAAACATAGCAAATACCTTCATCAAGGAACAATGTATTATTTGGGAAATAAAAAAAGGAAAAGGATCTTAAGTATGTAGAGGTGAAAAGATCTTTAGAGACCAAGATATTAGAGTTATTATATTTATTAATTAGATTCCCATGGCCTTGTCTTTGGGTTGGTAGATGTAACATTGCCTTCAGAGATCATTCCTGGAAGACAGGGAAGAAGGCATACCTTTGGACAATAATATTCTGCTTTTGGCAAGTAGGAAGAGGGCAGAGACTTATTCTTGTGTTATATTTAGATCAAAATAATCCCTACTCCAAAATGATATGCGATGATATAGTAATTTTGACCTGTCAGTGAATTCTGCAAACTATCCTGAAGCTTGCTAATGGAATTCAGAATTCATCTCCAGGGCATGATTATGATTGATTCGTGGTCCGATGTTGGAATTATGGATGTGAGGGCTATACCCACCTTGGGCAGATAGTTTGCATACAGTGTAAGAGAGGGAAAGAGGTTCCTTTTACTGCTCCTCCTTTTTGCTCTTGTTGCTTTTGTTGTCTTGTGCAGCCATGAACTGTTGTCCTGTGTCATGCACCACTCTGCCTTGGAGCCAGCTGAGTATGGACTGAAATTCCACAAACTGTGAACTAAATAAACATTTCCTTCCTTCATTCTGGATGTCAGGTATTTTGTCTCAGCAAGGAGAGAAAAGTAACCAAGACACATACATATAATATAAAATTTTATATAGCTTACATTCATAATCAGCAGATGTGGAGACTTTAAAAAAACATCAAAATTATAAATCTATAATGATGTATTTATATGATTCATTGAACTAATGTAAATGTAGAATTTTTACTAGTAATAGATATCCCTATTCCTTCTTGGAAACCATAACATTAAACAGAAGTGGGAAAGAAACATCTGTTTTGATGGAACACTAACTAGATATATCATGTGTTCTAACTTTGTTTAGTAAACTGGTTTGAATTTTTAATAATGTATCCATGATTTTTCACCTAGTATAAACATTTGCTTAAGAAAAAACACCTAATATTTAACATATATTCTCCAATTTAAAATTCACATACAACCAGCAGAAAAAATAGATATACTGCAGGCTAAAGCATCATACCACCATTAGTCCCTCTACTTCCTATAAGGCTAACAGTTTTACAAGTAAACAGAAAAAAGAAAACACTGAGTTTTTCTTCATGGTGATATCAGTATAGATTTTTAAACTTTGTTTTGAGAGTCAATCAGAAGTGAAAGATACAACTTTTCTTTTAAAATAAAACTAAAAAATATTTCATGCAGGTTTATTATTTATATATGAATTATCTTTTCTTAGTGTTTTAAATTAGAATGCCTGGCACACTTGATAATTCCTTGGACAAAGGCATCCTTAAACCTTCTCCTTTATATATTTTATAAAACCCCAGAGATGTTTTGTGATTTAGTGTTGTTATGGGTGATATATTATGTCAACTTGAGGACTCTAGAAGCTTAACTGACTCAGCAGTTCTATATCTTGTGGTAAAAAAAAGACATGCTCTTCCTGCTCTAGGTTGTTGTCATTGTGTCAACTTGACCACTTTACAAGGTTAACTATGTCACTCATCAGGGAGCCAGGGTCCTTACTTTGTATTCATTCTGAGCCTGTGCAAGAGCAGGGCATGAAGATGATGTGGGCGGGTGGGTATGCTACAAACAACGTAAAGAGGAAATAGGCTTGCTCTCTGCCACTCCTCTCTTTTGCTCTTGCTGCTTTTGCTGTTTTCTACTGCCATGAACTGTTGCCTTCTGCATGTGCCACTCTGCCTTGGAGCCAGCCTAGTATGGACTGAAACTTCCACACACTGTGAGCTAAATAAACATTTCCTTCCTTAATTCTGGCATCAGATATTTTGTATCAGCAAGGAGAGAAAAGTTTTATGTGTAGGTAAGAATAGATACAGAAATATGCCATCAGGGTGGCTCCATAAAGAACACCAATTGCACATATAGACAAAGGTATATCAGTGAAAGTTTAGAAGCCTCTCTACAGGCAGTCGTGGAGAGAAATATGCTCAGGAAAGTATTTAGTGAACAACAACTGGAATTTTCAAAATTCCAAAGTCATTATAAGTTATATATAGATCATTGCCTGTATATACCAAGTTTATCACCAAAGTACCTTCTACGTCATTCTTGTATTCTTTTGCTCTCCCTCTCCCTTTCCTTTTCCTTCTCATTTTCCATCTGAATATATAATGTTGTAATTCAGATGCCATTAATTATATATATGTATATTTTTTTTCAGATACCTCTCAACAACTAAAAGACCTCACCATTCAGTGCCTTATAGAATGGAAAATTCCAGATGAAGGAGTCTCTCAAGCCAACTTCTCAAGGCTACTTTAGCCAAAAATCGCATTTCTGAGGACAGTTGGGACACTTGAGAGTTTAGACAGCGGACAGTTGGAACTGTGTAACTGTGAATGAAACTTTAGCTGATCAAACCATCTCTGTCTGGAAAAGGAAGCCTGAAATGTATGACAATATCTAACTTATTTTACCAGTAACACTTGGACTGGAGAATGAACATGACAGAGAAAAGATTAAAATATTTAGAAAAGTTTTATGTCAGTATAATATAGATATTTAATTTTAGTCATTTGGAATTTTAAAACTATTGAACTTCTTCCCAGAAAATTCATAGCAGAGTGAAGTTCATATTTAATATTGAGACACTTTTTGTTGCTGATGTTTTACTCTTATAGAACAGTTATTCTCATCATAAACCCCTCCTGGATTTATTGGCTAGCCTAGCAATATAAGAGATGGACACAGTGAATTTTCTTCTATAAACAGAAAGTACCTTTGAATTTGACCAAACGATTATTTTTTTTTTCTTTCATGTGGCAAAAATTCTATCCCCTTTGTTCGTGTTTAAAAAGCTATAGCATGCAGAGGTAGTATTAGAATTTGGTGGAATAGTATGTAAAAGTCCAAAAGCTGTTCTACAAGACATTGGTCTCTAACTGTTATGGACACCCAGTCCGTAAAGAAAGCAGACAAGCAAACGCAATCACCACAAAGACAGGAAAAGAGAGAAAAACCAGAGAGCCTGTGAGTGAAGAGCTCTATGCCCTCCTGTCATCAGTAACTCTCCAGCTCTTCCTCCACCTCTTGTTTAGCAATCCCCAGGGGCTGCGAGAGACACTTGAATGACCGATGGGCTTGGGAAAACAGTCCTTTTATTGATTGATTTTATTTTTTGGTGGTTCCAGGTATTAAACTCAGGACCTTGTATTTGCCAGGCAAGTGTTTATACCACTGAGCTATATCCCCAGCCCCAAACAGTCTTCTATTTATGAAGACTTTGTCCCTGTAGAAGAGGAAGAATTACTGTTTGGGTATATTCCTAAGGATCTTTTGCTGCTTCTTATACGTTGGACTGATCAAAAACTGATTAAGAAGACAAAAACAAACTCACTACAGCATACAACATGCTCGTGCGTTGCAGCGCTTGGAGATGGTAAGTCATGAGCTTGTTTTGGGGGATCTCACTTATCATCTTAACACAGATATAATAAGGGTTTAGAGATGCACTAAGACAAGAGAAAAATATCTCAAGTTTCCGGGAAAACCAACTGTGTCAAGTCTCCAGGGAAATCAACTGTGGGAAAGCAAATGTGTGGGAAACTAAAGGGAGATAAACACTGGAGAGTACAGTTTTGTGCAAATTCCTCTGACTGCCTTTGGGTTGTGGGATCTAAAGTTCTTTCTAATGATTAGCTCTTGTTCTTCCCGGTAGAGATGAGAGAGGTGCACCTTGCAAGCATCATGATCTGCTTCTAGGTAACTAGAAATAGGGCAGGGGCTTGTCTTATATCCACTGTGTCTGATTGTCTTTCACTTCAAATAATTCTTATGCTAAAGGGACACATCTTACGGCAGAATTCACGTTAAGCTATCTTAAATGTCTGTGAAGATGGCATTTATTCATATCTTTGTACTGTATGCAAATTTTATGCAATACAAAAAGATGTGAGTATATCTGGTTAGAATCTGGATTCATTGGGGGCCTGGTTAAAATCTTAAGTCTTAAGTCTTCAAATATTGCCTATAATTGTAGAAAGTAAATCAAGTTTTTATTCACTGATGTCTAGATCTAAACATTATCCAGAAACTCAGTATTTTTCAGTTTTAAGCCCTATATTTTTATAGTCATCTCTCTGATTTCTACCTCCATTTCTCATCAGCTTTAGGACTTGCATTAAGAAAGGAGCCATAATTATAGCTCAAAACTAAACATTCATGATATGAAAGTTTCATAAAAATGTTGGATTCTCTCTTTTTCCCTTTAGAATAGTCTTTCTTACTTTTGTTTAATGACCACATTTTTCTTAATTCTTGGCATTTCCGCTATGTTGTCTCTTCTAGAAATACTCTTCTAGAGTATTTCTGTGACTTTTCCAAGACATATACTTAAAGTGTTTTCATACTATTTGCTGTTTATTGTATCTACAAATATTACATCATGATGGATATATTAAATATCATACTACCATATAATCAATAATATTCACATGGCATCAATAATATTAATGTATCAATAATAATAATGTGAAATGACATAGTTTTATACCTGCCATTACTTTATTGTTTTTGTGCTTACTGTTTGCCTCACTAGCACATATCAAAGGTTCTAAGCTATAAAAGGAATTCAGTAAAGTTTGTTCAATAAATTAATCCATTTCTTAAAATGTTAGTACATCTTCTTGGCAGCTTATAGTTACAAAACTTTTCAGAAGAGTTCTATAAACTGCTGTCAAAATATGACAGAATGCAAGGGTTTCACACCACACTGAATGCAAAGCTGATCAGCACACCCAAGAGAAATAGGAGCAGAAAGAGATTTATTACTTTCAGAAAGTAAGAATAACATTGGGATAAATTTGTAAAGCACTGCTCTGGAAAAAGCAAACAAGTGACTTTTACTAAGGAAATATTAATATTTATATAGCCAAGACTCATAATAACATGAAAGGTGGTCACTCTCTTGAGAACATTCGATTTTAGCTCATAATCATGTTCTAAAGTGATAGAAGCCACAAATACTTCTACATAGGGAAATTAGCATTATAATGAGAACATTAGTTCTGAGTCTCCTAAAAGAATGAGGTAAAATGACTTGATTATTTTGACTGGGTCCTTTTAAGTTTTTCTAAAAGCTCTTCTCCCAATTGATACCTAAGAACTATTTTTTTGCATACTTAAGACCTATGTATTTCACAATATGCAAATTTTACCACAATTTGAAAAATCTATGATTTAAAAATATAATTTACAATATTTATATAATATTTCAGCTGGTTTAATATAGTTTGTTTTTTCTAACAAAATATAACTAAATTTTAGACTACATCTCTCACTTTTTTTTACCCAAAGTAAACACGTATATCCAAGAAAATCAATAAATTAGTAGCTGAACCTGTCAATTTGAATGCAAGTTCCAGTATTTTGAAAAGGCAGCAGATTCCTTCCTCCTCACCACTTATAAGTACAGAAGCCTAACCTAAAGTGTCTGCCAAGCAGTTAATACAAAGACAAATCTGTCATTCTGTCATCCTGCCAACCTATTTTATAAAATAATTAATGTCTTATTACAAAATGAGTGCAAAACATATCAATTAAATACTGTGTTTGGCTGGTATAAGAGGAAAGTTGAATAGTTGCTACAGAGGTCTTTATATCATCAAAGCCTAAAACATCTACCATATATGCTTTTTTAAAAATAGGTTGCTGGCATTTGCTTTAGACCATGGAAGTTTCTCATCAAAGAAACATGTTATAATACCAATACTTCTAAAGTCAAAGTAAATTTTCTTATAGCATGTAACAATTTCTCAGTGTCCTCTTTAATCATCTATTTGCAAACCTTGTGAGTTTCTTTTGAAGTCAACAGAAGATGTTCTAAACTATATTGAATTTACTTATTGCAACTTGACATTCATGGTGTTTAAAATTATTACCAATTACATAAATATCTAACTTCCAATTTTGTAGCTAAAAGGTGCTATCCTATCTATATTCATGATAAAGTTATCCTATTGACAATATCATATAGGACTCAGAGTCACAATCTGTTTTCAACTAGAGAAGCTAAGACATTTCTAGCTTCAGCTGAAAGACACATTTCAGCTGAAAAACTAAAACAAAATATATACTGTTGTTTTTAGGTTTGTTGGCCTGAACAAAAGATAGAAGCAATAAGTTTGCTTTTCAAAATAAACATTTCCCAATGTCACCTAGCAAACACACAGAAATTATTAGTTTCTCTTAACATTTAACTGATCCATCCTCTTTCCTATTGAGTAAAGAAAAATTAATTGTAAGTGTTAAATGAGCATAGGACGAACCTATCATTCTAACATCTCTGACCCATCCGTAAAAATTGTTGTAAAAATCCTTAACAAATATTTTCTATAACATGTCCATATCCAAGCACAACTCTCTGCTAGGGGCTATGATGATGGTATAGACCCAGTCCCTTGAGTTTTATGTATTTTCGTTACCGGTGATATTAAAGAGAGAACAGGAATAGATTTACAGAACAATATGGGTGTGCTTTCTTGAGATAGGTGGTTGGGGAAAATTTTCAATGAATGATTAAAAAATGGAAAGACAGTCATAAAAATTAAATATAAGAGCAAAATAAAAGATAGACAGTAAGGAGTAGGAGGGTAGACCTTTCTCAAATAGGAAGGTGGTCAAGATGTGGAGGGAGAGGGACTGAAGGAAGGCAGGGCATGAAAGAAGAATTAAGAAGTATCAGAACTTGTAGCAGTTCCCCAGGAGGAATGTGATTGCATTGTAAACATGTACTAATAAAAAGTAAAAATTGGTGCAGATATTTCCATGGGAAGATCAATCAATTCAAGTGCAATGTTGTTGGGTGATATGAAGAAAATAGTTCAGGTAAATGACACTGCATGGAATTGAAGCTGTAGACTTGAGTTTGTATTTTATTTCAAGTAGAATAATGCAACATTGGCAGTTTTATAAGCTGGAAAGATAAATAACACAATTTATATTTAAAGGTCACTCAGTTGCTCTGCTGCGATTAAGGAGTTACAGGAGTGAAGAGATGCTCATTGAAGAAAACTAGAATGCATTACCTTGAAATATGCTTCTTTGACATAAAATTATTCTTGCGTTGAAGGAGATATAGAAGCAATAAATAGAGAAAAGTCTCTTTCCACCCTACTCTTTCTACCACAAGAAGGGATATAAATTTTCCTTTATCAGAGTGGACTCGACTTTAATGAGCCTAGAGAGAGCGCTGCAGACATCTGCAAACAAAATCTTACCATGTTACTTTCTTTTAATATATTTATGACTATTTTTCACCATTGGAAACCTAACACTCTCTCCCTTTCCCTAAGTATTCTTAGTGTTCTTTGTTAAGGATATATGTGCCAGAGCTTGAAGACTGAGCTTTAGAAGTATTTTTCATACAGATTTCATAGAAAGCGCTGTGTGGTGTATGTTAATTCACACATTATTGTTTTTCTCTTGTTAGTCTGTCTTTTGTATGATAGGAGTCTGTCTCATTTAAGAACTCATGCAGCTGAAGCTCAACTTAGCTTTGCTCTCTGTTAACATTTATGGCTGTTACAGTGGAGTTAAAGTCTGATAGGGGGTTTAACTACATTAGTAGAGAAGTTGTGAGAAATTAATGACAATGGCTACTGTAACTGTAATTGTAAAGATAATGTGATATGCTGATTGAGAATACTGGAAACAGTAACTAGAGTGTTGCATA
Organism: Dinomys branickii; assembly: GCA_004027595.1. Taxonomy (NCBI): domain Eukaryota; kingdom Metazoa; phylum Chordata; class Mammalia; order Rodentia; family Dinomyidae; genus Dinomys; species Dinomys branickii. The sequence goes on along the minus strand of PVLD010000756.1, from coordinate 223,680 downwards.
TGAAGTCAAGGTTAGACAAAGGATAAAATGATGTCAGGAAATACCTGCATCATCCTGCAGATATTGAAAGGGTAATATGTATTAGTTCACTTTCACGTTGCTGAATGAAATACCTGATACCCACCATTCAGATAAAGAAAGGTTTACCTGGCTCAGTGTTTCCAGGTTTCTAGTCCATGGTGAGTTGGCTCCAAAATAAACACACCATGGCAGATACATGTGATGGAGCAGAGCTGCTTAATTCATGATGGCCAGGACGCCAAGCAAAGCAACACTGCCCCGGATGAAAGGCAGAGACCATGCAGAGAACCCAAGGTCAGGCCTCCCTAAGCCACACAGACACACCACAGCTGTGTTTTACTAAACTCCTGGGTGTTTCTTTTCTTGCTTCTTTTTTCAGAGTGAAAAAGAACGCTTTATTAAATTTGTAGGACACATACGTATTTTTACATATTGCTTCTATTTCTCCTTGACATTGGGATAATAAGGACAAACTGGGGACTATCTCAGGCAAACCAAGGTATCTGATAACCCTATAGAAAAAGATTAAGATTTTTCCCTTAAGTGTAATGGAAAACTGGTGGTGGGTGTTAAGCCAGATTACAGAGTTTGAAATTATTCCATTTAAGGGATCCTCCTGAGTGTTTCTTAACCCAAGCAAATCAACAGAACAAAAATTAACAGTCACAAAAGACTTGAAATTTCCAATGAAACTAAATACTTTTGCTAGTGCAAAAATTGGCTCTTGAGCAAGTGATATGCGAGCTAGGAGGTGTGGCTGTAAAGGAAATCCCTGAAAACCTCAAAACTGGCTCAAAATCTGGAGACGATGAATCTACATGTTACCATGGGATTGAATTAGTTGAGTTGAAGGAAACGGAATGATAAGCAAAGATGAGAGAGACTGAGAGAATGGGATGTTAGATAATCAATTTTTGTCAGGTAAATTCAAAGTTATTAATGATAAACGTTAAGAGAAAAAAGCTGGAGCCCAAGTCTGATGGCACACCCTTATAATCTCAGCATTCTGGAGGCTGAGGCAGAAGGATTATTGTGAGTTTGAGGCCAGCTGGGGTACATAAGGAGTTGGAGGCTAGCTGGAAATACATAGCAAGGTCTTGTATAAATAAAAGTAAAAATAGGTAAATAAATAAATAAGCTAGAGAGTGAAGCTGTCTTCAGTGAATTAGATGAGGTTACCTAAAAGTTAAAAGTGTATTACTATGGCACTTTTAAATTAAATCATTCAACTTTAAAGGCAACTTAAAGGTTAAAGTTGTGAACAAAAATACAGTTCAAATATTCACTGAGTTACTACCAAACAGAGCAATCACCTCACTGTTAAAGTAGAAATAATTGTATTTGATTTGAACTCACAAAAACTGCAGCATAATTATTTTCACCTTAACACAAAAAAGTCTTTTGAAGCTGGGTGTAGTGGTGCATGCCTGTAATCCTAGCACTCAGGAGGCTGACGCAGGAGGATCTTTGTGAGTCTGAGATCAGCCTGGACTACAAGGTGAGCTCAAGCCCTGCCTGAACTGCATAGCAAGACTCTGTCTCAAAAAGACCAAAAAAAAAAAAAAGTCTTTTGAAACCTTTATAAAGGAAATGCTGGGAATAAACAAATCATTATAAAAGTAAATTAGAACCTGATATCTGTACCCAGAATGCAATTCATTCATTTAGTTTCTCTATCAGCAGTTGGACCAAAATCCGTAATTCTTTTAAAATAAATTTATAGTATGCAATATGTTTTTTTAAATTTTCACTATACTTCATAAGTCAAAAGAAAAGAAAATGTATTTTACTTAACAAAGCAATTAAAATTTTGTGCCAAGACAAAGATTACTCTACCTTAGACTCGGTGACATGCAGACATGCAACTTCAGAAATATTATATCAGAAGTGAATCTGAAAGACAAGATGCCACCTGCCACTTCTAGTCTGAAATATATGTAATCTTTAACTTCATTTGTCACAGAAAATTCTGTAAGCCAAAGAATTTTAAAACACATTAAATCACCTGTGAACTAGGGATTCTCCTGCTGTTAAAAAAGGCTTTTTTTTTAATTTTATTTTAAAAAAATAAAAGTACAAAAACATACGAACAAACAGATACCAGTTAGCATAAAAAATAGTACAGTCACAACTAATCTACAGACAAGGTGACATGGTCTCAACAGTGGTTATTGCTTTATCCATTGATATCTTCGAAGTGTAAATATATGAACCCATATACAGACATGTAAATTTAGTCATACAATTAATCTTCTCAACAACAGAAAAAATACAAAAACCAATCTTGTATGTCTGTATGTGTTATCCTGAACACACAGTTCGAAGATATCAATATGCAAAGCAGCAACTATTGGTGGTTTCTTTTTTTGTTGTTGTTGTTGTTGTTTGCCTGTTTTGTTTTTTGTCTTTGGATTTTTGGTTTTTGTATTTTGGTTTTTGTAAAAAAGGCTCTTGACTCTAAAATTTTCCAACAGTTTGTAGTGCTTCTACTTTACCACAGCTTCCAGTATTCTACAACAAGCCACATGTGCTTAAAGGAAAAAAAAAAAAAAAAAAGTATGAGAAAAATCTTCATTTCAAATTCTAAAGATAAACAAAATTGTATATAATTTAAAAGTTCTTCATTTTCTTTTCATTCCTACCTACATATTGACTGGTATCAATCAACATTTTAAAACAAAAATTATGATTAAACCAAATGCTTTGCTCGCTATCCGTTACTGCAGTCACACACTGAGAACGATGCTTACTTTAATATCTGGGTAAAGTAGGGCTAGAATAAAACACTTGTAAGTATGGAACAAGAACATGAAATGTCTAGTCTTATTTCCACAGGTTTATAGTCTTACTAAAGATGTTGTTTTTGATTAAATAAAGCTAGTTAATTTTGAAGATTTTCCCTTTTACATTAATGAATTTAGAGGTACCAAAAGAGGGCTTCTTTTACTCTCTAGTCTGGATTACCGTGATGTAAGTTGCCTATGACATTTATGATAGGAGAGAAAGTATACTTGATAATGAGGGATACAAATAGGGTGATTGGTGGAAACTTTGGTTAGAATTAGATCAGCGTAATTTACTCCAGAAACGATGCTATAGAAGTCATTGATATAAGAGCATGGGTGTTCGGACTAGTAACTTGCAACTTGTAGGACAGCTGCGCAGCGCATCCATACCTATCTATAATACTTCTTGATTGCTAAAATCTGAAGTGAGGAACTGCTAGTCCTCTTTTGTGTTTAGTAAATAGATAATAAAAATAGTAGGAATACAATTCGGCAAAGTTCAAAAAGGAGTAAGAATACCAGAGGAATTCACAACTCATGATCTAAATCAGGTAAATTAAATTTAATATTTATCTCTCTCATTTATAAGGTCTGTAATTCTGAGAAATTCAACTACTCCTTCTAAGCCTCAAATTCTTTATAAAATATTATCAAAGTTAAGGTTTTGAGAATCAAATATGCCTCATGTACAAAGCACTTACTCAATGACTTGCGTATGTTAAAACTCAGTAAATTGTGCATACATAACTAAGTCTATGCATTCATATGTGTAATTACATTCATACTTGTAAATGACTAGATTGGTTTTAGTCCAAATTTATATTGACAGTTAATATTATTCTAAATAGCTTATTCCATTAAAAAGGTATATCTACAGCTCAAACAGAAAGAGAACTTCTTAAGTAGCACATGTATATGCAGGAGAATTATCATCTACATTAGATTCTATACTATGATTTTTGGAAAATCAGTTTAATTAAACTAGTGAATGAATTTTCTCTTATAATTCTTTGTATCTATTTTGTTACATGCCATTCACACTTGCATTTATATGTCCCTAAGTCATTATGAAATGCAGAATGCCTTCTAAACCAAACCAAATTACTCTCAGGATAGTTTTAAAATATTCTCTAATATAGCCTTAATCAGACTGTCTCAATTACCATAGTAATTCATGGTGCAGCTGTTAGATAAAAGGAATTTTATTCAATTGCCAAAAAGTTTAGTGGATTTGGAAGCTGTGAATATCTAGGTCACTGCTAATATTCTTGAAATCTTTTCTGTAAATTCGCTCTTCGCAGATTCATTGTTCCTGTTTATGTCTAGTAGTTGAGTCCTCCACATCTAATTTAAATAAGTGGCTGCTTTCCGGTATGAGCACTTTTGTGAAGAAATAACTATAAATTCAGATTCATGGATGAGTCTAATGTTACTATGAAGTTCTAATTTTTCTTAGAGCATAAGTGTACCAGATTTTAAAAGTAAACAAATCAACAAATCCTTCTAGTGCCTGTGTTTTATATAATAAAATTAGACAAATACATATTATCATCATGAAAATAAGTTATTATGATCCATAATTTATTCTTAGAATAATTTCTACATGATAATCTCCACGTGCTATTTTATTTTCTGTGGCTATATTAGTGTTTGCCAATTCTGGTACTGGGAAGATACCTACCTAATCTAAAATCAGCAAAGTGTAACTAAAAATAAGAATATCCCAAGTTAAATTTTAGAATACTAAATATTCTTATACATGTTTTAATATAGGAAATTTCTATTCTACATGTGTTCTATCTTGAAATTCTCTTTAAGGTAGTATTCTCAAGTGTGTAAGTGTTGAAGTCTGGGATTTGATACCAGAAGAAAACAGCAGATCTGATAACCTTAAATTAATCACTGGAGAAAAACAACAGTAAAGACTGGGTTGTTTTAACAAGTAACATATTGGGATTATAATGCCCTGTCTTTAATTGTAATATATTGCAAACTCTCTTACGTGTATCAATGATCTGTTCATAGATAAGACATTTATCTGTTTATTTTCATATTTCATGTTCTATGGAAGTTTATAGTTGGAATTACTTGTTTATTATTCAGGAAGCAATATTTTGGGCTTCAACCTTTCCTTGTCACATTTATAGAATATTTCCTAAGTGTCCATATTCCACAAACTTTCTACCATTTTCATTGTCATTGAAGTATATACATGTTTTTATACCTTAATTTCTGTAAAGATTACAGCCCCAAGAAAATATAGCCCAGTTTTGGCTTGGCATAATTTTGAGACTTCTTGGGCAATAGACTTAAAAATAAAATTTTCAAAAATGCACATCGTAACCTCTTACTAAGAAAAATATACTTTACTTGCTAATATAAATAAATCCATTAGTGCAACTGTGCAAAATGTTTATAACAAAGGTCTCTATTTTGACCCTCCCATTAACTCAGTCCTAATATTACTCACTCTCTGGCAGATCCTGAAATCCTAAATGGTAAAACCACTGCAATTCTTCACATCATGGAAATGTAAATCTTTCCTCTATATAAAATTAGGAGATAATGTACACACAAATTGTCCAGAAATTATGAACAACTTCATAATTGTCTTTTGATAAAGAGAAAAATTTTGACAATAATATCATAACTTATTCATGATAAATAATAGTACTTTAAAAGTTGAGTTAAATTTTGAATGCCTCTTAAGTTTTATTTTTAATAAATTCTGTGCTATGGCTAAATATTTGTGCATCCTGAATTTATATGTTGAAAATCTTACCCTGTCTTGGCGGTAACGGAAGGTTGGACCCCTTGGAGATAATTAGGATGTAAGTGTGCAGCCCACATACATAGGATTAGTGTTCGTATGAAAGAAGCCTGCCTGAGAGGTATATTTCCTGTCTGCCAAGTGAGAATGCAGAGGGAAGACGCTCGACTCAACCGGACTCTGGCTCTTCACCAGATGCCACATCTGCTGACTGAGGAATAAATCTCTTGTTAATAGGAGGGTTAGTATAGAGACCTTTGTTACCAGCCGCTGATCCTAGGATATTTTGTTAGAGTAACCTGCATTGCCTGAGAACTCCTGGTTTCCAGGAATGCAGTAACATTTTACTTAAAGAAGATAATCCAGGGATTGAAATAACTAAATGTAGGTATTTTTAAGCTGAAGGAAGCAGGAAATTGGCACCTTGTTTTGCAAACTTGAACTCTGGTTGGTGTTTTCAAAAGAGGTTTTCAAATCCAGCTGTCCAAGTGCCAAATCTATCATACTAGGAATTACCCCAGTATTAATGATTTCCCCCTTGGTACATTCTGGTGTGAAAGCAATGTTTAGAGATATTTACTGTTTTTGAGAAGTTGCTAATGCAGAAAAACAAGTTAGCACTATATATTTTGGCTATCTTAGACAATGTTGCAGTAATAGTAACTGGATAAAATCTATCAATTTCAGTGTGGATGATTCTACACATTTATTTGTAATTCTAAATTTATACATCTGAGCAGAAATTTGATTTCCAGCAGTGTTGGAAATAGCGTTTCCCATATTTGCTCACTGGTACAAACTGTTGATGGTGGTCATTATGCTGATCTTCTTACCTAGAGGACATAGGACTAGCAATCATACCGAATCCCCAAATTGTTTTAAATAAAGAGGCTTTTATGATAAGAAAGTCAGTTTCATTTTGTGGATAATGAGGAAGATTAAAATTACATACTGTGTGCATAGAGGGTAGAAGTGAAAGAAATGAAAACAAAGTACCGTTTACTGACACAGGGAGAGAGGGCGCTGTCTTGTTGGAGACTTGGTGAAGCACACAGCACAGAACACCCCTCAAGCAGAACACATCGGAATGGCAGATGAACAAATCTGTAGCATACATTGAGTTTTCTTTGTTATCGGCAGAAGAAATTAAACTATACAGTCTACCAGCTGTTGCCAGAATCATCTTTTCAGTCATTACTATCAGAGTGAAATTCAAGAGACATCCACAGCTGGTCATATTTTTAGGATTAAAAAGAGAAATTAATGACATAATGCTATTTAATGGAAACAGCTGGCATTTTCTAATATGCAGAAATAAAGATCCAAGTTGCTGGTTATTGGTAATGTATGGTCTATTATTACATAGGAAGCCATGATAATTCTTTTCCAGTGAAGTTCCAGTGATGTTTTAGCTGTAAGTCTCTCTATGAATCCTATAACTAGATGTTTATCTAGATACAGTTCATCCAAATCATCCTGTGAAAGAAATTTTCTTGATTTATTCTGATAATTCAGTAACATACAGCATAAAATCTTATACTACATGTGCTTCTCAAACTATTTACTGTTACGGTACACAGAAAAAGTGACAATGCTTATATGTCACGTTGGGATTAGCAGACAAGGGTGTTGTCTTAGCTGTGTTTTTCTCATTGTTGAAAGAAAATGCTCAACACCCAAAGTTAAAGGAGAAAGGGTTTATTTAGCTCACAGTCTGTGGAGGTTTCCATCAGTAATTGGCTGGCTCCAAGGCAGAGTGGGACATAGCAGAGGGCCACAGTTCATGGTGGCAGAAAACAGCAAGAGCAACTAAGGGATGAGAGAGAAAGAAGACTTTCTGCCCATTATGTTATATGCAGGCTACCCACTCCAGGTGGCATAGCACTCACCCCCATCATCCCAGCTTTGGACCATGAATCAATCACAAAAACTGTCCAATCAGTCATTCAGCCCTTTCAGAAACTGCCCCTTCCCCAACTACGTGAGGCTTTGGTGGGAACATCCAGGCACAAACCATAACAGATGTCAATGCTTAAGGTGGGTGGTCAGATGTACTTAGAAGAATAGGCCTCTAGCTGCCAACTGACATGGCTTTTTTCGTAGGTCTCATCACACTGCTTCGGGATATCTGATATAATCTACCACACAAATATTCAAGCCCACCATTAACACTTTATATGTTCAGAAAAGAGCTGAAGCTCTTCTTCTTTTGCAGCCACCATACATAAGTGCTACAGGAAGAATATTTGGTTACCTGAATTTCTACCTCAGCTCAAACATGGTATTTTAGAATTTCTAATTTGATGTTTTGGATGCCCCAGGCAGTGACAATATTAATGAATGTAAGAGAGAGCATAACCTTCTGAACTGTTAGACCTACAAAGTCAAAATCCATATGTTATTAGCAAGTGCCTCATAGTTTAGGCCAATGTAGTTTAGAAGAGTTCAACTGATGTTCACTGTGTGTTTTGCATTTGAGTATGTTTGCCTATTCTCAATAGGATAAATGCTCTTAAGAATTTTCATGTAAGTCAATCCTGAATAGATATTCTAAAATGGTCTACAAAGAATGAAAGGTAGGAGATAAGCCACTTTCTCAGTCTTGAGACCACCACCTCACCCTAGTTTGAATGACTGGCAATAAAGAATTCCAATTTTACTATTGAGCTATTCTGGAAGCACCAAAGGATACATAATTCATTTTCAATTCTTCCTAGCATCACCACCTTATCATATATGTTGGGACAAGTGCTGGTACACAATGGAAATGAGGTACAAACACTTTGGTATTTTTAGCAACTCATCTGCAAAGCTCCAGTGATGGTCTGTGTAGGGGGAAAAAGGAAGGAAAAATTCTCTGTTTCTTACATTTCTTTTTTCTCTTCCTGTTCTCTCACTGCAGTTTGTGTTTGATTTCATTAGTCAGGACCAATTGACAAAAGAGTTGCCAAGGGTGACTCCTCTGTGGCTACAATAGTGTGAGAGGGTAGTCAGAGTGAGGAACGGTCGCAGTCTCTCCTGTGTCATTGGGCAGAGAAAAAGAAATAACCTGAGGAGAAAATAACATAGGTACCATTAACAGTTTAGCTTCTCCAGGAGTGAGGAACACTTATTTTAACAAGTTTTCTCAGCCAAGAAGTACTCAAGGGCGTTATGAAAAGGATAACTGATGCTTTTTAATATGTAAGAGTACACTCTCCAGGAGGGCTGGCAGTTCTGCCACCTGGGCAGACTGCAGAGAAATGAGATTTCACTTCCTCACTAAACCCAAACTGCAGAACAGTGAACAATTTTCATTACTGTCTGACCTGCCACATTTTTCCCTTTTTTCCTCTATTATACATAGGCTTTACTTGCCAGCTACTGAATAAATGGATTTAAGTCATACCTATGCCTTGACATACAGAAATATATTTACATATTAATATTATCTATAAGTGTAAAATAGAGCTAATGGTAACAATCATATCATGCAGCATTGTGAGTGTACCTAATAATAATGTATTGTTATCTTGAAATATGCTGAAACAATAGATTTGAAAGTATTCTAAGCAGACACTCAAAAATGGTAATGCGGGGAGATGCTGGTTATGTTAGTTTGATCATGTGATAATTTTACTATGTGTACATATATTGAAACATCACATTATACATCTAAATATATCCAATTTTTGTCATGCGTACTCCAGAAAGAGACTAATATCAAATTCCCTAATATATTTTAAGGTCATTATTTTCAGTGTCATGAGAAATTTCAAAAAATATGAATACATGGCATAATAAGTGAGCATTTTAATTCTATTTTCTTTCCTTCAAACTATAATTTTTTCAGAAGGCTGTTATTACATAATTATTATTAATATTTTTCTTCATATTTAACAAATAATGTATCTAAGTTCCTGAAATATATTAATCATTTAATATGTGCTTTTTACATATTATTTAATAATTACTACTGATATAGTTAATAATAAGTGATATTTATTTTTAGTTTATTAGCTAATAAAATACAGCTTTCAGCATAACAATAAATAGGGAGACTATGTCCCATTATTTTAAAATGAATATAAGTTCCATTTATTTACATACCAATTCTTATCAATTTTGTAATATGCAGCCAAAATACAGAAATATGTTTTATGAAAAGGTACCAAACACACCAAGGTATAGAATGCATAAAACGTTGCTTCTTGACAACAAAATTTAACACAGCTGTCTCTCACCAGCAGAAGCGACCCAGCTGTATCGGCCCCAAATTGCCAGCACTTCTAACGCACAACCCCTGGGTGACTTTTAGGGAACCACTCAAGCCCTCTACAGGTGATGATGTGAGCACACATTCCTCCGTTTGTACTGAATCCATATTCCTCCCAATGTACTCAAAATGGAGTCTGTGGACTTTTCTGACTAGAGAATTTTGTGTTCTGAGCCAATAATGAAAACAGTTTTTCTTGTGTATTTATTAAGTGAAGAACTTGCTAAAGATTACATACTTACTATCCAATTTGTATGTTTAAAACTGCAAGAAAATATTTCTCCATGAGACTATAACTAATTAGAACAATGTTTCGAATTTTATTGCACCTACCTCTCTACTCACATAGAACGCACAAAACTAGGCTTAGTCATTTATAATCATTTGCTGATGACGATGTTCATGTTATTCTCTGTAATTCTCAGACAAGCTCTCTACAGTAGGTGTAAAAACTGTCCTTGGCATCACAGGAGTTGTAGGTTCTAAGCCACAGAATCACAGAGCAGGGTGCTTCTTTTTTCCCAAATACATATCTGCCCTATAAAGCAAGTGCCATTGACTTCAGTTGTTCTCTCTACACACTCCTGAATGAACCAGTATAGCAAAAACAGTGACGTATCCCTTGAGATTGTGGGCTGGAGAACCTATGTTTGTGTAAAAGGGGAGTCAAGAGATCAAACAGAGGAATTATAAAACTTAAAGTTCTAGAAAGACAAAAGTGAAAGAAACAGTTTTTCATCAAACCCCAAATTCATAGTGACAGTTCATACATCCGATTACTTGGGAGACAGCAGTGGGATTTCATCCCTCTGCTTTCTTTCTCAGATCAATAAGAAATAAACCCAAGCATCTAAATGTCTTTTTCAAATGGTTTGAATTGCTGAAACATAAGATGTCATGAGACTTTTCCTACAACAGAGCAGTTCATTGGTGGGGTAAAATTCCTGTCATATTAGCATACTTTCTCAAGGTTTCTAGCCATGTTCATGTAAATTGGAGCCATTTTAATACAGGGTGGGAAGTTCTGTATTAGTCACACAGAGAGGCTCAGCTGAATTTTTTCTTTCTTGTGTCCTCACATTTAGATAACAACATAAGATTAGGTTTTAAAACATACCTCAGTGATAAAAGAAATATTTATTTTGCAAAATAAAAATCCTTCCTTATTATAACTCATTTGGATGGTTTTATTGAAATATTTTAGTCCATGAAAGCTTATAACACAGAAAAGAATAAGGTTTTAAAACATCGCATGTTTAAAAAATTATTACTTTATTTTCTATGATGAAATTGTCTTCCATGTCTAAACAAACTCATGTACAAAAAGTCAGATTATCAAATAAAAAATGTATTTTTTATCAATATCTTACTGGAAGGTACCTGAGACATGGTTGAGAAGACAGAAAGACAAAGAGAAATAAAATATTCAATTATGTCAGAAAAATATAACCAATGGTTATATCAAGTGATCAAAGTGGTCAAAATGGTTATATCAAAATGAAAATGATCTTTATAAGACAAGGAAATTAAAGATTGATTAAAGTTTTCAAAGTCTTCCAAGTAAATTGAGGCCCCATTGAGTATAGTAAGATGTAAAGTATAATTCATAAAGCCATGTAATTTTAAAAGGGGCATGAATCATTTTGGTTATGTTATAAGAAAAAAGTCATTCAAAATATACATAGTAGCCAGGTCTCCATTGCTGGGACAAAACATTGTGTTGGGTACTTTTCTCTCATTGCTGAGACAAAATACCTAACACCCAGAATTAGGGAAGGAAAGGTTTATTTAGCTCATGATTTGTGGAGGTTTCAGTCTATACTCTGCTGACTCCAAGGCAGAGTGGCACATGGCAGAGGGCAACCATTCTTGGTGGTGGAAAACGGAAAAAGCAACAAGAGCAAAAAGGGAAGAAGAGAGAGAGCAAGCCTCTTTCCCTCCCTGACACTGTATGCCGGATACTCGCCCCAGGGCCGGTATAGCCCTCACACCCATGAATCAGTCATGAACTCTAGAAGCCTGCCCCATGACTACTTGAGGCTTTGGAGGGACATTGAGAACCAAACCATAACAATACCAAGTTAAAGAAGCATTTACTTATCTCCCAGTCTCAGCTTCCTCAGCCATCCTCTGGTCGGAAGTACCATGCTGCAATGGTGTGTGGGGTACAGTTGCCAAACTCATGGCACCTAGGAAGCAGAGACCTGGGGAACAGCCAGAGAGAAAGGAGAAAGAGGGCAGACATAGCTCCAAAGGCCACAAACATGTAACACACACACAGAAGTGTACTTTCTTTTGAAATCCCAATTATATTAATCACCAATGCTTCTGGAAAGAGAGAAATAGTGGGAGATTATGATGGTTTATTTTGTGTGTCCACTGGGCTAGATGATAGTGCTCAGTCACTCAGTCAAACACCACTGCATGTGCAGCTCAAAAGTTGTTTTGTAATCATAACACCCACAATCAATTAATAATGTTTCTTATAGGAGAATTTCCTCTGTTGTTGCTATCGGGTCAATTGAAAGGCCTCAGAGATAACTGAACTTTCCCTGAGAAAGATTATATTTATGACACTCAGCGTCAAATCCTGTCTATGACAAAGTAACCTACCAGCCTATTGTATGAATAACACACTGGCGTAACTAGACAGTGCAGTCTCATAAATCAAGGCCAAGTGTTTGAAATGAGAGAGAGAGAAAGGCAGAGACAGAGACAGAGAAAGTGAGAGAGGAATGTCAGTATATACCTCAAGGTCACAACTCCATGATTCATTCAGACACATCCAGAAACATAATTTACTATCCTCCAGTTTGCTCCCAAGTAATTCAAGTTGGCAATTAAGCCTGAATATCACAATATATACTATATCTATAATTCACGGATTATATGACATATATGATACATGTGATACACATAAAGATAATCCACTGGTTTTGTTTCCCTGGTAGTAGGTAAAATACAACATTTTATATTCATTTCCCTCATGTCATGATATATTGACCTCAGCCTAACACTATACCAGGTATTTCCCTTGCTCTAAGGTGTGGAAGAGCAGATAAAGTTTCTAATATATTGTGTCCATGCTGATTAAGTGTTTTTTGTTTAAAAAAATTAATTGATCATTTTTAAGCAAAAGATTTACTAAACTGGGAATGCAAAGCTGTAATGATTACTTTGTAAATGCAAGATGGCATACTTCATGATGGTCAACAGAGTAGTTTAATTTTAAGTATATTTTTCTCCTCTCTATATATCCAATCAATATAAAAATCATCTATAGAAATTATCTAACCCCTGGAAGTGTTTCTCTCTCTATTGGTCTGTCCAATACTAACTCCACCACAATCACTGCTTTATTTGTCCTTCTGTTTTCCAACACTATTTCTCATGATGGACTGGTTCCGTTACTGCCCTATATAACCTTTTATTGTCATTTTCCTTAAGGAAGTCATGATTTCTAATGTTTATTTCAGGCCACTCTTTGATTTAACAGTTTTTGATATTCCAACTTAATTGACTTATTTGTTTAAGTAAGGTGAGAAAAATAGTTAAATTTATTAATTATTTTGTAAATTCTGATTTATAGCCTAAATTAATTTTTCCCTTTTTTGAGCAGAAAACATAAGGACAAGCCAGAATTCTGTTCAGATTTCTATCACTGAAGACATCTCATGTTATAATCTTCTATAATTATCTTCAAAGGCTTTAGAAACACTTATGGGTATGCTGGCCTTATATTATTGTGAAGTTTTATGGGACGTCCTTTTCATATTCTAATGTGTTACATTTCACATGATAAATTTTTAACTATTATTCTAATCTCATTTTTTAACTCACACAAGGATTGGAAAAGAAAGAGAGAATTCAAAGAAATGATGATGATAAGTCAGGTAACAAGTTAAAAATTAAAGCAGGACACACATGGAATAGTGCTTATTTCAGAAAACATGTGCTATGCACAGTCATTAAGATAAGAAAGGATGGTTGTTACCATCAACTGGGAAGGACTTGCGATACAGTGAGAACTTATCTGAACTATGATGAGAGGTGGGCTTGGAAGAAGCACAAAGGGCATTACCAGAACAACAAACAAACAGAAAACTACCAGAAAAACAGAGGTGAGAAAACATTTATTGTATATTGGGTGACAGAAAGAAATAAAGCACTATGTAAGAGAAAGCAGTCTTTCCAAAGTAATGGGAGAGGAGGGAAGATTGGACGACTCTGAAAGGTCACATGTCTATGAATACAAATTTTTCAGACTTGATCTAAGAAGCAGTGTGAGTCTTCTTGAGTTATGGACCAAAAGTATTGCATTTCTGTGTTCTACATGAGCTTGAGTCAAATGTGTAAGGAATACTCACTCTTTCTTTACCTTGGATTATATGCTAAAACATTGTTTTTCTTAGAATCTCTAGAACACAAACATAAAGGAAGCACAAAGAATCTCTACATTTTCACCTGATCACTCTACCAAGCGGGCTATTGTCTAAGGACAAATAGCCAGTAGCTGGCAGTGGATCACCGGCTCTTCTGCCTGGCTATAGTATTGGTCTGCAGAAATGGTCAGACAGTCTATTGGATTTGCCATTTTTCTTAAACACATTCCTATTACTTTAAAATTAATGCAGATTATTTACTTTGGCGGATCTTGCCGCATTTTTATAACATCTGCAGTGATGTGCTGGCTCATTTAGCCTAGGATCTTAACAGGTTAATTTCTCTAACTCAATAATATCCCCAGTAGCACAGGCATTGATGAATGGCTTAAGATAATGCAAGGAATTGTTTTATTCTTAAAACTGTCACATATTGTGATCTCTAAAGCTATTACACACTAATTACAGCCAATCCTTCCTTAGTATTGTGTTAACTGAAGAACAAGTTTCAAATCAGTAAATAACACAGGCCTGACAGGTATATTGCACATTATCTCTGCCCTATAATCTCTGGACTTGGCTGATGTCTCGGCACCTGTCAGGATTTGTGAATGCAGAGTAGAAACATTGTACTCAGGGTAAACTTTAGTACTGATGTTTACTCTAATAGCCAGTTTAGTTTATCTTTCCTTCAAAAAATTGAAATCCACCAACATTCTTTTATTTTTCAAGGGATGGAAGTTATAGTAAGACAGTGAAATTCTTAAAAATAGTCCATGTGAGCAACATACTATAACCTTATTCTCAATTGAGTCCATTTTATTCTTTGATATGTTACTCTTTCAAAATAAAATCTCAGTGGGTTTTACTGTGACAGAATATTCAAATCTATTACCAAATCATAGAGTAAGACACACTATTGATTTAATAAAATAAGGCATTGAAAGTCTGTGCATTATCAGTATACTCCTGACTTACAAGGGAGAAATGGGAGCTTAGAAACATTTCTTCAATGTTTATGTAAAATTATGTAAATTTAACAAGGATAATCTGTCTCAAGCATAATTGTGATTTGAAATTGTATGATCCATCAAACTACCTATTTTTGTTTTTCTTGTAAAATGTTCAAGTTCCATTTCTTTATTTCAATGTACTATTTGTTAGGTTATTCTAGTGTAAATCTTCCAAAACTGACATAGTTGTGTTTTTCTAATGCAGCATATTGAATATGTTTTTCTTGGAAAACAGTCCCATGAGACTAGAGTTTTAGTGGTAAAAGTTAGGGTTTGGGGAAATATCATCATAATCTGTACACATCTGTTTTTTATAACAACTTGTTTTGGTCTTTTTGTGGCAGGGTCTTGCTAGGCAGTTCAGGCTGGACTTGAGCTCACTTTGTAGCCGAGGTTGTCCTCAAACTCACAGTGATCCTCCTGCCTCAGTTTCCCAAGTGGTGGGATTACAGCATGCACCACATCCACTTTAAAAATCACTTTTAATAATGTTAACACATATGCTTTCAAAAGATTAAAAATTAATCTTTTGTCACAAAGAGATATGTGTGACAAATCTGCAACAATCACTGAAAAGTAAAGAGAGACAATAAAAGAAGCAAAAAGAAAAAAATAACCAAATGTAAGAAACCTTCCCCTACCTTTTCCTTCTTAATTCATCGAGATCTTGGTTATGGAACATATTTTTATCGTACAACCGGGTAGAATTAGAATGAGAGTTCCCAGAAAATATGGTGAGAGCCTTATTACTGTTTCAACGGGGAGCTCCCTACAGAACGTGCATAAAACCCCAAAGGAGACTAGAGGTAGTGGGAAAATTCCAAACTTTATCAGATCATTTGGACAGCCATGATCAGAAAGAAGGCGTGTCACAATGCAGAACACAACAGATATGGATGCTGGGCATTTTCAAGCGGAGGTGAGCCAATATGGACTACATAAAACAGAAGAACCAAAAGCAGAAGCAAACTCATTTAAGACAGTCTTCTAAGGCTATTAGTTTCATTCTTCACTTAGGTGTAATTGCCACAAGATTTCTCTCTTTATGGGTACTTTACTGCAGCATAGGGCAAGATGATAGTTTGTCTTGCTGTTTAGAAGCTACTTGTGAAAGTCATGGGTGTGAAATCTGATGAATAAAGTGGGTGGGCAAAGACAACATTCCTTCAGTCTGGACTCTGAAAAGGATGAATTCCTTCTGAGCTCTCTTTATTTAGGAAAGATTGCAGAGCTGTAGTCCTACTTAATTATCGTGGCAGCCTCTACCTCTGCTGCCAAACTTGGCATTGCTTCTCTTGGCACCAAGTGATGGTGGGAAGTCGGCCTCTTTTCCTTTTATTGTATTGGCTCGCTGAAAACTCTGCTGGCAATAGTCCACATGCATACACACTCTCTACCACAGCGTTGCCAACTTCCCTAAATGCCTTTCCCTGGGATATCTTTACCTTGTTATGGTGTGTGCAATGGAGGTTTAACATACAGCTTCAAAAATAAATAAATAAATTTAAAAAGGCCAAGTTTCACTATGCAGGTCTGACTCCTGTAGTTCTAGAATGAGTACCCTACTCTTAACGTTCAGGTCCCAGTGGCTCTGTCCACTGCTGCGCTCCCTATAAATAGCCATGCATTTAAAACTTCCTGATAAGTGTCTACAAAAGAAATTGTAGGGACTGTGCAGCACAAAATTAAATTCAGATCTAATTTTATCCGCCAGGCTTGGTGCCTGGTTCCACAAATGTGGCAACATGTATTCAACTTATTAAAACACCTTGGGGCTGGGGATATACCTCAGTGGAATAAGCACCTGCCTAACAAGCGCAGGGTCCTGAGTTCGATCCCCAGTACCACCAAAAAAAAAAAAAAAAAAACACCTTGATTCTAAGAGGAAGGGGTTAATTTTACTGTAATCTTTCATTATATTACCAAGTATTATTTTTGAAGAATCACAAAGGAACTTCATCTTCACAGGGACCTGATAATAGCTTCAAAAGTTTGTTTTGTTCAGGGCTCTCAGCCAATGCAAGATTTTTCTTCTTGCTTGCTGGTAGCATCTAATCTTTCATGAGGATGCTTAAACCTTTTTATCTTGCTATAATAAAATATCACAGCACAGTTGAATCATCGACAGTAGAAGCTTATTTGATTCACACTTCTGGAGGACAGGATGTCCAATATCAGTGGGCAGTGTCTGGGGAGGCCCTTTTTACTATAGCCTAACATGAAATAAGGAATCATATGGTAAAATAAAAAGCAGAAAAGTAGGTTGAGCTCACTTTTTTATAACAAACCCACTCTTGTGACAGTAGATTTAACTTATTCATGACAGTGAAGCCTCCCAGGACCAGATCATCCCTTAAACATCTTACCACTTACTATTGTTATAAAGGCAATTAGGTTCCAACATGTGTGTCAGAGCATCAAAATCGCAGCATGCAGCATACCTCACATTCTCTGTTACTATCAATAAATTCATAATAGTTGTGATTGCTATTAAAAATGCTACCAGCTATAAAGTAAAACACCTGAAAGCATTCATTCAGAGCTGGCATTTGCCTCATTAAAATTCTCCCCTATTTTCTTGATTATGAGAAAAGCAATTCCAGTGAAAGTTGGAATGCAAGGGGGACATACAACTTTCTGCCTAGCACCAACTGACATAGTCATCCAAACTTATTAACTCTTTGAATTAAAAAGTCAAAGCAGTTTTAAATCTCAGTTTCAATAAAAAGTTCAAAATTAATCATTATAATAACAGCTGATGAATGTTCATTTGTTCTGTGTTTATTTATTTACCATGGGATATTTCCAGCTTTAGGTTTTATGAGGATAGCACATTTTTCTTGATCAGATTTCTGGTCCCCTTTGACTATAGTTTTTTCAGAATTATTTTATCACAAATGTGAAAAAATAACAAAAATTGTGGATGGAAAGTAAACATGTTTTGAAAATAATACTAAAAATGGATCTGATTTGAAATTTTCAGTTTAATAGAATAAATTTAGGTGATCTAGAGCTCATTTCTAGTCTGAAAAGCAAAATATGAACAACATATTTGAAAAATCTATTTATTCATAGAGAATTCATCTTTCTCTTACTCTTTCTCTCATCCCCTCTGTGATTTGTATATTACAAGTACAATTTCCATAGTCTTAATATACTTTGTAAATTAAATGATACTCTAAAGAGAGGGTACTTAAGGTTAACAGAAAAAAATATATCATTTCAAGAATCTAATTTAACCTCAATTCCAGTGCTTCAGTGAATGAAATAATATTTGTATCTGGGCCATACTTAGTGGTTAATAGGCATAAATTGAATAATAAAGTAACAATTGATGAATTAATTAATCTGACTTCAAATCTATAAGAATAGTAGGTTATATCTTACATTTTCTCAGGGTCATATAAAGTAGATGTGGCAAATATGCAGACATGTCAATGACTGTCAAAAAAAAAAAGAAATTTATACCCACAGACACTAGAAACCACAGGATCATTCAGCGCCACACACAGTAGCACCAAGGTCTGCGGATAGAGACAAAGTGGAAACTGTGACTAAGCACTTTCACCATAGGCTCTGTGACAAGGAAAGCAGGAGTAATGGGAAATGGGCTTAGAACTCACTGTTTAGGAATCGCAATGGATCATCGATTGTAGGGGCTGTCCTGTGTTGTCTGACATCTGACCACTCAATGTCAGGGTTGGGAAATATTATGCTGGAGTGCAAGAGCCTACTAGGTTGGTTGGACTCTGGATTAGTTAGTTTTTATATGAAAGAAAGCACAGCATTCACTATCTCTAAAATGGAACTGATTCCAGGGGACAGTTCTTCCAGTGTCAGCAAAGTCCAAAGATGGTGAATGTCTATATAAACAGACATGCTTAAAACAGATTACATGACTTGTTATCTATTATTTCTGTTTGATTACTATTTTCTTGGTATGGGAAAATCTTCACATCATATTGAGTATGACTCTAGAAAGGCCTTTCACCAAGCAGTGCTGACAACCTGAAAGTCATGGTGTCTCCCATGCCCGAAGGGGAAGGTTGATCTGTCAATAAACACATGATTAGTGACTGTTAATACCTAATTGTAATGAAAGTGTTCCTTCACTTGGATTTCTCAGTTAAGAATAGGGCAAGACAAAACTTTTTATGCTTAACAAATTTTTAGGTGATTTTATCAAATTACAATCAAAATAATCACAAGAGAACATCTTTAATTTCCTCTACAGTACATGGGAACCATTCCCTAGAATAAAAATTAACCTCAACCTGACTCCTACTAATGTCAAGCATTCTTAAGTGAGTTCAGCTAGTTCTACAAACAATACACAGATTAAACCTCTTATTAATTCTGTAGCAGATTTTCTATAAAACACTTCAGTATAATTGAATCTGACATATCTACATGATATTCTTATTACAAAATATAGTGGGATATGTACATGTATAACTTAAACCTGATAGACACTAATAGAATAGAATTGAAAAAAATCTTTGAACTGAATACCTTGTTTTTAAAGAAATATTAGTATTTTAAAATAAATCTGAGTTCCAAACTAGAGATTGTTAGTTAACTTGTATTCATCTATTACTTTTTCACATGTAAATTAAGCCTGTGTATATTTGTAAGCATGAAAGATAAAAAAGTACAATCAAATCCTAATACAATTAGTACAAACACATGAACAAAATGAAATTCAGTAAATTCTTGCTCATTGCTATGTTGCAATATATGAAGTATGATCATCAATAATTTCAGAAAACCTAATTTTTTGTAGAGTTTTCTTATAGGGATTCAATAGACATCAGTTTAAGAAAATCTTAGGTAAGTGTTCTTTATATGTATCCCACATGGAATAACAAAAAATGTTATTTTTTATTTTCTTTTTTCAGTAATTAAAGGTTTATGACTCAAAGTCATCTCGAAAGGGACAAAAGATTCTTTAGATTTGTACCTACAGATGCTATCCCTGTACATTTTCTCACCCCTATGCATTCTACCTACATACTTTTATACAAGTGTTTATGTGCATATTCTAAAATCATTATTTTTGCTGTGTTTTAATTTCCCTAATTTTAACATGTTTTTAAATGATCCATGCATCAACTAGAAAACATATAACTAAGAATTATCTCCAACTTATTCAGCACTGCTGTGTCACTAACCCCTAGTAAAACCTGTAATGGCAGATGTAACCGGAAAGCCTCAAAGGATAAGACAAGCTCACAGCCAAGAACACCTGGATCCCAGCTCAACTAGGTAAAGACTATAGCCTCAGGCATCTCACTCCTGGGTAGATTAACTTAATCCTTATTAAGGATTAATTCCATGCTCTACTTGAATAGTCCTTGAGTAATTCTGCCCTTTTTTTTAGTAAGCCCCTTCCTTCTGATAAGCAAATAAATACAGGCCACCCAGAGAAGGTCTTGGTCTAAAGCCTCACATTCTTTGAGAGGGCTTTGATCTTCCTGGAGCCCTGAAATCATTCCATTTTACTCTTATTATTTAGCCTTCACCGTACACTCATCCAGGAGATTGTGCACCTGATCACCCTGCAAGAACTAAGGGATATATTAACACAATGATACGCACCTCATGATTTTATACTCACTTTGTGGTTTTGCTCTATAAAACTTCCTCTACAAGAGGGGCTCTTGGCAGTTTTTGGCCCCAGTTTTTGGGGTTCCTTCCTGTCTCTCAGAAACTATCACTCTAAATAAATATTTCATACTCTTAAAAAATGAATATACACAGTACAATGGGTAAAACAACGGCTCTTATGTAATTCTGAAATGCCCCACTCCCAAGCCTCATGGGTTCAGAGGGAGGGTTATACAAGATGACTGGATTGTGGGGCTGGTGTGTCCATCAATGGACTGATCCACTGATAGGTTCCTGTAATGAGTGTTCTGTGAGGAGGAGGGACCTATTTAGAAAAGGGGGTTACCAGGGGCACGACCTGGAGGGTTCATCTCTCCATACTCCTTCATCTTCTGTCTGCTTCCTGAGCATGACAGCACGAGCACTTAGCTCTCGTGGCAGATCTCTCCAGTATTCCCTCCCTCTCATCACCTAGCCAACCACGGACGGGCACTTCTGAAAGTGTGGGCCAAAGCAAACCTCTCCTCCTTCAGACTGCGAGGGGCAGATGTTGTTTCCATCAACAAGAAACTGACAAAGACAATTAATGCTCCTCTGAATAAAATCATGAGACCTCTGAGCTTATTCTTACCATGTAATGTTCCTACCGCTCTGCTTATCTGCTCAGCTAGAATCTCTGGGATACTAGCGATGCTCCTTACAGACTAATTACTTACTAGCGAATGATTTAAGTTATAAGTCCTCTAGCTCTCATAAGTTTTACAATTTTTAAACTGAAAGAGATGGTAATTGATACACTGAAAACATAAAATGATGTATAATATCATCCGTCATCAGGGAAATGCAAACTGAGACAAAGACCAAAATACTGAAAACACCAATGCTGGCAAAATTTGTAGCACAAAGAGCTCTCATTTATTGTTGAATAGAGTAGAAAGTGGAACAGTGTCTTTGCAAGACAGTTTGGCAATTTCTTACAAAACTAAACGCATTCTTGTCCTAAGATCTAGCAATCATACTCCTTTGTATTTACCCAAAAGACTGAAATGAATCGTGCACAATAACCTGCACATGATTGCTTGTAGCAACTTTCTTCATAATTGCTGTTATGGTTTAGGAGTTTCGCAACAAAGAACAATATTCAGGACATATATTTTATAAGATTATTTAGTATAAGATTATTTAGTATAGTCACCCAAAGTATCATATAAAAAAGAGTGCAGGAAATCTGTCCACACACTAGACTCAAGAACCCAGCTGAGGGCCTGGATCCCACAATAATGTTCTGTATGAAGCCAGCTGAAGACCTAGAGCCCATAACAATGCCCCCCATGAATCCAACTGGAGAACCAGAGCCCATGATAATCTCTCACATAGGCCTGTTTCACAGAGCTGTGCTGGGAAGGCCCAAAGGTCAGTGGTGGAAGCTACAAAGTCCATGATAGTGGGATGAAGGATCTGTGCTAACAGGCTGAGGGATATGCACTGGAGCCAGGAAGTGGTGTTCAAAGTGAGGACCCAATCTCCCCCAAAGTGAACGGAAGCCATTCTCAGTGACAACAAGGTCCCAAGCTCTTTGGATGATAACAGTTGAGTTCATCAGGAAAGCAAGCATGCAAGCTCCTCCAACAGAACAAACAGCTCCTTACAGCTTCTCACAGCAGCCCAACAGTTTCTACCAGCTCCCAACAGCTTTATTCTCTAGTTCTGCTTCTTATGCTGCTGCCAACAACCCACAGGTGGACCTCCCACACCAAGCACCACATTGCTTCAATTCAGCTGGTTGTAACAAATTGACAACTAGTTGTCAATCCACAACAGTTGCCAACATTTGGAAGAATCCAATATGTCCTTCAATAGATAAATGTATAAATTTGAACATCTGCACAATGGAATATTGCTAAATGCTAAAAAGAAATTATCTGCTAAATATTGACAAGATGGTAAGAAAATTTAAATATCCATTATTAAATGAAAGAAGCCAATATGAAAGGGTTACATACTGTATGGCTCTAACTACGTCACATTCTGGAAAAGGCAAAACTGTAGACACACAAAAAATAGCAGTGGTTTCTACCAGTTATGAGGGAGAGAAGGGTAACTGTAATGCACAGGAGTCTGGGAAAACTACGCTGTGATACTATAAAGGTAGGCATTATACGTTTGTTAAAAGCAGAAAATGTACAATAGGAAGAGTAAACTCTAATGTAAACAATGGGCCTTGGATTAGAGTGTTTTGTGGATGTAGGTTGATCAACTGTAACAGAGGTGCCACTATAATTAATGGAAGGTATGCGTCTGTAGGAGCTACATGGAACCGGGCTGTATATTCGCTCAATTTTCTGTGAATCTAAAACTGTTCTACAAAGTAAAGTCTACTTAAGGAATATTAGAGATTTTAGAGAATGATATTATTACTACTAATAATAATATGTACAACAGTCACAGCCATTTTTGACTTTAAAAGGTAAGTTTTCATTTGTAATTATAACTTCTTTGTACTCCTACTCTGCTGGCTTCTCTCTACCAAGGGAGGACCTTACTAAACACCTTCCTCGGTATAGTCACATACATATGCACTGTTACAGATATACCTCTAGATTTGATATTTGGTACTATTTACATATTTTGAAAATCCCCACCAAAAAATCAACATAATGAGAAGGCTCTATACATGAAATTTGTCTATTTTATTTCATGTAATAATCTTATTAATTTTCCTTATTCTAAGTGTTCTATTATATCTTTTCAGAGCTCCCCCGGAAAGAACCACAGCCATCTTCAGTGACAGTGAAGATCCAAGCTCCTCAAAGATAACAGCTGGATTCATATCAGGAAAATCAGCATAACAAGAGTCTCTGGTATCAACAGCACATTATCTTCCCCTTGGGTTCTGCTTTTAAACTGTTGGCAAGAATCCTCAGATGGGGCTTCTGCACCCGGAACCATGCTGATTTGGTTCAGCTGGGTGTTACAAGTTGACCATTAATTAGCCCATCACAGTGTGCTTTCCACTGACCTTGCTCCCATACTTTCTTTGTTGCTTTGACACTGTTCTCTTATTTACATCTCTAGAGATATCTTAGTTAAGTACAAATTGGCATGTGATTTTGTTTTCCACTTATTTATTATGGGTTTGGTTTGTTTCCTGCAGATTCAATTTCTTCTCTTTTTGCCCTGGTTTTTAATATCTCTTCCCTGCAAAGAACAATGTATCGGTCAGATTTCTCTTACTATTACAAAATACTTGATATACAGTAATGAGATTTAAAAAGGAAATGTATACTTTGTCTTTCAGTATTAAAGGTTGCAGTCCATGGTCATTTGGTCCTGTTGTTTTGGTTCTGTTTAAGGCAGCAGAGCATGATGGGAAGTATATAATGGAGCATCCTCCTCACAGCATCACAGATGGGAAGCAAATTGAGAAAAGGAAGGTCCTGAAGTGTACACTCTCCTTCAAGTGTGTGCCCTCGATGCCCTCAAAACTTATTATTTTACTTATACTATTATTATTGTTGTTGTTGTTAGTATTCATATCTTAAGGATTCATCATCTTCAATAGCACCACAAGCTGGCAACCAAGATTTTAACATATTGACTTTTGGGGAGTTACCCATACCCTAGTGAAGAGGTTATTTTTTTAATCACCTCTGGTTCTTACAATTTTAGTCAGTAGGTTCTCTTCAATGTCAATTAATTGATCAGTAGTGGATTTTTCTTGGCACCATGTAATAGAAATTTAAAAAATAAAAACAATGGATGCTATTACTCCAGCGCTTATAAAGCTTACATTCAAATAAATGAACATAATTACATCTTCTGAAACATAGTCACAGCCCAGGTTTGAGCAAGTCTCTTTGGCATTTCTATGCAGTCTAATGGTTCTCCTGAGGGCCTTCCTTGGTGACAGTGCGCTGGGCCTGCCACAGGCACTGGGGCTAAAATGATCGAATTTTCAGTTTTAACTGGACATCCATAAAGAGAAAAAGATGTTGATAATATTTTAAGTCAGTATTATTACCTCTACTTTTAGATCAATATTATTGTCTATGATGAGTCTGAATTCATCTACTTTTCATATTTAGATTTTTTCATCAGTGATACCTTACATAAACGAGTGTTCGGGGAACTTATAGAATGAACAATGGAAAAGAGGAGTCCATATTGCCAAATTTATCACAGATCCCAGCCTTTCCCTTCACAAGGGATTAGCTTGCACAGAAAGCTCAGCAAGGAGTGACTCCTCTCATGTGACGGGATTACATACTACTGACACATAATTCCTATGGCCCCAACATGCTTCACTGGTGTCCAGAGCCTTATAATCTAAATCTTATTAGACTGAGAGTCCTGTAGGTATGAGAGTACTTGATTGTTTTCACCTCTATTGCTCCATCTTACTGCAGTTTCTTAAAAATATTCAATAATAGCTGATAAAGTATGGAAAAGGAATTTTGTGTGCATTAAATTCATGAAAGAAATGCTTAACATTTCAGGTTGTTTTGGTTTATACATACTTTTGAAATATCATCAATAGTTAATCCTAGCACATCTGACACCCAACAGCATGCATTTTCCCAGCATAAATTTAAATATATTTCTGGAGTAATATTTTTAAATGAGAAGGTGAAATTATTATTACTTAACTCCCTTCTGATAGGCTAACACTGAGAGAAAATAATGTGGAAAACTCTTTCAATCTAGAGTCATATATGTGACTATGTCACGACTGTTTCCTCAGTGTCATCTCTGAGAATTTTGTGACTTTTTGAAACACATTTTTGGATGACTATATCCACTCCCCTCCAAAATACAGAAATTTTTCAAAAAGTAATACTAATCTTAACTCTACCTAGCCAAAAATCAGGTTGATTTTTCTTAAAGAAATGAAGTACACATGATCACTGGGGTATCTGTTTAACGTGTAGGTTTAGTTGAATTTTTTCATTCATTTTTAATCATAAAGTAGACTTAACTGCATACATACAGGAATTTAAATTCTGCTCCCCAACACATACACACACACACACCCACATACACACACACACACACACACACACACACACACACACACCAGAGAAGGACCTCTTTTTTCATGATTGTGATGATTTCTGTAATAAGATATAACAATATATTCTTATCCCTAGTGTTGGTAAAATATTAGTGGTCACATTAAACAATATGACAAGGGTTGCAGTTCTAAATTCCTAAAAACCATGCTTTTAGTAGCTCATTCTCACCTCCTTCAGAGCTTTTGCAGCATTTAGTGACTTAGAAGTAGTCTCACTGCTGGTAGGTGAAGAAACCTTTGGTTAGGTTCCAGGACCAAAAGGTTTATAATCACTTTTTCACCATTTTCTAACTGTTAATTTAGTTCTTTAAAGGCCCTTCTGCTGATTGTTTCACCTTTGGCAGCATTTCAACATCAAGGATTGATTGCTGTTTTCACTTTGTTTAGAATGTAGAAAGAGTTTATAGCATGAGACCTCCTTTACTCTCCATATGCGGGTTGTAATGCTTCTCATAGTTCTAGGGTGCTCTGGACTTAATTTGTGTTCAAATATCTTCCTTAGAATGGACTATAATCTATATCTTTCCCAACAGAAGTAAGCCCACTCTTACAACAGTGTGAATGTTGGCTGCTGCTATTAATATATTCAGCACTATTTTGTAGCTGCTGTTTAGTAACTGTCATCTTCAAGGGAATATGTTAGCTCCTTATGTCATCTGCCTCAAAATGTCAAAATCGATACTACAATAAACATTTTATTGACCAAATGTCCATTATTAGTGAATTGCAAACACATCTAGATCCAGTTTATTAAGATCGATTGCTTAAAGTGCAATTCAAAATTTTAAATGAAAGCTGCAATCATTGAATAAATCATATATCTTTGTTTTGTAATGACCCTGGTTGTTGCTAACAACTAAAATATATTTGCACAATTTTCCACTTATCTGACAACAAATCCCCAGAATATGAATGTCTGGGCTTTGTTTTCTCAATGTTCAGCAACATATAACTACTTAAAACTGATAACTTTTTAAATGCTATAGATGGATAAATATATTTATTGATTTCTAGTCAACGTGAATTAATGAAAATCTACTAGTGTATCAAATACACTAACTCTCCTCATGGAATGTAAAATCTAAGGTGGAAGTATTAGAAAAGCACAAGTGATATTTGCTAAGGAAAAAGTCACTGTGAAGTAATAAACACATTAAGAGTAATCAACATTAAATTTTCAAGATAGGTAAAATTGACATTAATGTCTTTGATGCAGAGAAGTGAATTTTTAAGCTTCTACTTATTAACTATCTAAATTTCATTGAGGTCTAGGACACTAGTTTTGTAACTTTCTCAGTAAAGTCTTCTAAAATTAATACTTTAGTCCCAACATCTATTAACTATTCATTATGTGTATGAACAAGAACCAATCAATTGGGAATGGAACTGTTTGGGCTTCCTTACTTCTTCCCTTTTAATGAATGAATTTTGACAAAAATATCCAATTGGGAGAAAGATATCCAATAGGGAGAAAAATATCCAATAGGAAAATTATTATAAATTGTTATTATTAAAATGTATTAAAACTATGGTAAAATATGAAAAAACAGAAAATATTTGTTTAAAATATAACCATGGTGGGGGAAAGATAGTATAATACAGGCAGCCTATACTCACAAATCACTCTGAAGTATTTACCCAAAGCTACAGGTACGTAGTTTTGGAAAGAAATGCCAGTACACAGGAAATGGTAGGCTACATTTTTTTTTTCCAGTACCGGAGATCGAACTCAGGACCTTGCGCTTGCCAGGCAAGCGCTTATGCCACTGAGCTATACCCCCAGCCCCAGTAGGCTACATTTTGAGAGAACAGCAGCCAGACAAAACCCTGAAGTGTTGGTAATTCGAAAGTTAAAGTAGCTGAAACCATGCACCCAGCCATGCATAAGGCACATCTCGGAAGAGGAGAGATGTCTTTCCCTTAATGGACAGAAGAAAAACTATGTGTCCTTTGTAAGTACCAGCTCTGTATGAGACAGAAATACACTGAAGCTGTACAGACAGGAGATTTGACTACCACCAAGTGAACAGAGACAGGAGTGGTAACGCTCATCTTGTCCCTCTGGATTTAGACAGGGTCCAATTAGGAAGACATTTAAGAACCGCTTTCCCCTAGCACTGGTAGAAAAGAGCAGAGGGTAAATAAGCTGTAGTAGACTGAGGAGCCATCTTGAGTAATTCCCTCTGTCTGGACACATCAACCTCCACATTCTCCATAATTTCAAGACATCGCTATCATCAAACTGCAGGAAGGAAGTGGCTACAAAGCATGATACAGAGTGAGTCCTGGAAAGTTGACCATGACACAGTTAAAACTAAAATCATGAGACTGGGATAAACACTCCCCTTCTCTACCTCACAGCAGACTAAACAGGGCTGAGAGAGCTCCAGCAGTATAAAAAGACACTGCAAAACAGTGGTATTTTGAATGCAGTGGCTGTGGGGAAACATCTGCACACAAACCATAACAAAGAACCGTGTAGTAAAAATGGCCATATTCCCAAAACTACTATTCAGATTTAATGCAATCCTGATCAAAATATCAAAAATGGGAATGTGAAATAAATCACACCTCTCTGATGGAAAAGTACAGCCAGGCATGGTGGTGCACGCCTGTAAGCCCAGCACTCTGAAGGCTGTGGAAGAAGGATTGTTGAGACTTTGAGAACAGCCAAGGCAACAAAGCGAGCTCAAAGCCGGCCTGACTACCTAGAGAGACCTGTCTCAAAAAGACAAAAAAGTACAAATGCAAATAAATACATGAAACAATGCTCAACTTCACCGGTCTTTCAAGAGATGCACATCAAAGCATTGCTGAGATTTCATCTCACTCCAGAAAGTTTGGCTATTATCAAGAAATAACCAACTAACAACTGTTGTGGGGCTGTGAGGAAAAAGGAATCCTTTATCTTTCATAGCTGTACCCTGTACTCTGATTAACCACTACGAAGATAACAATACACAATTTATTACTTAGTATTACTGTCCTACTAACCTGATATGAAACTGTTTATTTTATTGCAATTTTTCTTCTTCTTCTTTCTAAAATAAAAATGGAGAAAGGAAGCCTTCTGCACTTTTGGTGGGAGTTTAGACTTTTGCAACCACTGTGTAAATCAGTGTGGAGTTTTTTTTTTTTTTTTTATTCAGTGGTGTACTACTCAGTCAGAAAGAAGGATAAATTTGAAACATTTCTAGGTAAATGGATGCACCTTGAGATCATACTCTTAAGTGAAATAAGTTGAAAACACAAATGCAAATATCACATTGTTTGTCTGGTGTAAGAAACACAAAATGTAAATAAAGACCAAAATGTATAACAGATATTGTGAAATGTGAAGAAAGTGTTCAACTATGAAGGGGAAGTAAGGATGAGAAGGGGGAAAGGAAGGAGAGGAAAAGAAACTGAGAAAAGAAAAAAGCTTCTGTAAATTAGGAAGGAAAAAGAGCTGAAGGAGAAAGGAAATGGGAAAACAAAAGAATCAAGGCATATCATGTACAGGTACAAATTCCCTGTGATAAATGTGATCATTATGTCCACCTAAAATGTGCCAACAATCTTAATTGATTAAACAATGAATCTCTTTCCTATGCAATATGGAGATTTATTAGTTTATACTTCTTTATTTATCTAACTTGAAGAAATTGTCAATAAATCTGAAAGGTAAAAAATAATCCAAGAGTGAAGGTGAAGGTCTGTGCCCAAGGGATGGTGATGAAGTGTCAGAAAAACTCAGCAGAAGCAGTGACCTACAGAGCCTTAGATGTACAATGTAGTAAGATAAACACAGTGCATAAAATAAGCATTTGTTTTGACAAACAGATAGAAACGAGGGTTTTCTTCATCTTTATTTTTAAATTTTTTGAAAATATCAAGTTATCTTCATTTTTAATATATTAATATAACATTATACCTTTTCAGGGAAAGAGTTTGTAAAAGAAATAATTCAAGCTCAATAAAAGACCTCCAAGCTTCAAGCAAAGACCTTCATGTGTTCTGTCAAACTTGCTTGCTATAAAAGCTATAAAAGCTTGAAATATGTACAGTCATGAACTTTTAGGCCTCTTTTAACAGATAACAATTTGGGAACAGTAACTTATTAACCTTTAATGATTTTACCTCATGACCTTTGCACTGAAGCTTGATCAGTTTAAAAAAATTTTTGTATTATGTTACCTTAAAACATAAAAACAAATTAGGATTTTTTAGTTTAAAATTTTATTGTGGAAAATAAAATTTTTACTTTTTTCTGCAATACTGTTTCATTTTAGGGTTATTTCTCTGTTAATTTATAGTTACTACTCAGGCTTTCCAATTAGGTAATATTAAAGCCTTTTTTGGCTCAAAATAAGGATACAGAACTCATACTCTACATATTTTTAGAGAAGGAAAACAATTTTGGAAATAAAACAATTTTAATCCTTACCCTGGTCATATATTTAGCGTTGATTACCTTATGCTACATACATCAGAATAAAATTTTCTGCATTTTATTCTACATTCTACGATTCTATGGTAGACCCATTAAAACTAAAATAAACACATTTAATATTAAAGTGAAACTTCTTCACTTGAATCTTCTGACAAACAACAGTCTTGGAAAATGATAAATTGATAGAGTAAAAATATATTTGCATAATAATGTTTTTACTATGCTATTTATTTCCGGCAGCATTCTAGACATCATTATAATGACTTGCCATACATTCTTCCCAATTTTCAAAACAGTTCACATAAATAGATAGATAATCTTTGACTTTTGCATCAGGTAGCCTAAATTTAAAGGGAACCTAACTTTAAAGAACACTTAGCTAAAGAAGATGAAGAGCAAAGATTTGAAATCAAGTCTTATTGACTTCAGTGAATAAATGTTAGAATATATATTAAAATGTTTATTAATACTATTGATAATAGTGCTATATTACATTTGGAATACAAATTAGAGAAACTTATAAAAGAGTAAGGAATCTACAGATAAAAACATGCAATATTTAATTGATATGGGAAGAAAATATGTGCAAATTACATGAAAATTAATTAAAAATGCAAGATGTTTAAAAAGTTCTGATCATAGTCATGTAGAGACCTAAATATTTTACAACACAAATATTTCATTTTTAATCTATCTGAGGCTGCTAATTAAATTCTTCTTAATATCTAAACTATGGAAAT
The DNA here is from genome assembly GCA_004027595.1 of Dinomys branickii. Lineage (NCBI taxonomy): Eukaryota > Metazoa > Chordata > Mammalia > Rodentia > Dinomyidae > Dinomys > Dinomys branickii. The sequence continues at coordinate 192,603 of PVLD010000756.1, read as the reverse complement.
GTAGGCACTGAATTAAAAATAATTTGAAATAAATTACTTATTTAATGGTTGATTTTATTTTACTTTTATTTATTTTTTATTTTTTGGCACCAGGAATCAAACTCAGGACCTTGTGCTTTCCAGGCAGGTGCTGTTCTGCTAAGCTATATCCCTCATCCTAATTGTTGATTTTTAAAAATGTCAGTGTGTAATTAGAATTATCCATGCCATAGTTTGCATACTGGTCTGCCCTGTGATTTTCTCATTGAGATTAGTTCACTGCCCTAATTATTCATCTGCCCTGAATCTCAGTCTCCCACAAAGTCTCAGGACTTGGGCAAAATATTCATGAATTTTCTCCCAGTTAATAATACAAACAGCCTCTGGTCTAATTTATAGTGGAACTCTTGGTCCCAGTTGAAGCTTCCTGAGCTTATATCAGCATCCTGGTTCTGAGGTCTACCTCCTGTTGTCTGTCAAGCTCTGTTTAGAGCATATTAGAGTTTCTCTACTCAGCATTTCCAAATTTTCCTGATAAACTTCCAAAGACTTCTAAAGAATCAGGTAGTCATAGTCGTGACTCTATTTTTTTGTATCAAAATATACTTTAGTCAATTTCCTGTTGCTGGGACACGATATCTGACCTCTACACCTTAAAAAAGCTTATTTTGTGCTTCCAATATCAGAAATTTCCATGTATGGTTGGCAGGCTGAAATACACAAATGGCGTGGTAGAAGACTGTGGCATGGGGAAGGCAGTTCACATTATGGTTTTCAGGAACCAGAAAGAGAAGGCAAGACCCAGGGAAGGAGAGCCACCCTTCAACATCGTGTTCCTGGTGTTCCAGCTCCAATCTGGATAGCAAGCCAGCCACAAGTGCTGCCATGACCCAACTGCCTTCCAAAAGTCTCACCTCTGAACACATAATCGCTTTGAGGGCGACAGTGCTTTGCACTCTGCTATCTCTTCTCATATTTGTGAATCTTGATTTAAGCTAAACACATCATTAACTTTAATAAATACACACAAGAATACAATTAAAGTCAGAGAGAATAATATTAGAGAAATATGAAGCAGCATGCCCAAACATGCATTCAAGTGCTCTACATGCTGCATAATTACGTACACCCAAGAATTTCTACTGATCCAGAACTTTTAACCCTTTAATGTGAACAAATGTCAAAAAAAAAAAAAATGTAACAGGACAGGTAAAAATATTGTAGTGTCTTGTGTCAACTCATCTCTGTCATAACTACTCAGTTCTTCCAGTGTGACATAAAAATGACCACAAAAAATATGTACATGAGTGAACATTGCCCTGTTCTCAACAATCAACTTTATTTATAGCACTAAAATTTTATCTCCATGGAATGTTCACATTGGTTTTCTCTTACATTTTCCAATGCATTAAAAAATATATAAAACAAAGTCTTTCCTGAAAGTCCTACTAAAAAGGATGCAGCATGCTATATTTAATGTAAATGGTATACTCTTTTGACCTCTGGTGTTTGAGAATCAGAATATTTTTCATTTAATAAATTACATTGTTACTGGAATTATGACCAAGAAGAGTAATTGATAAGAGCATGTCTCAAGGCGTATATTATAGCAAGCATTTTGTTTCTGTATTTTATTTATTTAGGATTCTATTTGACATTGTAGGTTGTACTTTCACATCTACCATTTAGTATTTTGATAGACTTGAGTAAAAATTTAATCATAGAGAATATTTGTTTCCCAAAAGATAGCATATAGGAGATGCATACTATCAGTGATGTTCAATTGTTCTTATTCACCCAAATCATCTCTGAAAACTAAGTCTCAGTACTCAGATAAGTGGATTAAAAGATAATTAGAACTTACATCCAAAGTAGGAAGCTACTGGCCTCCTGAGCTCCAGAAATTTGTGTTTTACAAGTTTAAAGATTATATTTTGCATAAACACATTGAAAGATCTAACATCAAAAATGAAGTATTTTTTTCCCCTTTGGTCTTTTTGAGACAGGGGTTCACTACAAAGATCAGTCTGGGCTGATCAGTGGCATATCAGTCTTAGCTTAGTGGCATAAGCACCTGCCTGGCAAGACACAAGGTCCTCAGTTCAATTCCTGGTACCAAAAAAAAAAAAAAAAAGATCAAGGTGATCTTGAGCTAATTTTGTAGTGCAGGCTGGCCTTGAACTCACAGCAATCCTCAGATCCTGCTGTGTCAGGCTCCTGAATGTGGGAGTTACAGGCTATGTTTTAAAAAATAGTACATGTGAGTATTGATTAGAATGTTTCACAGAAACTTCACACCTATTAAACTTCATGATATTAAAGGAATTTAAAAATCTGCTTCATTTCTGTCAAATTTCTAATGAGATATGGACAGAATTGAAAGGCAAAATAAGTAAACAAAACAAAGAAAGAAATCCTATGCTGTTTCCATCCCAATTTCTAGTCCATAGAAAATTCTAGAAAAGAAAACAAAATAAGTCTGAAAGTCTGAAAATCTCTACTGTCCTTACTACATTTTTAGTCCAGGTTCTCTCCTCATGGTGCTTTAGGGTTGAACAATTGCAGCATTATTCTCCTCTTTCAATTTTAATCAGTGGAAACAGTTCACAACACTGTGCAAAATAAGCAGCTTGAATTTTATGGTATTGTTCTTTTCTTCTAACATTTCATATTTTCTAGTTACTATCTTATTTATTTTGATCTGCTTGATTCATTTTTCAACTGTTGCCTCCCTAAACTAACCCTTGGGGAAGTCAGATGATCAAATAAAGCTTTGTTTGGTAGGTCTTTTTTTTCAGTAAAGGAAACACATAAACCTTGACAGAGCAGAGATAGTGTCAAAACATTTGGAAATGTGAGGAGAAAAAATTTAGGGTGCTGTTTCCTGGGTTCAGTGATGGAGATGCCAAAACTGGAAAGCATTAAAATGGGAGAGTTATGGGTTATTAGCTTTGAATGGGTGAGAATCCTGAGGACCAAGTGTTGAATGGAGGTTTCATAAGCTTGTTGTCAGTCTTGATTAGCTACTACAGTTATCTCACAGTATGGTCTTCAAAAGTTAAGTATGTATTGAAAAGAATAAAGGATAGTTTTGCTCATTTTTAGCAGTTTTCAACCTGGGCACATATAAATATGTTCTGCACCCACACTTCTTAGCACAATATGACAGTACCTTACATGGTTCAACAATGTAAGAAAATTATGTACTGTTCATAGCAATGCTCATTGAACCTTTTGCTTATGCATTAACCCAAGCTAGAGGACAATTAATTACATTACAAGAATATGGTTTATAAAGATCAGCATCACCCTCCAGTGATGTGAGGTCAATGCATAAAGATGCCAACTACTTAGCCCCATATCCTCTACATGTGCTATGTTACCTGACATATGGATTTAAGACTATAGATGGATCTAAGGATGAAAATCACCTCAATTTAAGAAGATAATCCTGGATTAACCAGGTGAGTGCAATATAATCAGAAGTGTCTAAAGTAGAAGTGAGAGAGAACTTCTAAAATGACAGTTTGAGGACTTCCATGGCTCACTTCCCAGTGGAATTGGTGAAAATTATGTTTCAAAAACTGTAACCTCTGGAAATAAAGGAAGAGCATACAACAAGTGAAGAAACGCCAATGATAAGTAAGGTCTATGAGTATTCATACAAAGATAAAAAACGTCTGCAAATTTTAATAAGACTATGTTCCTTCATTGTCCTTCCCCATTCTGAAATATAGAAAGCTTTAAAAATAGAGCTGATGACCAGGGGTCTAATTGAGTGGCACAAGTACCTGCCTGGCAAGTGCAACATCCTGAGTTTGATTCCTGGTAGAAAAACAAAAAAGAAAATAGAACTGATATTAGGCTGAGGATGTGGGTCAGTGGTAGAGTGTTTGCCTACCATATATGAAGATCTGGGTTCAATCCCCAGCACTGTAAAAGGAGCAACAAAAAGCCAAGATAAGACTTTCTTGAAGAAGGAAGAAGGAAGGAAGCTATCAACAGTAACTTCTGTCACATCTGAGAGTTTCTACAAGTCCTTCCGATGGCCTACCGATAGAATATGACATTTCCTAGACAGTCCTCACAAGCATATAAACCAATTCCTATACTGTCTCTAATTATTCATCTCCTAGTAGTTTTAGTTAATTTTCAACCCTAATTGACACAGTTACATCTGCTGTGTTTAGCAATAGCCATTCCTAGAACTGTTGTATCAAATATGTTGGATGATCATTTGTTAGAATTTTGATGGGTCAGTAGTAACATAACTTTTATAGTGACTGAGCAATAAAACTTTAGGTCAAGTATCCTGTGACCAGACACTTGAGTTCTATAACCAAGAAAAATCATTAAGAGAAAGACTGTGATAAGGGTCCATATTCAATTTCTAAAACAGGAAGCAAAGATATCCAAACAGAAGCAAGAGAACAAATACGCTCCTTTATCTGAACTGTTCACAGAGATAGATTTAACTGAATTAATCAGATATTTAACAGTTACCTAATTGCATTTCTTTGTTTCTTTGATCTTTGTTATATTAAAGCAGCTACAAGAACTGAGTACATAATCAAAGTATTATTCTAAAACAGCAAAAACTCTATGATTACGGGGCACTGATGCATCTATAACACCCCTATTTGGAATCACGACCTGTCTAATTTCATGGAAAATAGCACTAAAGGCCATAATTACATTAGTTCTTCTGTAATGTAAACTCTAGCTTTCAACATCTTCTCATTTTGGAGACTCTTTTAAACCACGCAAAGAAAAAATTCAAAATACCCCTAAATAATTAAAACTTTCAAAAGCAATTTTCAAGGTATTTTATTTCAATTAAATTGCTAAAGCTCTCCTTTGGTAAGAAGGAAAACAGCTACCGGAGAAGCAGCACTAGGTTGAACCATGTGTGATAAGTAAAATCAGACAGTCCTTAGACAATAGAATACCTGAGGCATATTCCCGTAGGAAGAATACCTCCAATCCCAAACCGGTCATTCATGACTGTCTTGTGATCTTTTTCTGCCAAAACAACACATTCTGCAATGTAAAATGTTACTTTAGTGAAATTTTAAGATTCATCAAGTAGTAGTTCAACATCAGAAAATCTTATATTCAATATTAACAATTTTAGCTAGACTGTTGTACCAGATAGTAATTATCACTAATAACAACTATATGCTGAAATGAGATTACATTTCATTATGGTTTAGATGAAGAATATCTGCCAAAAGCATGCTGGGCTACAGAGAGGGGATCTTCTGGAAGGTCGCTGAATTGTGGGAGCAATACAGCTGACTTGCTGCTAGAAGCTGGGTCTCTTGGTTACTTTTCTCTCACTTCTGAGACAAAATACCCAACACCCAAAAGGAAGGAAGGAAAGGTTTATTTAGCTCACAGTTTGTGGAGGTTTCAGTCCTTACTTGGCTAGTTCTGGGGCAGAGTGGCACATGGGAGAGGGTGAATGTTCATGACAGCAGAACACAGCAAAAACAACCAGCAAAAGGGAGGGATGACCGGCAAGCAGCCTCTCTCCTTCCCCTACATTGTAAACAGGCTCCCCGCACCTAGGGGGCGTGTAGCTCTCACACAATGCCCATGCCCTCCTCTTCCACAGGCTCAGGGTATGTACAAAGTAAGCACTTTGGCTTCCTGCTGAGTCACTCAGCGAAACCTCTAGCCTCCCCAAGTTGACACAGTGTATCAACCGTAACACTGGGTCAGATCAGAAGTGGGGGTCATGGAAGCTGTGACCTGGAGGGGTTTCTTTCCCTCCCCAGCTCCTCCCTTGTCTGCCGGCCTGCTGGCCACCGTGAAGTGAGCAAGTTTCTCCCACACTAGGCTCTTCGATGCCCTTTCTGCCTTGGAGCTGACTTACTATGGACTGAACACAGCCAAAATAAGCTTCCCTCCCTTCAGTTGTGGGTGTCAAGTATTGTTATCTACCCAAAATAAAAGATGACTAACATTTTAAATATTCCCACCAGAAATATACATTTGAGTTGCACATACATTAAATAGCTGGATTTAGCCATTCCATAATGTATGTATGTATAAATATAAAAATGTATTATCCTTATATACAGTCTGCTTACTGTGTCAGTTAAAATAAAGAATAAAATAAAGGAGTTATTTTCTGACAAAATGAAAATGCAGATTAATCTAATGTAAAAAATAGATATAGTATAGCTGCCTTGAAAGTAGTAGTATAGCTGTCTTGCAAGACCCATAAATGCAATACAACCTCCAAATATATGACATTTACTTCCTGATGTTTTTCATATATTTTGGTGTGATTTAAATTAAAAGTCTAATTGTTCCAAAGTTTGTGCTTCTAAATATCATATTATGGGGTTTTAGAGACTTTGGGAAGTCTTACTATCTCAAAATTATTTTATTTGTTTGAACCTACTGATTCAAAATATGAAACTTACTTATACAAAGTAACTAACTGCTTTTAAGAGAAGTTGTTTGCCATTTGGAAGAGTAACAGAAGAACATCAACTATTTTGTTTATATATTAACGCAAAAAATGTAGCAAGGCATGCCATTATTAGTAAACAATGATACACAGTGATATAGTCAATGTATTAACCATATAGACTTTTTAGATTTAACAACTAGGAAACAACATGTGGTTATGGATACTTAGAGCATCAAAATGGAAAGAAAATGTGTGAAAGATGAAAGTCAGACAAGTGAAAGTGTGATAGCCTATGTCCTGAATATCCTAACTAGTCTATTGTTCTTTGAATCAATAATATTTTGCAGATGTTAACCTGATACAAAGATTTTGGGCTAAAGCTACCTCCTGAAGATTGTCTGCTTCTAGAAGATTCCTAATAATTCTCGTCCTCAGGTCTCATACTAGTTTTCTAATGATTTAAAGATGGCTTATCTTCCATGAGTTGTACAAAGAATATCAAATAACAGAATTTTTAGTTTTGCTAACTAGTTATGGTATTTAATTAGATGTTTACAATAGGATTTAAAAATATGATCTTTTGTGTTTTCCAATTGAAAAGATCCCAACAAATGAAGGCATGCAAGTGTTGTTTAGGAGAATGTTAAATAAAAACTGTTTCCATTAATGGTGACTGGATGAATTCTTTATCTATTAAAATCTTAGGAACTGTGTGGCTTGATATAGAGCAGCATTGAGATGGAGATGAAAGTCTGGGTACAAAAGGCAGTCTCCAAGGGAAGTTGAGAGTGGAAGAGTCAGTAGTGTTATGGTTGACATTGTGTGGACTTTAGGAGTGTAGCAGTTTGGCCAAGTGACTCAGCAGTTCTGCATCTTGTGGTAAACAGAACATGCTCTTACCCTTCTGGGATGTTGTTTATTGTGTCAATTTGAGAAGTTTAGGTTAACTATGTGACTCAGCAGGAAGCCAGGGTGCTTACTTTGTATTCATCCTGACCCTCTGCAAGAGAAGGGCATGGAGATCATGTGAGTGCTACATGCCCCCTGGGTGGGGGTAACCTGCTTACAACATAAGGGAGGGAAAGAGGCTTGCTCCTTTCTGCCACTTCCTCCTTTGCTTTTGTTGCTTTGTTATCTTCCGCCATCATGAACGTTTGCCCTCTGCCATGTGCCACTCTGCCTCTGAGCCAGCCAAGTGTGGACTGAAACCTCCACAAACTGTAAGTTGAATAAACCTTTCCTTGCTTCATTTTGGGCATTGGGTATTTTGTCTTAGCAATTATAGAAAAGTACCCAAGACAAGTAGGTTCCTTAATATAGTAAATGTTATCATTAAACACAAAGTCAATGTTGACTGGATTTCCTATAATGTCTGAAAGTTTTGGTAATGTTTGTTTTAGTTTAAAAATCCCTATGTCCTTCCTACCACTTTTCTGTTCACAGAAAAGTGTCTGAATAAGCAGAAAAGTGTCAGAAAACTTATAAATAACAGTTCCAGTGAAATGGGTGCTTCTAGTCTTACTTTTCTATCACCGGACATATACTCAACATACACAACACTAAGGACAGGTTTATTTTGGCTCACACTTTCAGTCCTCGGCTGACAGGCTCCAAGGAAGACACAGCATGGTAAACAGGTATGGCAGAGAAAAAGGTGCCAATTCTTGGCAGCCAGGAGGAGAAGAGAGAAGGTAAAAGCCCATGATAAAACACAATCTTCCAGGTCATGTCTACAGGGACCCATGTCCCAGCACGCAGTGCCTCCTAAGAGTGGATTTAACTACTAAACTCACCAATGAATGAACCCTCCAAGAAGTATAGTGCCACCATAACCCAATAACCTTTCACACACATGAGAATTTTGGAAAACATTTTAGATAAACCATAACATTCTTCACTTCACATTCAAAAGACTCACGTTCATCTCATTATGAAAAATGTATCTAGGACATCTCTGAGAATCATCAAGTTCTAACAATTCTAGAACTGCTAAAAAGCCCAAGTCTAATTACTCTCAGACTAAAGACAAACTCTTACAGTGAGAAGCTGTAAAAAATCAAAGAGAAAGACAAATATATTCAACACATGACAGAAAATATCCCCATTCCATAACCAAGAAATGAGAGGATTAAAAGGAATGAGACTAAATTAAGATCAAAAACAACCCAGCAGTGCAAACAGTGAACTCTATAGCTCTGTGCGCAGTACCTAGTGCAAGTTGTGGTGAGATGTGAGAGCGTGGGTACCACTACCACTACAATGTTGATCGTTGTAGCCCTCATTGCCTCTCTTGGGGTGGTTCCACTCAATAATGTAGCTTCCCCCAGCAGATGTACCACATTCTTGGTATTTCAAATGTTCCATGGTCTGCACTGAACTTTCACCTTCACTATCATGATTAACTCACTTAACTTCCAGGAATCCATTGCTTGGCCTCCCATGCCTTCCTCGGAAATCTAGTTTGAAGCATGCTAGACCCCACAATTCTTGCATTTTGCATTCATGTGAAACTGCACAACATAGATGATGCCAAGGTCTGTTTTCAGCTTGACTAATACATAGGTTTTCTTAGATCATGGCTGCTGTGGCCTCTGAGTACCTGGGTGGCAGAGCTCAGGAAACTATTTCCCTTTGCACCCTTGAATTACCCAGAGCAGCCATGAGCTCTCCTTCAAAATGAAGTGTTTAGGGTAAGGTGTTTCTGCTTCCTGAGACATCTTCAAGTACCTTTCCTATTGCCCAGATGCAAAGTACTTCACTAATGGCAATCTTTTTAGCGTCCATACTTTTCATTGCCCCAATTTTGCAGGTGGTTCTCTGTAAGTTTTCACATATTTTTGGTCCAATATTTCCTGCTAATTTACACTATTGATCTGCCTAAAAGCAGCCAGTGGTACACAGGCCATAGTCTAAACATTAAATTACTTTGAAATTTCATCCTCCATAGTCTGTTACTTTTAATCTCAGTCTCATACAAAGTCCAAGACATGGGTAAAACACAGATAATTTTCTACTAGAGCAAAATACCAACGGAGTTCTTGTTCTCAACCCAAACCTGGAGTTACATTTCTATAGTCATTCTGGCCCTCTGAGTTTCAACCCATATTTCTCATCAAACTTGATTTACTATTCTAGAACTCTAGCGCACATCTCCAAAATTTTTAAAAATCTTCCTAATGACAATTTCCAAAGGTCTTTAAGCCACATGTTTAGATTAAGTGACAGTTATAACCCTACTACTATGGTAACAATTTCTGTCTTAGTTATTTTCCATCTGTAGGATAAAAGACAATACCAACAATTTAAAGGAGAAATTTATTGTGATTCAGTTTGAGTCTATGGTCAGCTGGGTCCAAGGCAGAAACAGCTTTGTAGAGGGGTATGGCAAATGCAAAGATGCTCAGCTCACTGAAGCCAGGAAGTGACAGTGTATAGTCAGTTACTGTCTGGGGTGACACGTCCCAAGAACAAGGTGCCCACAGATAAAAAGTAAAACAAGAGAGAGACAGTTATGGGATCCGGGGGTTGCAGCCTCTTGGACTAAAGCCTTGATTAACATCTTCCTTGGCCTTTTATTGGAATACAACCAAAAAACAGCAACAAGGCAAATGGGAGGAGTAATTAACAGGATTGGCAAGGAGAATACAATTCAATTATTACAGGAATGAGACTTGACTTACTTAGTCATGGTGTTATCATTCCTTTAGGCATATCTCAGCAATGCATCTAGTGCTGTCCCAGCAGCTTTCCACGGGGACACAGGTCCTTTGATCATTTCCTTTTACGCTAATGCTTTTTCTAGAATTCCTCCAGAATCAAACAGTCATATGGCTTAGTGAGGCTCACAGTCCCACAGGTAATACATTGAAAGATAAACTATAGAATGTCCTTCACAAGGAAGCAAAGAGAGAAGGAAGGAACTAGAACAAGAGCTTCCAGGTCACATTCCCAGTGACCCAGACTCCCAGTGATCCAACCAGGTCCCAAGTTCAAGCAGCACATTCAAGCGCTGTTGAGTATAACACACCTATGACTCAATCATCTTGAACATGCATGAGAACTTTGCAGGTACATCATAGATCTAAATCATAACACTTTGTTACCAGAGAAGTAATTTGCATCCTTATTTGGGAAAACAATCAAATAATTTGTATTAGTATCAGACCTCTATATCTTTCACAAGAAAAAAAAACTCCAGTGTATCATGAGAATGTGAAAATTGAAAACTGTGTTTAAAAATCTTTTAGTGGTATTTTTAACTTGTGGTAAGAATATTTGTAGATGTTTGAAAGGACCCTGAAATTTGAACTCTTTTTCCCATTCTTTCTTTGCTGTTATATCAGAACTATGTTGTCATTGATAAGATACTCATCAAAACTGTCAACAAATGTAGTCAAACCTTCCAGCAATGCTAGTTGACTACAGTAGCCAATCATTCCCGACAGCACTCCATTAAGAGTTGTCAAATGTTTCTGTTTGAGACTTACCAGTGCCAACAATTTCTGTAATGTGTTAGAGATTTTTCTCATACCATTTGCAGTATTATTCATACCATATCTTTTTGACACTAAAATCAAAAATACCTGTATTCTGTTTAAAGTATTTAGCCTGTTACGGTTGATACATTGTGTCAATTTGGGGAGTCTGGAGGTTTAGCTGAGTAACTCAGCAGTTGTAGATCTTGGGGTGCAAAGGACATGCCCTTACCCTTCTGGGATGTTGTTTATTGTGTTAATTTGGGAAGTTTAAAACGTTTGGCTGAGTTATTCAGCAGGAAGCCAGGGTGCTTACTTCGTATACATCCTGAACCTGTGGAAAAGGAGGGCATGAACCTTGTGTGAGAGGTTCACGCCCCCTGGGTGTCGGTAGGCTGTTTACAATGTAGGGGAGAAAAAGAGGCTACTTGCAGCCATTCCTCCCTTTTTACTGGTTGTTTTTGCTGTGCTCTGCTGCCCTGAACAGTTTGCCCTCTGTCATGTGCCACTCTGCCTCAGAACCAGCCAAGTATGGACTGAAACCTCCACAAACAGTAAGCTAAATAAACCTTTCCTTCCTTCATTTTGGGTGTTGGGTATTTTGTCTCAGCAATCAGAGAAAAGTAACCAAGACAAGCCTGTCAGGTTATAATTCATGTTTGGATTTTAGTGAAGATTATCTACTTGAAAAAAAGGAACTTTCAAGAAATCTATTTTGATCTCATTCTGTTTATCTCTTTTGGTGTGGGTTTTACTTACCTTCCAATCAGTCACATCTAAAGGAAAGTTTAGAGGCCTCAGAAGTTCTTTAACCTGTTAACAATTCTTAGTTGTACTTCCGACTGAGATCAAGTATATGTGCTGCTAAGCATTTCCAAACCATTGACTACCTGATAAGCATACTCTACATGCTATTGGAGTATATATAAACCCCTTATCTATCTCGGAATAATGAAATCTGCCACTTGGGAAGATTTTTCTATGAAAAGGAGCCAACTGCTGGGTTGAGAGGAGATTTGTTAACACATGTCCTGCCTGATAGTATCAAGCTTAAAATATGAAACATCAACAAGCAAGATTAAATCTGTATTTGTTAGAAATATTTTAGTTAATCTGCTCAAAGAAATACGGTACTTTCAGATAAAAGAGTAGGCAGTTATGAGTTTTTCATTGTTCACGTAATAGAAGAAAACAAGCAGGATTTAAAGTATTACAAATGGAAACTTGTAAAGAGAAACATAAACTTCTATAGTGTGCAAGGTTACTTTCTGAAAATATTGTATATTATAAGTAAACAAAACATTTTCAAAAAATTCGAGAGAATCAATGTTTAGGGAAATTTTAAAATAAGGCAGTGTAGTGTTTTACTATTTTAAGTGCAGCTGCTATTTACACAGGGACAAAATAAGTACATGTTTGTCACTGGTTTGAGTGAAATTTTCTGGTTATAGTTGATAACAGATGACTCTCATGGATTCAGTCACAACATAGGGTATCTTCAGGTCACTCAATTATTAATGGGTAGAAGGCTTCAAATCATAACAAGGTAATCTGACAATTGAGAGACACTGAAAGCTTCATTTTGAACTGTATAATCTGTTTTTATTTTTAAGTCTCCAAGGGAAAATGTTGGTTACCACAGAATTAAATGTGTAAAATAGGTCTCAGTACTTTGGAAAAAGTAGGAAGCAGTGGAATTCAAAGATCCTCTTAACTGTCTGTTAGAGATCACAAATTATTTGAATGATTTATAAATTTTCAGAAATGAGAGGATGATGTCCTTTGGGTAAATCATTTTGTATGTAAGCCTCTCTCTCTCTTAAAAAATCGCACTTTTCTTTGAAAATGTTAAATCCTTTCAGAGTCTAATAAAATAATAAAGTAAGTAAAAATAATTAAAAAGGTGCACTACTTCCTGTGATTAGAACCTAGCCATAGGTCATCCATATAAATGTACTACAATTTCTTTAAATCTTCAGTAAATAATTGTGAAAGAAAATGAATAGATAATCCAGAGGTATTGTCAGTGTTCACAGGAAAAAGAAATAATCATATAATATTTACCCAAATGGTACTTAGAAATGCAGAATATAGATCTACATCTATAATTTAACACAGATGGTTGGACAGGATTTGTATTTAAGATTGCAGGCAAGTATACACTGATTATTTCATTATAATCTTGAAGTGCTTAATAGATCAATATCCCCTTTTGATTATTTTCTTGACTGAATAGATAGAATTATTACAGATGCAAGGTCTGATAAGCTCATATTTTCCTAAGTTTTTAAATACAGGTTTTACTTTAGAGTTTCTTTAATTTTTAGTATTACAAGTTATTCTACAACTCTCTACAAAGTTATGGGTGAATCAATGTGTACTATTATGGGTTTAACCTTCATGCTTGTGTCAATATCAACAGAAATCTGCATTCACAAGGAATTTTCTACTTTGTAGAGATCTTCAATATGGGCTCAATTTAGACATATGAATGCTTTAAACCACTGCTCAAAGTAGGTGTGGCCTGATTATAAATAGTTATGTTGGTATTTTCCTTTAAAAAATACATGTGGAAAGTGCTTAGTCCTCAATAACACAGATGCAATTTCACCAAGAAGAAAAGAATGCTCCTCCGCTCAAATGTCTAAAGAACACGCCTGTAGGCTGAGAGATTCAGAATATCTGAGCATGATGAGCAGTATTTACCATTTGATTAGTATTTTTACTTTGAGGAAGAAATTATATTTACTAAAATATTGCAAAGTAGATGTGCAATGAAAACCCAAATCAATGAAACATTTGCATGTTTTCACCTTGTAAGTTTAAATATAAAATAGTAATTTAGGCAATTAATTTTCTCTCAGATCATCTTCATTGATCACCCAATACATTTTTCCTTCAGCACCTTAGCTATATGAGACTATTTCCAGCCTTTTCCATTTACCACACCAATATTCGTCATTGTCAGAAGGTTCCCACTCCCTACTGCTTAAAATTGGAGTAGGAATATCTGATAGTTTTGTTGTAAGGTCAGTAATGTGTATTCTGAACCTTTTTATGTTGGTCAGCTGTCTCTTTAAATATATCTGCTGAATGATTAGCCATTTGGTATTAGGGTTTGCTCTCATTGCATTATTTATATGCATACACTATCCTCTGTTTCTGTCTAAGGACTTTTCTTTTTTATATTTTTTTATTTTTTTATTTTAAAGACAAAAGGATGGAGACATATAAACCAGAATAACACAAAAACAATGCAGGAAATACAAAATTATAAAGAAGATAGCAGGGAATTAGCACTGGATGCTGTATTACATAATGTTATCTTTGCATTAGTTAACACAGAAACAATAAAGGAAAAACCGAATTATAGAGAAGATAGTAGGGAATTAACACTGGATGCTGTATTACATGATGTTATCTTCACCTTTGTTGCTCAGTTATACAGATGATGGCTCATTCGATTAATCAATTTTCTCCACCCTCATCACTGTTGTTCTACCACCCAATCAGTCATCTTCCCTCTGATCATAATTGTACTTTTGGGTTTATTTACTCCCTCGACTCTCACTTTGGGAGGAAACATGGCTGCTTCAAATTATGCTGTAACAAATAGGGGTAACACAAATTGCTATGGCAGGAGGTAGAAAAGCACCCATGCTCAAAGGTGGTAGATAGGCAGGGAACCAGGTTCACTATGGTCAAGGCCCCATTGAGAGGTTCTTAAGGCCATTGGTCCAGTCGAGTTGGTGGGGTTGCCCACTGAACTGCTAGGCTTTGCCTCGATACAGCCATCCAGAGGCCTGGTAGAGTCCTCAGTGTCACCCAAGCAGACTGCCGGGCTCCACCCTGGTGAGGCTCTGTCCTGTCATCATGCTACTGGGGCCCAGTTGAGCCCATGGGATCGCCCCCATGGACCTCTGGGCTCTGCCCCATTGCCATACTGCCAGAGGCCCAGTCCGTGTCCTCAGGGTTCTCATGCAGACTGGAGGGAGCCTCCTCCCCTCTCAGGCTACTGAGGTGCCTGTCAAGGCCCCTGGCATCCCTTTATAGGCCACCAGTGTCTCCCTGCAGGCCACCTATGACTCTTTGGAGGCTATCCCCACCCAGCTAGAGAACCGTGTCTGCACCCTAGTTCCAGGTCTTTGCCTCCGCCCACCTCTCAATCTCCAGTGTTGCCATCCCTGCCCCTTGCAGCTGGGCACTGGGCGCACTTACAGTGCTGGGCACAAGTGGCATGAGGTCTCCCCCACCTGTGCTCATGGTGGTAGTTCAGGGTGTATACCAAGTTTAGTTATTAGTTCTAGAAGAGAATTGGAGGGTTTCCTCGGGTCTGCTGTGTAGAGTATGATGTTGTCTCTCAGACTCCAGAACTGCTGCTTTTGGTGTTATTTGTCGCAATGGGTTCATACAAGGTTCATATATGCAAGCAACATGGCCTCCGTCTTGGTGCTCATGGTGTCTCCCTCACAAACCGCTGGTCTCCACCCCATTAAGGTGCTCTCGGGGCCCAGACCATGGTGCTCCCGGAGGCCTGCTTTGGTCCCCAGGGTCGCTCCCGCGGACCACATGGCTCCGCCCCATCACTGTGCTCCTGACGACCCAATCCAGGTCCTCAGGGTTTTTATGTAGCCCAGAGGGTGCTCTCTTCTCCCATCAGACTGCTGAGCTCCCTGTCAGGGTCCCCAGGGACTAAGGACTATTCTTACAAAAGAGCTGGTTTCATGTGTGCTTCAGTCCATCACCAAGAGGCTTATTCTTTCCTTACACAAAATTAGAGTCCAGTCCATTCGCATAGTTAGGACATTATAGTCACCAAAAGATCTTAGCTAATATAGTTTTGGGGAATTCCTGTAGTTTTTCATGTAATGGATGAACTAAGGCAAGCAGGAGGTTTCACTCATTAGAACTTTCAGGGACATAACCTCTACACTTATCTTTCTTACCTGATTGCCTGCACTCAAGGACTTTAAGTTCTTAAGAAAATGTTGATATAGAATGTGGAATTCTATATCTTCCCAGAAATATTCCAAATTCTTTTGTGACTATCTTTCCTTCATGTCAAAGCTCTGGAAAGTTCTTTGCAAAAATGAAATTGGGCTTCAATCAGACATAAGGAGCCGCTGCAATCCAAAGAAAGTTTAATTTAGGGCAATTGAGATACAAAGGTTTCTTACTGAGAGAAAAGGAAGTAGTTCAGAAGGGGAATCAGAACAGAGTATAAAGCAGAATTATTGTGATTGTAAATGGAATAGTGGATTAAGGGCTTTTAGTTTTGAGTGGGAATTTAGGGACATAAAAGAGAAAGACAGTTTTATATTTTTCACATTTTCCATTTGATTTATCTACAAAAGATCTTGCAGAAGCAATTTTAGAATCTAAATTTCTTGGGGAGTTTTATCCTTGCAATGATTAAAAAATGGCAATCTTTGGAATTTTGTAAATGTATAGTTGTATTTATATTAGAAGTCCTCCAAAACATCCATTGAATTTGTACATTTTCCTCAGAGAAATCCTGCTATATATAAAGGTAAGTATATAGAGTTATAGTAATAACATGCAAATAGAGGTGATGTCTGCCCCACAAACAGCATAGATTTTCAGTGAGATAAACCATCAAACTGTAGCACCAGGTCAGTAAAAATGGGTACCTATCATACAAGAAACTGTGATCCAATTGGTTAATTAACTTTCACTTCAGATTGAATGAGTTAATAATTCTTTAAGCATACACAAAGTGCTCTATGCTAGACTCAGCTCTTATGCACAAACTTAGACAAGGCTTTGTGGCGAGCACTAATGAGGTAGGGCAGATTGCCCAATGGAAATTTTTTCCAAAATGCCTGTTGGGCATGGCTTCTTGAATTCATCAGCTGTGGGGTGAACTGAAAATATGAATGCATTAGGTCTATGACCCATTTCTTCTCTAAGAACTCCCTCACAAGAATTTAGAACTGAATATGCCAAGGATGTGTGTGTGTGTGTGTGTGTGTGTGTGTGTGTGTGTGTGTTATGCTTAAAAGTCATGTTACCTCGAAAACTAAGAACTTTAAACCTGGTAAGAAAATAAAATAATTCTGAAGCAATGTTTCTTATGCACAATATTCAAAATAAGCATTTCAGAGAGTAAAAACCTAAAGAGACTGGATCTTAGACCAACATATAGAAGTTGCTTCAAAGAATTAGTTGCAAATCTTGGAAAGGTAGTTCAGGAGTCTGCAGTAGAATGCTATTTTGGGTACAGAATATTTATTTATTTATTGACTGTAGAACTGGAGATTGAACCCAAGGTTTACATTGAGATACATCCTTAGCCAGTTTCTTTTAGTTCATGATTCTTTTTTTTTTTTACTTTTATTATTACATATTTGCAGTGCATAATGATTGAATTCACTGCGGGGGACACATGCACTTAATATATTTCAATTCACTTCTCCCCTTGCCCTCCACCCTCAAGTTATTTTCACAGCATCAGATTCATTTATATTATGAGACCTTGCAAAGTAAGTCATCATATGTACAGGTTGAAAATCAGACTAATAGCCCAAAGAACATATAAAACATGTAAAACAGTTGCACTAGGCCAAGGTGCACTTTTAGATACACTGATGCAATTGATTGCATTTTTTCCTTCTCTTTTTTCCTCCCACTGGCCTTTATTTCATAATTTATGTGTAATATATATTACAATTAATATATTATGCTAAATATACATATATAAATATATATGCATATGTATATTACATATATCTCCAACGTTCTTTGCAAACTGAGCTGAGAACTGAATAAGTTCTCCAAAAGATCAACACTGAACTCAATCATTGAATTTGATTACATTCTCCTCCAACTCAGTGTGCAACCACAATTGTGGAACGAATCAAGGTACCACTACATACAGAGTCTGCCAGAAAAAAAAGTATACACACCTCAGCAATTTTCCTTGCTAAACAATGTCTGGAAGGTAGTGGCCACCATGTGGAGCACCTTTTGTACTTTTAGAGGATAAAGTTAACGTATCGATCTCATGAGGTCTCGATAAGTTTAGTATAAAGATATATATTGTTGAACATCTAACATTTTGTATGGTGAAGCTCTACATCATTTCCAATGTTTTTAAAATTATTTTTATTTTTACATGTTTTTACCTCTCACTGTCTTTGCTTGTTTGTTCAGTCTTACATTCTTATGACTGAGTAACTTTGTTGAAGATAACAGTATGTAATATAGAAACCACTGTAAATTTCTATTATTTTGTCTTAAGGTTATGTATCATTTTTGTTGTCTTTGTGTTGTTTTGATTTTGTATTTTTTGTTGTTTTGTCAGTTTTTTAATTTTTAAAATTTAAAAAGGAATGTTTTCATACTTTAAAAATATGCACACAAATGTTTTTCTTGATGTATATGCTTCGGCAGATTATTTGTGCTTATGGTTACAGCAAAGTGAACTGAACCTTGATGAGTATGCTGGAATTGCTCCTATTTTCTAGGAACAAACATTCCTGAAGAAAACAGATTTTCCCGGCCTCAGTATTATTTTTAACATAAAAACAGGAAAACTACTTTAACAAAATAAATTATAAATAGATGCTAGATAGATAGTTGATAGGCAGCTAGATAGATAGCTAGATAATTACCTATGGCAGGATTTTATCGCTTCTAATAACACTATTCAAACATTCCAAATCAGTATGAAAAATAAGATAGAAATATTGACTTTTGTTAAAAATTAGTAGACTTTTTGTGCCAGATGTGGTGGTGCATGCCTATAATCCCAGCACTCGACAGGCTGAGGCAGGAGCATCGTTGTGAGTTCAAGACAAACCCAGGCTACGAAGTGAGCTCAAGGCCAGTCTAAACTGCACAGCAAGACCCTGTCTCAAAAAGAAAAATACATTAGTAGACTTTTTGAGTAGTTACAGGTTTATAAGAAAATTTGAGAATAAACTATACATGCATACGCACATTTCTTAGTTTCATCTACTATATTGCATATTTCTGGCATATTTGTTAGATTAATGAACAGATGTTAGTGTGTATTATTAGTATAAAGTACTTAGTGTAGAGCTTTTACTCTCGTAGTAACTTGTATGACCCCGACAAACATGTAATGAATTGTTTTCCTTATAGGAACCCACAGGTATACTTCTCTTGTCAGTTGGAGATAAAGCTCAGTGGTATAGCACCTGCCCAAAGACCCTTGGTTCAGTCCCCAGCTACACACACACACACACACACACACACACACACACACACCTATGTAATGTTCTACGTATTCATCTCTCTCTATCTTTGCAGAAGTGCCTGGCAACCAGTTATCCATGTATTCTCTGCAGTTTTACTTTTCTCAGAATGTCACAAACAAAACTCACACAGTAGATCACCATTGGTACTGGTGTATTTTACTTAACATCAGGCACTGCAATTTCCTTCATATGTTTTCATGGCTTCATAGCTCAATTCTTTTTAATAGTTAGTAATATCCCACCATCTAAATATACTACAGATTTGTTTTCTTCTATTTACTTGTTGAGGAGTATCTCATTTGCTTACAAGTTTTGCAGTTATGAACAAAGTGATTATAAGCATCTGTGTGCACATTTTTTTGTGTGACTATGTATTTAACACATTTATATAAATACCAGAATTGCTGATCATATGTAAGAATACGTTTATTTTTCTAAAAAACTGCCAAATTATCTTCCAAAGTATCAGTGAAGGAGTTCCTGATTTTCCACGTCCTTAGCAGAATTTGTTGTTGTCAGTGCTTTGGGTTTCAGTCATTCTAAAGAGATATACTGGCATGTCACTATTAATTTGCAAATTCTAATTATCCATGATGATGAGCATCTTTTCATTAGCATATTTGCATGGATGTTTCTGGTGAGGTATTTGATAAATCTTTATACATTTCATAGTGGAGTATTTTGTTTACTTTTTAAACACATAAGAGTGAAGCTTACAAAGGCTGTCTAAGATTCCAAAAGCAAATAGACTATCTAGATATCTGAAGCATATGAGCACATTAGATTTCAATATGATACTAATTATATAAATGGTGCTCAATTATTTTAATAATTAATATTTTTTCTTATAAATTTTCTATTAGTTCTTTGATGTTTCAAAATTTGTGTTATGTAAAATAGATACCAGCAGCTCTTGGTGAAAGATTTCCTGCATTTATAATTAACAACATTTTATAATAAATGTCAACTGTGAAATTAAAATGAAATATTTCATAAATAAAAAATTTAATTCCAGCCAAAAATGAATTATAAATTAGTAACATGATTTTGTAAAAGTATTTTTTCAATTTATGTATAAGGCATGAAAACAATTTTGTATACTTGTTATTGCATAAAGTTCCAGGGACTCTAATTTGAAATAAGTGGTAAATATTGCTTAGCCCAGAGGTTCCTAAGAAGTATCTTATTATTATAATCCCTAATGCTTTCATTGCTTTAAGTGTAATGTCCTTTTAATCATAAATGTGTTTTCTTACTTTGAGCCATTTCTTTCCATCAACACAGATAACGCTCTGATTTAGGGCTGACCTTCATTCTAAAATTAACCATGATAATAGGTAAAATGGATTGGTAGCTGTTTCCCAGGCATGGTGCTCAATATTTTTAAGCATTTTCTCATTTACTCTTCCTACTAAGTAGAAAGGTAAGCACTGTGGTACCTAGCCTTTTAGATAGGAACATTAAAACATTAACAAGCCTAGAGCAGACTTTATCTCATCTTTCCTTCTACATCCCTGGCAATGTGATTTATATAAAATACATAGGCAGTCACATAATTTTTCATTTAGCAACGTTTCAGCCAGTTTCCAACCTCCTATAGGTCAAACTCACTAAACTGTAAAATTGGATCCTAATAATTTACTCCAATGTAAGTGTTAATTTTGGTGGTCATGATCTATGACAGAAGAAAGTAGACAGCTTTAGGAAATTATAAGAAAGGTTATTTCAGCTTGAAAATTCAAAGTAGATGATAGTTGGCCTAGACACTGAAAAATAAGTAAGTTTTTATCATCAAAAATATGGGGATAAAATTCTTCTGAGCTGAAAAGCAGCTATTATGCCTGCCATCTCTCTCTGCATTCATCTATGCATCTATTTATTGATCATCTATATATTTTTATACAGATTTATTAATACAGATATATATAAATAGACATTTTTATATGCAGTCTTATACTTTCAACTTGAATTGATTAAGAAACATGTAGCAGCAGTTTAATGGGGCATGTTTCCGGTTGTGTGTGCATGATTGATATATAAGCCACACACCAAAGAGGGAAAATTGACCCTTGATGTGGGCGGGACCAACCAGCAGCCGTGTCTTCTGCTTCTTCTTTGGAGCTCCAGTCTTTGGTATCACCTTTGGAGGTTCCTTTCTGGATCCTTTGGGCATATAACAAAGACTCCAGCCAATCTGCATCAGCTCAGACTCCTTAGCATTCCAAAACCT
Organism: Dinomys branickii; assembly: GCA_004027595.1. Taxonomy (NCBI): domain Eukaryota; kingdom Metazoa; phylum Chordata; class Mammalia; order Rodentia; family Dinomyidae; genus Dinomys; species Dinomys branickii. Next base: position 171,252 of record PVLD010000756.1, on the reverse strand, counting down.
TCAGTTTTGGGGGTACAGGCTAACAGCAGATACCACAGAGAGCTCCAGGCCTTTGACTTTTGATTGGAACCTCCACCTGTCCAGGGCAATGATATAAAGCTTACATGTTGCCACTATCAAAAGAGTATAGCATGTAATAAAAATGGTGTTGCTAAGAATGGAAACTAGATAAATGAAAATAAAACAAGAAAAAGACTTATAAGACTTGGCAAGAACTATAGCCTTGTTTGTTGATAGAATCTTGATAACATGCAAAATCATGCTCTAATGAGTAACTTTGTAAGATTATTTAAAATAAACCCCATCTGTACATTTAAATAATTAACAAAAATCTCCAAATAATACTTATATAAAGTGTGTATAATGTATATATGTTTATTTATAAAACATACACAAGTAAATGGATACAGATACATTATTTCATGTTAAATATATGTACATACATGATATGATATAATATAGATAAATAAGTACTCACACATACAGTCTGGTCTGTAATAAACTAAGTCCACAGTAAATGTAAATTGCCACTTTTTGGAAATGAAGCGCATGGAAGGGCAAGTGACCTATGCTTAACCTTCCTTTTCATGACCTTAAAGCCTTCAGGCTCACTGAGTCAGATCACCTGTCATTCTTTGCTATTTTTGGTATACCAATTATTTTGACCAGAAAAACATTATCTACATTCTAAAATGGCACCCCAACAAAAAGCATCAGAATTTATTTTCTTTCCTTTTGATCTATACACCCTCAAGTCAGAAACATATCAGCAAGACTTGTGACCCCTCTCCGGGTAGTCGTACACACACAGACTGGGGTCGCGGTTAGTGCAGCCCACCCCTGGCTTCTCTGCACAGACTGAACTGACTGGAGAGACACAATCAGGTGGGCCCCTACCCACTGACAGCATGGTTCCAAGCTGAATGCTACCAAGAGAAACAGGAATTTCACATCATTTCCTGTTGGCAGAGCAGGTGACTCACAACCCTGTTCCTATTACAGTCTGAGTCTCCGCCCTCTGTGCACCTGGTGCAGACAGGAGATCTGCACTCAGAAGCCTGGTGAACTGCTCTCACCTACATTCCTGAGTGGGCCAACCCTGCTCGTGCCCAGCCCTTAATGAGGTTTGGGTACAGGTGCTCTGCAAGCCGCTGAGACTGAAGTTTGGGTGTGGGCTTCACTTGCAACCCGCCCTCCAGGTGTTCACACACACAGGCAGTCTGGTATTGCTGTTGATGCTGCCCATGTCTGGATCCTATGGGTGTCCTGAACTGACTGTAGACATAGAACCAGGTGGTCCACAAACTGTTGACCCTGCAGTTCATATCTGAGTTTTGCCTTTATCCTGAACTACGTGGGGTCACAGGACCACTGACATGGGATTGCACCACAAGTGCAACCAGATTATGGGTCATATCCACCAAACTCTGAGGGGCTGCTGGAACAAACCATCTGCCATCAACTGAAATCACAGTTTGTGTCTGAGATCTGGGAGAACTAGGTACACTTCACCATCCACTGGAAAGCCCCAGCCTAAGCAGCACATCTCAGCAGACACTGAGGGGCAGGCCTGCCCACAAGGAAACCTAGGGCCATTAGCATCCTCTGCTGAACTGCCAGGGAAGAGGGAGACAGAGCCTTCTGCCTCCATCATCAAACATGACAAGACAAAGGGCTAAAACACAATCTCAGAACCCCACCCCACTCAGAACAACTCCAGGAGACACCAACATAGGAGAACTTGGTAAACACACATTTGAAATTGCGAAATGATTGTAGCAGAAGAAAGAACTCCATCAGGCTATAGAAGAGATTAGATCAGACATAACCTCTCAGGCAAAAAATGAAATGATAATAATAATGAAAGAAATGCTCCACACATCTAGAGAAGAAACATATAAAAAATAGGAACATAGGTAACCAATGGAAACATTGCAGGAGCAATATAGAATGAATTAGAACATATGAAAGAGACTCAAAGAGATTTCCAGGAAATCAAAACTTCCATTGAAAGCTTGCAAAACTGCCTTAATAAAGCTGAAGATAGAATTTCAGACCCTGAAGACAGCATAGCAACTAGCAATTGTGAAAGAAAGGATCTCTTAAAATCAACAAGGATCTGGGAAAAATCAATTCAACAGCTACAAAATGAAGCAAAGAGAAATAATATCTGAGTAATAGGAGTCAATGAAACAGCAGGGGGTGACACAAATGACATGAAAAGAATATTTGCAGAAATAATAGCAGAAAATTTCCCAAGCATGAAAATGGAACCTGAGATACAGTTAAATGAGGCATACAGAACTCCTACTAGTCATAACAATAATAAAACTACACCCAGATATATAATAATAAAGATCCCAAATCTCCAGCAAAAGAACAGAATATTAAAAGCTGCTAGAGAAAAGAAACAGATCAGCTATAAAGGAAAGCCCATCAGAATCACAGCATATTTCTCAACACAAGCCATCCATTGAGAAGAGCTTGGAGCAAAGTATTACAGGCCCTAAGACAAAGCAGCTTCCAACCAAGACTGATGTATCCTGCCAAACTCTCCTTCAAGTTTAATGGAGAAATAAAATATTTCCACTACAAAGAAAAACTGAAGGAGTACATCAGTGCCAAATCATCCTTGCAAAAAACACAAATTGGGAAAAAATTTTAGCTGATTGTGCTTCAGACAAAGGTCTTCTATCAAAAACATATAAAGAGTTAAAAAACATCAGCCCCTCCAAATTCAAAGACCCAATCCAAAAATGGGCATCTGAGATGAATACACATTTCTCAGATAATGAAATACAAATGGCAAATAAATACATGAAAAAATGTTCATCATTAGTCATTTGAGAAATGCGAATTAAAACAACACTGAAATTTAACCTCACACCAGTAAGATTGGATAGCATTAAGAAATCAACTAATAACAAATGCTGGTGAGGCTGTGGAGAAACAGGAACTCCACTGCTGGTGAGAATGCAGACTTGTGGAACCATTGTGGAAATCAGTTTGGAGATTCCTCAGCAAACTAAGTCTAGAGGCCCCATTCAACCCAACTAGTCACCTTCTCGATATTTTCTCAGAAGATGTGAAAACATCATATCATAACAATATATGTGCACCCATGTTCATAGAGGCACAATTTGTAGTTGCTAAATTGTAGAAGTAACCCAAATGTCCATCCACTGAGGATTGGATAAAAAAATTGTGGTACTTTTATACAACGGAGTATTAGTCAGCTATAAAGAAAGATAAACTCAAGGCTTTTATAGGTAAATGGTCACAACTAGAGACCATATTCATAAGTGAAATAAACAAGACCTCCATGTATGAGCAACTTATTGTCTCACTAGTGTAAGAACCTGAAAGAATGAATAAAAACTAGGAGGTATGATAGACATTGTGAAATGAAAGGAAAATGCTCAAAAGTAAGGGACAACTGGGTTTTGGGAAAGGAGAAGAAAAAGAAGGGGAAATTACATATATACAAGATAGCTAACAGTTATACTACCGTCTTCTATTGCTTTACTGAAAGAAACAGTTAACGAATACTGGTTTGATCATTATTTCATGTCTCTATTCTCCTGAGAAACCACTTTGAAGATATCAACATGTACTACAACTATTGTTAATTTCCTATGCCTTTGTCTGTAACTCTGTATTGTTTGTATTGTTCTTACACTATTTTGTAAATTAATGTCTGCTTGTTAGTATGTTTTCTTCCTTTATTCTTAAAATAAATAAATATATATAAGCAAACAGGAAGATAGGCATAAAGCAATAATATAAACACTACAACTGGGGCTATCAGGGCCCTCCCCTCCACTCCCTGCTGGCCCTCTCCCTTCCACTCACCTACATGTAAGTAACACCTCAGGACCACTCCTTTCACCCATGTCTTACTCTTATGACACAGAGGCAGAGAAAAGCAAAGATCCTCAAGCCTACCCCCCCCCAAATTCCAAACTCTCAAAACAGGACTCCTGTACCAGATATGCTGGCATGAATCGCAATAACCTCTCTTCATCTGGAGCCCCTCTAAGGCTCATGCATATGGATTGCAGCCCATCCACCCAATTGTAGCACGGTAAATTATGGGAAAGGACATGTACAACAGATACAGCTGAAGTCACTGAGCCCATCATCACTCACGTGATCAAGCATGCACTGAAAGAACTCAGTGGGAAGATCCCAAACCACCACCACATTTTAAACCCCACACCATATATCTCCAGTGTTTTCCTTTTAAGAGCATGAACGCACTCACTCTGAGCCTCCTCTTTCCTTAGTAAATTGTGCTGCTTTTTCCCTCCCATCGTGTGTCAAGTCCAATCTTTGATCATCAAGCACAAGAACCTAAAAACCTGTCCTGGACCCCATGGACTTCAAATATAATTGGACTGTTACTGTGCATGAGTCCCAGAGAATCTGAGCAGCTCCAAGTAAATCATTGACAGCAAGAGATTTTTCAACCTCTTGTTCTGTGCAAAATGAACAGACACAGTTGTTACAAAACTGGATACACATAGTGAATGCCAACCGAATCAGACAATAGCTTTGCTCCGACTTGTTCAGTATTGTTATTCCAGGTGCTCTAAGAAATATAGTACAAACAAAAATGATCTCTGTCCTCAAAAGAATGAAAACACTTTCAGCAAATAAAGAAGAACTGTTACATTCAAAGATCACAGTTTCTTAACTGAGCTACCACATATTCTGTCACAAAAAAAAACAAGATCTTGAGAAAATACCTGAATAAAAGAACAATCAGTTTTTCTAAAAATTCATAAAACTCATTGGATAATTTTCTCCAGAAACACAGACACACCCAGAGGTGTGCTTTACCAATCTGTTTGGTGATTCTTAATTAACAGTCAAGCTTTCTAAAGTAGAAACACAAAAAGAAAAAACCCTCTTTTTCAAAAATCGTCATGGTTTTTCACCTTTGTTCTTCTGTCATTTTTTATATATATTTCCTTCTACTAAAGTTTAATAGAATGTTTCCATCAATATTTTTTATTTATATTGTGATAAAAAGTAAATGGCAAATGTCAGAAATTTTATAATTTTAAAATAAATTTATCTTTCCAAGACAATTATCAATTTATTTTTATCACAGCATTACCAAAAATTTTAACTAATATGCACAAAAGCAACATTTTACAAAGATTACTTCCTTTGTAACCTTAACTTTTCCATGGATTAATGATTCACAGATCATATTCTTTAACTTTCTCCTTGTCCTGTATGGCCATACCACCATGAACACACATGATCTTGTATAAGTTTCTCCTTGCCCATTAAAATTCTTGTGCATAATAAATTCTATGTGATGAAATCTGCCTTTATTATTATTATAGATTTTAAGGAATTAGACACAATAAATTATATCCCTAAAAGATAACAAATAAAAAATTCTTATTTTCTCCAAATTTGGCATTGATTTTATAAGCATCAATTGGGAAATTTTTTAAAAAGTTGGCTTCTGCATGATTTTACTGGGGTAGTTATTTAACCAACATCTTTCAAGGTCAATTTGTTTTCAATTTGCTTAGATACTGCACTATGTTTGGAAATGTTGCTCTTATAACAGATTATTTTAGAGTCTGTTACATTTACTGTAGTATATTATACATTTAATAATATATAATATCTTATATAGTGATGTGTATTAGGTCAGGGTATTTACTAAATAGGCATGAAGACCAGAGCTGGGGTGGTCCACAGTAGTCATCTGCATGCTGGGGAGATGGAAGATCCTGTTGGTGTTCAGCCCAAGAAGTTGAAAGCTGCGTAACAAGGAGGATTAATCATGAAACACCAGTCTGAGATTAAAGGCCTGAAGGCTCCCTGGAGGGTCACTGGTGTGAGTATGCCTTGCAAGGATGAAGAAACTGGACTCATTTCCACACTTGAGGGCAATAGCAAAAGGTGCTCCCACATGAACAGAATGAAACTTTAAAAAGTATACCTGACTTCTTTCTTCTGCTTTCATACCATCTGGACTGCAAGCCTATTTCACTGTGACTCCCTTAAGCAAGATGAGCCTTCCTCTCTTAGTTTGCTGGCCTACTGGATAATTATCTCCAGAAACACAGACATACCCCAGAAATGAGTTGTACCAATCTGTTAGGCAATTCTTAATCTAACCAAGTTGACCATCATGATTCATATTTAAACCTTCTAACAGAGTAAAGTTAAAGCTAGAGATCTTTAACTTTAGTTAGTCCTCTGTTCCTAAATCATCTCACTGTGTATTCAAGCAATAATATCATAACCATGGAATTCAAAGCAAGTTGCTTCAGTGACAAAAGCTAATATAAACAATGTCATCATACAGTAGTGAGAGAAAAAAATTACCTGTCTGAAGACAGGCCAAAGTGAACTCATCCAATGCCATTGCACCAGCAGAGGATGCTTGTGAAGAGCCACTAGGAGCTTGTTTTCCAACATAAACACAAAGTATCATACTGAGCCCAGGCTTTCCATCCACTCTATGCTCTATGACACTCTAAGTGTCCGAAGCAGTTAATGGTAGTTCTGCTGATGTAAAATCTTTTACTATGGCTTTTCTGTTGCTGAAGGACATGTCATTGATGTTCTATCAGACACCTTTGATTGAATCTACAAGTGTCTGGAGGTGGGACTCACCTCAACATGCAGTAGGATGTACCTCCAGTTTCAAAAACAGTCAAAATTGCATGGATAGGAATCAATCAGAACAATAGATACTAAGCACTGAAAAAAGCACAAGCTACAACTTTGAAGAAAGATTTAAGAACAGCAACTAAATCCGAAATAAATATCTCTTAATTACAAAACTGAAAATTAATCTTTAAACTTTAGTAAAATAAAATGATAAAATTTAAAGGGGGGGGAAGATGGAATATAATGCCAGGTATTCTCTGCTTAGCAAATAAATTTAACACACATGTAAAAATTCTGAAGTGAATGATTTTTTACAAATTTTGGGGGGGGGCTTTTCTTTGAAAATATATTAGCTATGTTCTACCTTTGTTTTTGTTATGAATATTTTACCCTTTAGTGTGGGTTATTTGATAACTTTTACAATGTGATCCCAACTGGGCATAATGTCATATACCCATAATCCTAGCATTGTGGGAGGCTGATCCAGGAGGACTAAAAACTTAGCCTGGAAAACTTAGTAAAATTCTGTGTCAAAATAAAAAATTTGAAAACAACTGGGTTGTAGCTCAATACAAATACCCTGTGTTCAATCCCCAGTACCAGAGAAAAGTGTAATTATGCTCTTATAACAATATTGAATTTCCCCAAGTGATACTTAATCAAAATATCAGATAAATCAGAGTTTACATTCACATCATTTATATTTATCTGATAAATATATCAGATAAATCTGAGTTTACATTTTTGAATATAGTATGTTGCCAGTGGAAAAGTGATCCATCTTGCCACATAATATGATTTAAAAATTTTAATGGTTTCTACATCTTCTTCAGAAAGCGTCCCTTCCCCTTTTTAGCTGCAGTAAGAGTGGGATAAATTTTTAAGAGATTGAAAAAAAGCCAGAAATGGCATTTGAGACAAAGAGTTTATTCGAGGTTACTCAATATCAGGGAGGGAAAGGACTAGCTGGACAGATACCACTCACAGCCCTCTGCTGTGGAGGTAAGTGTTTTACAGCTTAAACTGTGTAACCATTGGCATTGTTATTTTGCTTTTTTTTCCCCCTTCCTATGACCAGAATTTCAAAGAACAGAGGATTTTGATATGTGTGCAAAAACGAACAGTTCTTATGGATAGCAAACAGTAATTGTGCTTTCAAAATATATTTACTGAGATTATCTGGTCTTGGCTCACATCCATTGTCCACTTAACTTGGCTGGAGCCTCTTTGAATCAAAAAGGGAGTCTCAGGACAAGAATTCATAGTTTAATATCATTCTTCCTTTTCCAAGCATGAATAGGCAATAGTCTACCCATGGCATATTTCAAAATTTAACTCTGAAATAAAACAGGAAAAATTTACTACAGAAATATAGTCATATTTTTACTTTATAATAAATAATAAATTGCTTTTATTATTTTACAAAGAAATAGTATAGTTTGCTCTCATACTAGAATGAAACCTTCCTGAGTCAGGTTTCATATATTCTTGGTTTATTTGATGGCAAAGTATAGCCTGACAACAAAATGATGTCAAACATGTTGGTTAGTTGTCTGAATATTGATTATCTGATGGATTCTAAAACATTGGAAAACTAAGTTACAGAATGATAGATCAAACATTTACTGACAGAATAAAAATTGGAAAGACTTTGGTATATTTTTATTTTACCCTTTCAATAAAAGAACTTTTAAGTATAAGCTTCATTCTTATTTATGTATTTATTCATCCACAAAGTAAAAGATTAGAGTTCATTATTTGTCTAGAATGTTTCTAAGCACTAGGACTAAATGCTTTAATAATAATTAATAAAAATACTCTTCCCATTGAGCAGGCATTAATTTTTCTTTCTATGTATTGATAAAGGGACAAATAAGCAATTTTGTTTTGTATAGTGCCATGAATAAATTAAACATATACACACACACACACACACACACACACACACACACACACACAACTCTATGAGTAATAATAGTAGAGATACTGACTTCATCTCCAGAAACTGATGTTTGAACCAAAAGTTCATGACAAACAGAAACCAACTCTAAATTATTTGTCAGGAAAAAATTCAAGTGATTAAACAGATATGGACAAGATTATCAGGCAACCACAAATAGGGAACAATTAAGGAAGAAAGAATATTCTGTTAGTTACTATGGTAGTTTCTGTCTGTATGTCCCCCCGAACCTCATGCAGTTTTATATGTGAATTTTTCAGAAATGATTGAACCTAGAGTGTGTGGCAGATTTGTAACACACTGTTGGGATTAAGGATGCTGGGATTAAGGGTGGGTGATTGCTGAATCGATCTGATTGAATTGGCTCCAAACTAATCCCAGTAGACTAGATACAATGTAAGGGACAGGAAGAGGCTTGTCTTCACTTTTCCTTGCTTGATTGCTCACACCAGTCTGCTTGCCATGAGCTGTTTCCCTTCTGTGATGTCTCTCTTCCATGTGCCACCTGCCTTTGCGCCAGATGATTATGGACTGAAACCTTTACAAACTGCGAGCTTCATAAACCTTTCCTCCATTAACTTTGGCTGTCGGGTATTTTGTCTCAGCAGTGAGAAAAATAACCAAGACAGTTCCTTTTCAGAAACTGAAGTAAACAATTTAAAGAAGAAAATGTTTATTTTGGCTTATGATTTCAGTGGACCCAGTCCATGCATGGTCACTGGTTATAGTACAGCAATGACCTGGTGAAGGGACATAGGGGAGGAAAGCTACAAAACATATGGTAGCCAAAATCCACAGAAAGAAAGAGATGCCCTGGAGACAAAAATGTACCACTCCAGGTCACACTCCTGTGATAAGCCTCTTCTGACCCCAAAACCTGACAACCTTCAGTTATTAACTCTTATATGTATTACTTCACTGATGAGTATAAGTCCTCTCTTTTCCCATCGTCCTACAAAGCACAACTTCTGAACACTGAGAGTTTTTTGGGATGTTTTATATCTGGACAAAAGCATTCTGCATTCATCTACTGATTGAGTTATGGACTATGGAGGAGTCATATTGCCTTGCTTGACTTTGTTTCTTTTCATATTTCTTGTGTTTCTATATTGCCATTTGTGGGTCTGTTGAGACAGATAATCATTTGAGATTGATAATCACTTCTAATTTTATATGTGGGCTTATTAGTGGCAGGTCTCAAATAATGACTCACTATTCAGTAGTGATCATAGAAGGCAAAGCATACTGAAGTAACAATGACAATACAAAGATATTCAAATATAGGAAGGATCAATTAAAATCAACAAATATATCACCATTAACAATTCAAAGACAGCAGCAGTAATAATGTAATTAAGTAAATGCTAAAAATTTACAATGATTATTAATCATGAGAAAGTAATACGGATTGGCAAGGGAACGAAAAAAATAGATTTTTTTTAAAGATGAGAAAGAAAAGAAGAGGAAAGGAGAGTGAGAGACATAAAATCCAAGTGCAAATGAGAAACAGACAAAAAAGAAAGAAATTAGAAGAAAAAGAGTACCAAAAACTCTTCTACGCTAAAGTGTTTTAATCTTTAAAGTTTCTTTCCAGAACCTGTCACACTGGAATCCATCCAATGTTGTTATGGTTTGTGTCTAGATGTCCCCACAAAGCCACATATAGTCATAGATTTATTTGGAGGTGGCCAAATCTAGAATGTGTGATTGATTCATAGTGCATTGCTGAGATTACGAGTGCTGGGATTAAGGGAGTGTGACTGCTGGATCAGCCCACTGAGTTGATTTGCATCACTCTGTCCCATGTGTCTGGATATGATAAAAGGGAAGGAAGAGGCTTGTCTCCCTCTCTGCCCTTCTCTCTTTGCTTTTGGTGTCTTCTGTCTCTACGAACTCTGCCATGTCACACCCTGCCTTGAAGCCAGCTGCTTATGGAATGAAACCTACAATCTGTGAACTAAATAAACCTTTCCCTCTTTAACTTTAGGTGCTGAGTATTTTGTCTCAACAAAGAGAAAAGTAACTTTCTATTAACTGCTCATTGCTCCAGACAAAAGTACCCAGCAACTGTAAGTTAAAGGAGATGTTTATTTCAGGCCACAGTTTCAGCCCATGATGTGGCAGGCAGAAGGCAGCAAAGCAGCAAGCAGCAGCAGCCAGATTTCTCCAACCCCCTTCATATTCCATCCAGGTTATAAGCCTTTGGAATGGTGCCACCTGCACTCAGAGTGGGGCTTCTTTTATCCACACCCAAAACTGTGCTAAACTCATTTAGCTATCATGAACCCTTCACCCCAATACCACATACACTAGATCCAACTTCTTCGGAAAACTCCCACATATGAGTATCTGAACCTTTGCAGGAAATCTAGATACAAGCCATAAGATCAATACGGCATGGGGGTTGGACACTGAGTGACACGGGAGACCTATTGAATTTTCATCCTATCCCAATTAATGGGGGGTATTGAGTAAATACTGAGCACTGCTCCATCTTTCTCTCTGTACAGAGCCAGTCAAAGGTAAGTTCCTTGACTCAGTGCTACATTTATTCCAGATGTTTTAAGTGTTTCTTCCCTTCTGTTGAAAAGCTATCCATTGGTATTCTCAGTTAGATTTGAAATATGAGGGCTATTGAGTTCCTCCCTTGCTGCAGAGTTCCCCTGTACATGCAAATAGGAATGTAACAAATGTCCTAGCCAGTGGCATACCCCCAAATATATGCTGGTGGCTAGGGAAAGCCAACAGACCCCTGGTTCTGTATTGGAGGGGGCAACAAAGAAACCAAGCAATTCAGTGAACTCAATCTCAACACTTTCAGAATGAGTTCCTTCAGAAAACCACGTTCAATGGGCCTCACTTCTCACTACTGAAGGCAGTGCTGCAGAGCATCATGCCTTTCACAGCTGAGCTCATCACTGCTTAAACTTCCTGGACAATCTGAGATGAATCTTCCGCCAGTACACAAATGGTTTATGGGGCTGTGTCCAACCCAATTGTTGCACAGAGCATCTCCAAGGAATCTCAAGTATAGTTGTTCTGTGACTTCTGATCCTTGGAGTATGGAGCAGACAGGAAGAACCCTTTCAAGATGTCTCCTGGGTATGGTATTCCCAAATCTGATAAGCATTGCAGTGAATTTCTTCTTCAAACTAGCCAGCCATGCAGAACTTCCTTTAAAGCTAAACCCTCACACTGACTGCATTTAGAGCTTGCCATAATATCTCTGATGATGAAGTACTCCAGTCCAGTGTTTATCACTGTAGCTGCCAGAATTCTCTAAACTGCCTTCTTGTGATTCGGGTTGCTCTCCTCCTCAGAAGCTGGTGATGGTGTCATGGACCTTCCTAGTTACTTTAACAGTGCCTTTCTGATTGCTTTCTAGCTTTCCTGTCACAGATTCTTGGAGTCTTCTTATCTTCTTGGAATTTAGCTTTTTTTTTGTAACCCTTAACTCTTGTCACCTATAAAGTCACATAAAGAATAATTCTTTCCAACATCTTACATGGAACCTCCCTGACTTTTCTAAAGGAAATGTTCCAAGTATTATATCTCATACCAGCACATTTCAAAGGTACTTAGGAAAAACAGGGAGATTATTTTATATTTTACTCAATTAAAGTAGAAGAAAATTACAATGATAGAAAGTCATACCATCCCTTATTTGATAGAAGAGATGTACAATACATAAACAGCTGAAATAATGACCTACAAAAGAATTTTTCAAACTATAAATTATCTAGCTTTGAGTTTCTTTTTGATTATTATCCCTTTATGACCAAAAATATTGCATTTACACAGTTATACTATCAAATTCATAGCAGTCTTAAAGAATGGGACTGTATTCTCAGAATAAAACAGTCACAATATCAAAGTAAACATAATTCTTTTCAAGCAGTTAAGTAACTTTGGTTATGTACATGCAAAGTAACCAGTTAGAAGGACTTTAATTTACTGTTTGCTTTTATATTAATTTCCCTGATTATTTGAATTTTCTAAAACATTTAGAAAGTCAGTAACACGTAGAAATAATATGGAAATAGTGAGAATAGTACCCTTTTGACAAGAGAGTGACATCAGAGCATAAATTCTAAGCAATATATTCTCAAGACTTTCACATTTTACTTATTTCTATCCATATTCTTATATTCATATTCCAATTTTTAGGATACCTCATTTCACTTCAAGTTTTGCATTTTAAACTGAGGGAAACAACCTATATGTATTCCAAATTTTTCCCTAATGGAGCAATTTTCCATATATAAAATTCAATATTCCATCTTCTAATTGCTTTACAAAGGAAAACTTTCACGTGAGTTCTGACTTCTATATTAAATATATGTGTCAGGAAATAAAAGAAATATTCTTCAGAATTGTTCCCATCATTTATATAATAACAACTGTTTTGAAATATTTCTGATGTTTCATCTGTACCAATGATTGTCAGAAAAGAAATTCAAATGTATGTTACTAGAAAAAAGGGGGAAGTAAGAAAGAAGGAGAGAAAATCAAAGAATAGTATAAAAAGCAAACTGTATTCAGAGAATGGGATGATCATTTCCAGAAGCCCCAGGTTATTGAAGAAGGAAACTTCAGTGAAAAGTTTGGGCTTCTGAGACTGCAAATGCCATATGCTATTAACACTGCAAAGATTGCTCCCTGAAACTGTTTATTCCTAAAAGTGAGTGGGGAAATCTTAGGGCCAAAAGGAAATAGCACAGAATGAGTTTGCAGTGTGTTTTGGGATTTGGAGTTTGCTTTTCACCTTATTTTCTCACAAAAGAAGATGAAAATCGGGAGAGAAAACGTGAGTTTGGCTCGTAGATTCAAAGGGGAAGAAAAGGTGGAAAGTTTAGTCAGAAAGGTCAAAGTTTTTCCAGAAGTTTGTCTTCATTTTCACAGAAGTTGAATTGGTTGCTTTGATGTGTTGAAATCTTTCCAACCAATAAAATTTTGAGCTAGTTAGGAAAGGGATCTAACAACAAAATAATGCCTCTTTTTGTGCAGCTCATGGTTAAGACAGAATTACACAAACACAACTTTATTGTTGTGCTATTTTGGTACAGATATAAACTATAATTTAGTATGGTTATACTAGTCATCTTGGAGATAGTAATTCTCATTAGATACAGAAAAACTAGGAAATTAATAGAGTAGACTTCTGACTGTGTCTTTGGGTATTTCTAAAGACAATTGGATCATCTAACTGTAACAGTGCACTAATCCTTTCATGAGGTAATTACTGGCCTTACTGGGAAGTAATGGAGACTCGGGCAGTGGGGCCTAGTGAGAAGGATTGGCCCATGGAGCTAGACATTGTAACTATATCTGATCCCTGTACTGTTTTCTCCAGGTTTTTCACTTCCCACTGCTTCCTGGCTATGGAGATGTGAACAGCTTTCTTTTACTATGCTTTTCTACCATGGGTTTCTGCCTCACCACAGGCTGAAATCAGTGACACCTGCTGATCCTCTGAAACTACAGACTGAAACAAATCTTTCCTCTTTAAAGTTGATTTTATCATAGTGACAGGAACCTGACTACTACATTGCTATGTATTTCTATCATTACTATTATTACCGTTAATAAGACGCTAAAGAAACAATTACATAATTATGAGATGCCCTAAGTGGTTTTTTTCCTCTGTTTGTCTCTTTTTCCCCTCACTTCTCTTCAACAACAGTTCTCTCAGCCATGCTTTCTAAGGCTTTTATCCAACAGGGCTTTTCTTCCGTGTGAGATTTTTTATATGTTTCCTTACTACCACCTACACCTTCTATGGTTTAAAACATGAAGTGGAAAATAACCAAACTGCATGTAAGCACACACAGTGCAATAAGTTCTTTCAGTATTCTTCACATTGTATCCTGGGCCATCACAAAAGAAAAGAAGTTCACATAAGAGTGAGTATCAGAGGCAAACCTGTTGGAATTAGTGAGTAAAGAGAGGAAGATTCAAATTTGTAGGTTTGGGCAAAAATCTTAATCATAATGCATCATCAGTAATGATAAAAATTTGGACAACCTTCCTTTAGTTTAGTTTAGTTCATCCAAACACAAGTTATAGTACAGATATCCCTGTTGTTTACTACCTAAAGCACAGAATGGTGAAAATTTTTGTAATTGCTTCTCCTTTCGTGAATAAACTCAGCTTCTTCATACATTTTCTCCATCCTGACAAGAACCTCAAGTGTGAGACAATCTGCTCTAGTCCTCCAGCATATTTGTGAAGATACTTTTTTGAAACACCTATACCTTGCTCAACACGTTATCATTCTTAAAGTTTCAATTTTAGCTCTTTTATTTTTTCTGTATTTTCTTAATGAGAATTTTTCTAGTATAATAATTTTGAAATTTACATTTCTCCCCAAATGTCTTTCATATTGACATTTCGATTGAAACTTCTACTTTGTATTCCTTTATATTTTATAAAGACATAACACAACACATGACTTTTAAAAAATATATGATTTATTCTAAATCCAGACCTTTAGCTGTTAGCACAAATTACACCTTATCCAGTTTCTGAAATTTATAATAGAAAGAGTAATTCTTCATTTCTGGTTTTCTAGTTCCCAAGGATAAAAATGTTATAACAATCTTATCGTAGGCAATTTTCCAAGTGTTTGGGAGAAGAGATGTTCCCATTATCTCCAATAACTCTCTTTCCAGTACGTTCTTATGTATACTCCAGTGGGACATTTCCTGTTTGGCACTGGAGTCCAATATTTATTCAGAGGAATAGTCATTCAAATATTTAACAAATATCTACTATCTTCCAACTGCAGCTACCTACAACCATTAATTCTTGCTAGTTAAGAAGCAAATAATGAAGAAGTCAGTCATTTCCCTCTCACCATCAAGCTCATGTTATGTAGTAGGGGAAGAGAGAAACTATGGAGTAAAAAGAGAGCTTAAATGTGACCCGTTAGGTACTAAAGTGGACATCCTCCTGAATTCGTAACTTGAAGGCCAAACCTGCAGTACCTCAGAATGTGCTGTGTTTAAACACTGTGTTTAAACATCTTTAAACAGGTGGTAAAAATGAAAAGAAGCCAATAGGGTGGGCACTAATCCAATCTGACCATTGTGTGCACAATAAGAGAGTTTGGACACAGAAACACATCAGAGATATGAATGCTGAGAAACAATCGTGTGAGAAGAGTGAGAGAACAGTCACCTACAAAGAGAGAGGTTTCAAGGGAAACTAATCCTGCCGACACCTTGATCTTGGATTTCTACCCTGCAGAACTTGAAAAAACATACTTTTGTTGATTAATCCCCCTCATCTGTATTGTTGTAATGGTCCTAGCAAATGAATACAGCATGAACACAGCTGTGAATATTACTATGGCCTATAAAGAGAAGGAAACAACAGATGGATAGCATCTGAATTTAGAAGCTATAGGTAATGTCTTCTAGGGGCCAAGACTTCCCTTGAGATATTAAGTGAAAGATGATAAGGGGCCTGACATTTGAGCTGCTCACTAAAGTGAGAGATAGTTTAGTGGAAGATGAACTATAAAGTGTTTGGGAATGAAAAGGCCAGGTTAAGAATAATCAGTTAGCATGGGATGATCTGTGATCTGAAATGAGAACCAGTCAGGGATGGGCCAGCCGTTGTTGAGGTTTGTAGCCAGAACATGGAATTTAGTTTACATTAACGCAGTGAGATTAGCCACGGAAGGACGTTAAGTGGTCCTTTTATGCCTGATTCAAATTTAAGCAAAATTTCAATAAAATAGCACACATGGAGAGTTTTCACCCACTTCCCATATGTAATTTTGGTACCATCCTTATAATAAAGGAGTGTCTGCAATGTTTCAAGTAAAATACCATTTGAATTGTAATATTGTATCAAATTCTTTCAATTAAAGAACATTTTAGTATATGTTATTGTATTTGTACAAACAAGTTTACAAGCCAGCTTTTCAGAATGAAAATGGCACAATCCTGGCATTAAGGGTATGAGTGCTATATGCTCCCTAGGATAGGTAGCCTGCACACAATAGAGAACATGGACAGAATATATACAAGGAACGGAAAAAAGTTTGTTCCTCCTCTCTCTTGTTGATTTTTCTGTCTTGCATTGCCATGAACAGTTGTGCCGGTTGCCATGAGCCACCATGCCTTGGAACAGTAGATTATGGAGTGAAACCTCCACAAACTATGAGCTAAATAAACCTTTCCTCTTTTCACTTTGGGTGTCAGGTGTTTTGTCTCAGGAAGGAGAAAAGAAACTAAGATAACAAGTCCGTTTTTTAAAAAGTACACATGGAATAACTAGTAGAGTAAGGGCTCAAAACTAGGATTTCACTATCTAAATATGATACTTTTTCAGGACATCCACACTGTGATTTAGTATAGCCTTCAGCTGGGTTTAGAAGGCAAGTCTGCAAAGAGGAAGAGACGGTCTCTGCATTCAAAGTGAGTTTGTATCGATATCCCTTTTATTTGCTCCATTTATACCACACTCTCCTAAACTTGGCCGACATGCTATGATCTCAGGAGATAGTTACTGTACCTGTCACCAGAAAGTTCTCTTGGAAGCTGTGTCTATTAACTAAATAGAATTTCACAATTTATGTAGGAGGAAGATTTTTCTTTTGTCTGATGGTTTCAAAGGGTTCAGTCCCTGGTCATGGTCCCAGAACCATGTTTTGGGGCTGTAACAGGACAGTGCATCATGGTGGAGACCGATGGCAGGGGAAATCAGTTCACCAAATGGCAAAGAGGCAGAGAGAGACAGACAGAGAGACAGAGACAGAGAGACCATGAACCTAATAAATAACATAACTTCTTTCTTAAGAGGAAGAAAAGAATAAAAACAATACAAAATTTGAAAACAAGATCATAGGAGAATAACCATAGTTAATACATTGTATGTTGTTATTTTGTGGTATTTTTAAGCAATAGAGTAATACTCAGCTATAAAGAAGGATAAACTTGAGTGCTTTACAGATAAATGAATACTATCTAATTTCTTTTCACAAGGCTCCAGCCCTTGTAGAGTTTGTATCTAGATGTCCCATAAAAACCTCGTGCAGTCATGGGGCAGACTTCTAGAGTTTTTGCTTGATTCATTGTGCACTGCTGGGATTGTGGGTGTCAGTGCTACACCCATCCTAGACTGGGAAGCCTGCATACAGGATAAGGGGGGAAAGAGGCTTGCCCTCTGCTTCTCCCTTTTTGCTCTTGCTGGCTTTGCTGTTTTCCACCACCATAAACTGTTGCTCTCTACAATGTACCACTCTGCCGTGAAGCCTGCTGAGTATGGAATGAAACCTCCATAAACTGTGAGTTAAATAAATCTTTCCTTCTTTAATTTTGATTGTCAGGTATTTTGTCCCAGAAATGAGAGAAAAGTAACCAAGACAAGTCCCTAAAAGTTCTACCACATCCCAGTAATGACCATTAGAAGACATACTTTTGAAAGACATTTAAGATCCACACCCTAACAGGAGTTGCTTGTAGTAATTGTTATGTAATCAGCATTTCAAGATTGCTCATTGTCACCTTATTCTTCAAAAAACTGAAAATAAAATATAGTTGTATGCCAAAACATACTTCTAATTTTCTCTAAAATTATGTACAAAGCAAGAGAAATTTCCAAAAGAATTTATATTATAGTCAGTTCCATTACCAAAGTATTTATGGAGTTAATCATCTAGTAATTATCTAGAGGTTTCTTCTTACAAACTAGTAGTGCCTTCTTAATAGAATCATAAAATTAAAATACTTAGGCAAAATGAATTGGTGATACTATAATGAATTAAAACATAAATCATGGTAACAATGTGGTATAGAAGGTATTTTGTCAGGTGGAGGTTACAGCCTTTGGGATAGGAGATCTAAATTAGCTTTGCAGCAATTTCAGAATGGAAAAGAAAATAGTCAAAATGAAGGAAGAAACTATTATTAGTTACTGAAATGCAAAACAAGTAACAATACACTGCTTATTTTCAGACATTGTATTATATAACAAAAACAGAATTACCAGCGATGACAAATGCTTCATAATTACCTGAGCATTAGAACGTTTTTCAAAATAAATTCAGAATAACAACTTTTAGTATTAGGCCAGAGTCTAGAGGTTAATATCACTGGAAGTTTCAAGTCTTGAAACGTTTTGTGTCTGTGTTTCATTCTCGTGGATGACAGACTTTTCAAGTCTCTACAAAATATTTTTCTATCATAGTTTCAGTAATAGTTTACTGCTTCAGATCAATATAACAATACAATGAAGTCATAAAACTTATAAAAATAAACAAATTCCATTGCTACCTTTCTAACTGTATAATTTGCTCAATATTCTTTGTAAAATTATCTGTATGACCTTCTGGATATAGGTTTAGTAATTAAATATAATAGTAACTACTATTCTTGCATACATTTATTAGTTGCTTTTGTATGCACTTTCTTATGTAAACATAATTTCATTTCTATCTTTAATTACTTCATAATAAATTACTTTTTGTTTTAAGAAATATTAAAGAATATACACTTTATGACAGGTTATACACCTGTTGGGAACAATGAGGAGTTTAAAATATCACTGAAAAGGATTTAGACTAGAGGCTAAGGGGTAGATACTAAATTTAAAAGTCATACAAATACACATAAAATTGCAATTTTGTTAAGTGTAAAAGGGAGAATATAGGTTCTACTGACATTTTCAATGAGCAGATTTTAACTAATCCAGAAGTTAAATTGAAGGATTCCTGTAATGATTGAATGGAGATTTGAAAAATTATTTTATAAAGAGGAGAAGGATCATCAGTGGATTATTCATGTCCTAGGGTTCATGTAACATGCATCACACACTGGATATATCACACACTCTTTTCATTCAAACTTCCATGCTTTGATTCTAATCTATTTCTACTCATACTTTTGAGATCAAATGTGTAAGTTTTTGTTATGGTTGCTACATTGTGTCAACTTGAGGAGTCTAGAGGTTTGGCTGAGTGACTCAGCAGGAATCCAGAGTGCTTACTTTGTACACATCCTGAGCCTCTGCAAATGGAGAGCATGGAGGTTATGTGAGTGCTACACTTACCCTGGGTGGGGGCAGGCTGTTTAAAATGTAAGGGAAGGAAAGAGGCTGCTTGCCCCCATTCCTCCCTTTTGCTGGTTGTTTTTACTGTGTTGTCACCATGAACAGTTTTCCCTCTGCCATGTGCCACTCTGCCTCTGAGCCAGACAAGTATGGACTGAAGCTTCTACAAACTGTAAGGTAAATAAACCTTTCCTTCCTTCATTTTGGGTGTTGGGTATTTTGTCTCAGCAACCAGAGAAAAGTAACCAAGACAATTTTATGTTTGTTTATCCTATAACAATCAATGTTACATCTCTCCAGGCAACAGTTTAATATGCTACAATCAATTATAACCTGCACTAAATACCTTAATTAGCTCAATCCTAGGAGCTAAGAGCTCAGTGCAAAGATTATTATTACTTTAGATGATAATCAAAAGTCCTGATTTTTCATACTTCTGACTTACTAACTACATTTTGAGGGTACCGTCACACCAGATCCTCATATTCACTAAGTTGCTGAAAGGTATCACATAGTAACAAGTATAAACAATAAAACAATATAAACAAAATATCTGGCAAACTTTAACACCTATAAATGATATTCAGAATTGCACATTTATCATACAAGTTAAAAATGAACAGTGAAGTGAAGAGGTACATAAGATGAAGTTTGGAAATACCTTAGGCAGAAGAGTTTCTATCTCCATAAAGTTGAAATATGCTCATAGATATGCTTATTAAACCAGAAAACTTTTTTGTAAATTTTAAAAGAACAAAAATATATTAACAGACATGTACTTACAAAGTAGCACAAGAACAGTACAATCAAAACTGAATTACAGACAAGGTCACAGGGAGTTAACAATGGTTGTTGTATTACATATTGATAACTTCAAAGTGTATACTCAGAAAAACAAATATAGACATGCAAGATTGATCAAACAGCTAATAATTAACTGTTCCTTACAATACAGTGACCTAAGTCAGTAGTACAACCATGTTAGCCATCCTGCATATACATACATACATATGTAATTATCCCTTCATCCCATTTGCTCTTTACTTTTGAGCAGTTTCCTTTCATACCTCCAAGTTTATATTCACGCTTTCAGATTCTTACACTAGTGATACAATACGTTGCTTGCACATGCACATCTGATATATTTCACTTATGAGTATGGTCTCTAATTGTGACCACTTACCTATAAAAGCCTCAAATTTGTCTTTCTTTATAGCTGAGTAATATTCCATTATATAAAAATGCCAGTTTTTTTTAATCCAGTTCTCAGTGGATGGACATTTGGGTTACTTCCACAATTTAGCTATTACAAATTGCACTGCTATAAACATGGGTGCACATATATCGCTGTGATATGATGTTTTCAGATCTTCTGAGAAAATACCCAGAAAAGGAACAGCTGGGTTGAATGGGACCTCTAGACCTACTTCGCTGAGGAATCTCCAAACTGATCTCCACAGTGGTTTCACCAGTCTGCGTTCCCACCAGCAGTGGAGAAGGGGCCTTATTTGTCCACAGCCTCGCCAGCATTTGTTACTGTAAAGCAGAAGACTTTGAAAACCATTTGTCAGAAATGTTTGTGTCAGTTGCATTAGGAAAGAAAATCATTGATTTTTGGTCATCAAACTTAATCACTAGCCTCTATTCACTCTCTGGAGAGCAAGGGACCAAACTAAACACTACGACCTTTCAATTACATGGTTATGCATTCTTACTGTCACAGTTTGGACTTTGATTGAGCCCGCAAAGCCCGTGTATTGAAGGGTTAATCTCAAGACAAGGTTAGTCTGGAAGATGGTAGAACATTTCGGAGGTTGGGCATAGTTAAAAGAGATCATTGGGGTTTGTGATAAGTAAACTCAGTTTTCAACTTGCTTTTCCTGGGAGCAGCCTAAGGGATTAATAGACTTTACTTCTGGGTATGTGGTTGAGTCATGCAGGCATGACTTTTGGGTCTGTGTCACCAGATCTCTATCACTCTATAGTGGATTGACAACTGATGGTCAACTTATAACCCCCAGCTGAACTGAGTGAGCGTGGTGCTGGGTGTGGGAGGCCCCCCTGAGGATTGTTGCCAGCAGTAAGAGCAGAACTGGAGAAGGAGAAGCAAAGCTGTAGGGAGCTGGTAGAAACTGTAAGACACATGTTGGCTTTCCTGATCAACTTGGCTGTTTTCATCTTCTGAGGAGCTCAGGACTTTGCTGGCACTGAGAATGGCTTTAATTCACCTTGGGGGAGCTCTGATCCTCACTTGGAGCACCACTTCCAGGCTCCAGAGGGGAAGGTGGTGCACTGCCAGTCTCCTGAAGAAGCTTGCTGCGTCGAATTTCCTGATGAGAACTCAGCCATCTTGATCACTAGAGGAGCTCGGACCTCACTGTTGCTGAGGATTGCCATGGTACCTTTCTGGGGAGCTCTGGTTCTTACTTGTGCCTCATTTCCTGAATCCATTGTAGATCCCTCAGCCTGCTAGCACAGATCCTTTATCCCACTGGCCCAGACTTCCAATATTCCACCACTGACCTTTGGACCTTTGCAGCACAGATCCGTGAAACAGGCCTACATGAGATATTGTTATGGGCTTTACGCCTCCAGTTGGACTTGTGGGAGGCATTGTTATGAGCTCTAGGTCCTCAGCTGGACTCATGCAGGATGTTTCTGTGGGATCCAGGCCCTCAGTTGGATTCGTTGGTCTTAGTGTGTGGACCAATTTCCTACACTCTCTTGTATATCATTCTTTGGGTGACTATCATAAATAATCTTATAAAATATGTGCCCTGTATTATATTGTTCCCCTTGCAAAATATCTACCAAACCATAACAACTCCTTCTGCTCTACTATGGTTCCTCTCCTCAGTTTCCTGGCTACAACGAACTGAACCTCATGCTCTGTGATGTGCTCTGAACATGATACTTCTGTCCTGAAATCATCTCACTATAAACTGAATCCTCTGAAAAAATAAGACAAATTGAATCTCTTCTTTAAATAGTGAGTGTTGGGATTTGTGTTTCAGCAATTGGAAACCCAGTTTATAAAAAAAATAATTGTTAACAGAACTGGGATCATTGTGACTGTAGCTGACTATGTGGTTTAGAAGTCTTTGAAACTGGTTTTCAATAGAAGTTTGGAAAGGATAATTTGAAGTACAGCATAGAATGCTGTAAGTAGGTCCTGAAGGGTGGTTCTGTCCAGAGATCAAAAGATCAGAAGGCTGACAAGAATGCAGATAATAAGGCAAGGCTAAAGAAATTTCACTTAAAAATAAGGACTTCATAGGTAATTGAACTAGAGGCTCTGTCCCAAAAAAGACTACATTTTTCCTATGTCCTAAAACCTTGAGAATACTAAGATTAAAGAGAATGGATGAATTAATGATGTAGAGGGAATTTCAAAGGAGCCCAGTGTTCAGGCTGTGGTATTGGTGCTACTGACTGCTTTTATCCAAGTAAGAGTGAACCAGGGACAAAAAGCAGAGGTGCAAAGCTTCAAGACTAATTTTTGAGCAAAAGGAAGCACAGGCAAAGATGAGCTCCAAAATTGTTCAAAAAATTAGTACCCTATTTAGAATAGAGCCTTGAAGTACATTCCTTGAGGGCATATTAGAAATATGCAAGAGCCCACCCATTTCAGACTGAAGAGAGAAAAAGTATAAAACATTCATTTTAGAAGGAAGAGCATGGCTTCTTTTTGAAAAAAGTTTCTTGGAAGTTGAATACTGGGCATTCCTTTGACTCTGCTCAGTGTACAGGCACTCAAAGGCTGCAGTGGTCCCAGGGAGACTTGTTGAGGTAGGAAAGAGGAGAAAAGATAGTCAGAAGAAGGGAAAATGAAAATCATAATGAAAATTGTACTTTTAAGAAAATCTGAAGCTCAAAATGTAAAAGATCAAGACATTTTTTCCCTTTTAGGGAATGTAAATGACTATCTCATGTTTCTTCATTATAATTTAGAGGTTTATGATGTACTTATGTCATATACTCATTGACTGGTGTGAATTTCCTTGAAAATAAATGGTGCTTTGAGTGTCACCAATGTCCAATTCAGATGAGAATCCTGATTTTGGGATTTTATTTAATACTAGGATGAGTTAATAAGTGGGGGATTATTGGAATGGAAGAAATACATTTTTCGTGTGAGAAGGCATGACTTTTGCTTGGTCAGAAACATAATATAAACATTTGAATTTTCCCATCCAAATTTCACATTGAAATTTAATTTCTGCTATGATGATACTGGGTCTTTAAACTGTGACTAGCACAAGAATAAATGAATGGCATTATTCTGAGCAAAGGTTAATCATTAAAGGAGCAGCTTTGCTTTAAAGGTGAACATTCCTGATTCACGTTTCATCTTGTTCCAACCACCCTTGGGTCTCATGCATGCTAGCTTGTCCTTTTCTTCTGCATGTTAAGATGCAGCATGGAAGTCCTTATTACAGGCTGACTTCTTGGCCTTCAAAATTCTACATCAAATAAATTTCTATTGTTCACAGATCACCTAGTCTGTAGTATTTGGTATACTGCAAAAAGCAGACTAATCTAGTTTGTTAGGCTATATGAACAAGCAGTGTTTAACCTAGATCAATACAGGGTAAAATATTTATGCTTCAAAATGGTTCTGTTTGATATCTGCAGTTGTTGTGTGTGCCTACTGAAAAAGGTTTTATTTGTGCAAATTCCTTAGTTACCATTACATCTCGAAAAATATTGGATTAATAAATCATTTGTATGTATTAGTATGTTTCTGTAACCTTATATTTTTGGAAGAAAAATACCAATTCTATAACTTATCTTAGTATAGAAATTTGGGCTCTTTCTGTGTTGACAACTTTCTTCCCATGACTTTTACACTGTTCTTATGGAGTTTGAAAAGTAAAACAACTTGGATTTAGGGGATCTGTAAGAGTAACTTCCATTTGAATATGACAGTGTTTTCATGCTAGATTTAATATCTTGATTTGGTATGATTTCTTCATACTCTCTCATCTGTTCACTTGTAAGAGAATTTATATAAAGAATCATTCCTTAATACTTTGGATCAGAAGGTAAAAAATAATTCTTGTATAGTACTATATTATATATATATATATATATATATATATACGCACACATATACACATATATATACATATATATATATAATATATATTAAGAAAATCTAAATCCAAAATTCAGAGAAATGGGGTAGAAATAGTGGAAAAGGGAAAAAATATGATTTACTATCATTTTAAAACTTTGTTCAGTTTATTTGTTTTCTAACAGAAACACATTTAGCTATCTTGTTGGTAAGAACATATAAATTATGTGACTTGTTCTAAGAAAATGTTTGCTATAAATTTACTGGGTTTTCCTTATTTCTAGAATTATCAGGATAATGTTCTCAAATTATGACAAGAAAGTAGTTAGTTATCATCAACAGTGCATTACACTGAGAATCAACAAGCTTCCATTGTGCATTCAAAGCCAGCCATCAGTGAAGAATACAACCTATAATCAGTGTAAAGCCATTTTGCTGAGTAGGTCAGACATAAGGATAGCAATTCATCATGCTACAATAATCTTAAAATGTGAAGCATAAGCTATCCTTTCACAAAACCCAATGCAGTTACACAAATACCAAGAAAGCTACCTCAACACATTATTTAAGTGATAGCCCAACTGTAGCAAAGGCTGTGTACAAACCACTCAACCATTCCCAAAGACATTGGTGAGTCTTTGAAAATGCCCTAAGGTCTGTCATGGCAGCAGGAAAACAATATGAGAAATGTCTCATTCTCTTGTATTGCTGCTCTCAATATTGCAAAGTACCACTTCCGATTATAAGTTTCTCCTCAAAAGCTTATTGTCTGCTACATTGTTTCTCCTCCATTTGATTTCACCTGCATGGTAGATTTGATTTATCTTGAAAAAGTTCTACAAAATTATAGAGAGCCAAAGTGTTTGGTTTATTAACTTCTGTATAGGAGCTCAACCTTACATCCTTTCAATAATAGTGATAGCACAACTAACAGATGACTATTATTGCCTACTGTATTTGTTTTGTTATATTTTATATTATCTAGATATATACTGCACTGTACTATACAATACTGTTAAATCTAATTATTTCTTATATTTTTCTAAATACACCTAAATGATTGCTTTTTTCATTTACATAACAATTACAATATTGTTTAACAATTTTAGCTATTCAAATCAAATGTCAAGGACTATTAGATTAATTTCTCTTATTAACTGTGGCATGAAAATCAGAGAGAAGTTCTCACATCTTAATAGAAAAGATAAATAAAATTTGTACAAAATCTGTCAATAAATACATGAACATTCACTTTAACAAAACACTCAAAGGAAAAATAAAATAAATTTGCAGGAGCTTTCTTCATCTTTCTTGACTGCTATTTATGCTTTAGCCTATTGTTATTTCTGTGGCTATGACTATGAACAACAACTTCATGATTGAAAGGGTGCATTATTCTACTTATCTCTTCTGAATTTTAAGACATCCACTCTAGAAACAAGCACTGAGATTGTCCATAACTAGACTTACTTTACTAATTTTTTCACAGCTGTCAATCCCAAAATAGGATTACCCTGACACTTTCAACATTATTAATGCAAAAATCAACAATCATTTCCTCATTAAAAAATAAAATAAATTGATGATTTGCTATCCATGGGTGTGGTTCAGAAAGTAGGAGTATCACAGTATTCTTGATGGGGAACAGAGATATGAGTTTGAGGCCACATATGAGACCTAATTTGTTGGACAATCTGCAGAGAAAGAGTTCCCAAAACATTCACAGAAAACATTTTAAAGCTCTGGTTTGTTGTTGACTGAATTACAAGTGCAAGTACACTAAGTGAAACTCTATGAGACCAGACAGCCCCCCCAAAACTATATATATATATATATATATATATATATATATACATAATTGTGACCTAATCAACTGCTGTACCTCACAAAGACACACAAAAAATGTCTATTTAAGACACAACTGGAAAGGAAACAACTTGTTCTATACTTTGACCAGAGTCATAAAAGTACATTAGAGGAAACAAGATATTCTAGATCTAAAATATAAACAATCTAGACATGGCTAACATAGTTTTTTATTAAAGTTTTAAATTACCACTGTGACTCTCAAATAAATTAACTTCTTACTAGAACCAAATTTATCAGTCTTTTATATTAAATAGGCAGCAAATTAGGAAAATGTTGTCAATAAATAGTGAATAGACTGTAAGTAAGACTATCATTAAAGACATGAAAACCATAAAAGGTTAACAAAATGGTAATTCTATTGTTTTGAAAAAGTAACCTTATATGAAGACTATTAGGTGGGCTTTGCAGCAAACTGTATACTGCAGAAGCAAATTTGAAATGTCTTTGAACATACTGTAGTAGAATATAATCAGTAGAGACTGAAACTTAAATATATCATTTGTCTCTGGGGCAGTGTTAATTAATCTAATATACATGGGATTTGAGTTACTCATAAGAAAGGGGAAAAAGGATGTAACATACTTAAGAAGATAATATCCAATTTCTTTAATAAATCCTAACCAACACAAGCACAAAAAAGCCATCTCAGGGTAAATCATACTCAGAATACTAAAAACTGGGGAATAAGATGGTGACTTAGTAAAATCCTACAGTGAATATCTGCCCACAGAAACAAATGTCTAAACAGTTATTTCAGAATTACAAGAACTAAAGAAGATAGATGATAGGCCAAAGTGCTCAGCTTTAGCATAATGAAAAGGCGCATTGAAAAAGACAGGAAGGAAATAGTTGCTAATATACTCTTCTGCCACTTGCAAGGAATGTAGAGAAACATGCCTCCCACTCAGTCATGACCCAGCTTAGCATCAGTTCTGGTGTCCCAGGGGGTGACTTTAACGGCACTGCCTCAAACTTGGACAGTGAGACCCAGAGCAAGAACCATTCACTAAAGAGAAGACATGATAAATTGGCAAAGTACAAGGCCTTGGAACTAAGTTCTGGGCTATAAAACTAAGCACAAGAAAGGTGTTTACAGCACCCTGTCCTAGGACAGTGCCCACAGGCAGGCCCTCTGAAACAGTCCTGCTATCACACAGAGACACACGCTCTCAGTATTTTGATTATTATTTTCAGTTAGCATACTCATGATACATTCCAAAAGCCAACTCATCAAATGGTGAGCCGTAGCAGTGTGGGCCTTTGTGTAACCCCATGCTCTGCTGGTCTTAGCTGTATAGGGGCTCAGGATATCATAGATTTTGCCACATTATTGGTCACAAATGTGACATAGGATTGTGAGACTGGTCTCTCCATAGTCTGAGCAGGCAAAAGCTGATGCCTGTGGAAGAGGTGTCTGACCTAACCCAGTTGGAGGAAGAGGCTTGGAGGAATGAAGCATCTTTTAAGACACTCTCCTGGATGATGCACAACCATAGAACAACTGCAGATCTGGGCAAAACTCGGATTTAGGTCACTCTCTAATGCTATACAGGGATAAAATACCACCAATAGGCTCATGGCAGACCCGGAGTTAGGATACCATCTTCTGCTGAAGTAGCAGAATTTTGGGATTACAGAAAAGAAGCACCCTGCTTAAAGTTGCTGGAAAAACAAAGACATATAAAACTAGATTGGAAAGACTGAAATACAGGCCTAATCCAGAATGACCAGAGGCGCTGGACAGCAGGCAGGCAGGAAGAATTTTCAGGAAAACACGATTTCATCTTACAGTAAAGTAAGGAGCCAGACATAATTAGATAGGAAAAAATATGAGTGACTTTTCACATAGGGACTATGAAACAGTCATTTTATGGAAACTCAGTGAGCTTCCAAATGTGGAAATGACTTGTCTCATACTTTCAGACACTTTAGTCCATGGTCAGCTGGCTGTAAGTTGGTAATGTCATGGGGAAAAGGTGTGGTTGAACAAAGTTTTTCACGTTTTGGTGGCCACGAAGCCAAGCACAAGAGAAAAACACCTGCAAGATATATATCTTCCAAAGGCACACTCCCCAGTGACCTACCTTCACCAACTGTCCCCATCACCTGTGTATTGATCCACTAAGTGTATCGCCCACAATTCTATCACCTTTTTAAGAGTGTTTTAGTCCAATCAAGTTGAAAATTGGTATGAACTGGCAAGATAGCCAAGAAAACCACCTTGAGCGAAAAAGAACACAGCAGTGGGCATTACATTTCCTGACTTCAAAATATGCTACAGAGATACCATCATCAGAACAACATGGTATTGACATAAAAATCTACAGATAGTCCAATACAAAAAGAAAAGAGAGCCTAAAACTAACAATGCTTCCACATTCAGCATATTTTTCATAAAGGTACTAAGAACACACATTGGAAAGTCTTTTCAGTAAATAGTCTGAAAAATTATTTAACCCACATTCTTAAGAATTAAACTGGCCCCCAATGAGTGATGAATCAGGTGTAAATATAAAATCATGTTTATTAAAGAATTCAATATAAGATATAAATCTATGAAACTGCCATAAGAGAACTTAGAGACAATGTTTAGTATATTGGAATGGACATAATGGCAAGACTCCCAAAACACAGGAAGTAAAAGCAAAAATAGATAAATGGCATTTCATCAAACCAAAAAGCTTCTGGACAGTAAAATATACAATCATCAGTCTGTAGAGACAAATTTTTGCAAATTTATCCTTCCTATAAGAGACTATAATAGGAACTTCAAAAAAATAACCAATTCAAAAGTAAGCCAACAACCTCAATAGTTATATCTGGAAAGAAGGTATACAGATGACCAACTGGTATATGACAAATGTGTATTATCATTAGTCATTAGGAAAAAAAATCAAAATTAAAATGTATCAACTCACTTGTACATGCATAGCTACTCTCCAAGAAACTGAATATATTAATGCAAGTAAAGATGTGGAGAAAAGGAATCCTTTACACTATTGGTGGGAATCTAAATTAGTACAATTCTTATGAAAAATAGCAGTTTTCTTAAAAATAGAAACATAATGCTATTACTGGATCCAATAATCTCATCACTCAGTGAATATCAAAATACAAAGAAATCAGTATGTTGAAGAAACATCTGTACTTCCACATTCATTAAAGCACTACTCACAATAGCCAAGAGATGAAAAAACTTCACTATACATCAATTGATGAGTGGATAAAGAAAGTATGCTGTATATACACAGTGCAAAATTAGTCCGAGGAAAGAATAAACTCATGTCATTTTCAAGAAGAGAGATGGAACTGAAGATCACTTTGAGAAGTGAAAAAAGCCAGACACAAGAACACAAAAACTACAATAGTTATACATATAGCACCTAAAATAACTTAAAGAAGTTGAGGACGGAATTGTGGTTACTACAGGCTGGAGAGAGAAGGAGAGGAATCACTTGATTAACTAGTACTAAATTACGGTTAAATAGTTGCAATAAGTTCTGCTGCATATATAGCAGGCTGGCTCTAGATAATGATTATGTAGCTTTTTACTCAGTAAGCCAGTAGAAAAGATTTTGAATATTTTCTCCATGAAGAAACTATAAATGTTTTGGGGTGGATATGTTTAGAATGATTTAAATATTGTGTGATGGCCAGTGACACTATGAAAGAGTGTCTGTGCCTATACTCCTAGCTACTTGTAAAGAAGAGGCAAAAGGATTTAGAATTCAGGGTCAGTTTGGGAAAAATAATGAGATCATGTCTCACATTTAAAAAAAAAACATAACATATAAATGTATTGAAACATTGCCAAACTCCCATACTATGTACAGTTTTTAGTATATCAGTTAAAAATAGGTTTTCAAAATATATTCACAAACTAATGACTAAGGAGGAAACGTTGAAATGATCTGAAGACTCCAGATGACATTTCAAGTGAAAATCATAATGAATATTTCATAAATCTTAGAATCAAGGAAATCCCCAAAAAATTGAAAACAGCCCAATTAAAGTCCTGAGGGGAAGAGATCAATCTAGAGTTCATAACAAGCAAAAAATAAAAGCTATGAAATATGAAAAACCATAGAAAGACTTCCAAACAGCACAGAACTTTGAGAAAATTAGCCACCCACAAATGCATACTACAAAATATATTTTAAAAAACGTTATTTAGGCTAAAGGAAGCCACATCAGAGAAAA
Organism: Dinomys branickii; assembly: GCA_004027595.1. Taxonomy (NCBI): domain Eukaryota; kingdom Metazoa; phylum Chordata; class Mammalia; order Rodentia; family Dinomyidae; genus Dinomys; species Dinomys branickii. Next base: position 140,443 of record PVLD010000756.1, on the reverse strand, counting down.
CACTAAAAAATAAGAGTGTCAGAAACGTTACCCACTGATAAATGTGACAGATTATTTTCTCATTTTAAAAATTATTTCTAAATAATGCAGTCTTTCAAACAAATTTGGCGGTATGACAGACAGCTAAAGTAAGTGGAAATTAATGTACATCCAGAGATGGATTGGGCTCTTAGGGAAATTAGAACAAATAGAGCAAAAGAAATAGAGATACCAGGATTTGGGCTGCAAGTGAATATGAAGAGACCTGGGCCCTAACACCCAGGGCTCAGTAGCCAGGCCTTTGAAATAAGCAGCAACTTGAGATTATACTGCAATTAGTGACACCTGGCCCAATGGGCACAGCTAGGAATAAGATGCATGAAGTGGGTGACCAGAGCACCTAGGCCCATACTCCCTAACCTTCCCAGAAATGTCTTTGCTCTTTCCCTATACTCTTGCTATGTGACTCATGTCCCTGTTGGGTAAATATTAGCTGAGCCATGTTACCTTAATCCAATAGGTTGGTTATAGCTTGACCCACGTTGTACCCACACTCTGATTTTTCCTGTTTAAATTACCTGTGACAAAGAGCCTCCTTCACCGCTCACTCAAGATCCCTCCTAGAAATTTAAGAGCTGTTCATTTTCTCCCTCTTTCCCATAAAACTCCCCTAACTTCCTTCTTTGATTTACAACTTTATTCCTTGATTTTGTGAGATGAGGAACTCTGCATATTTGTCATCTAAGAGGTCAGGAATTATTTTTTTCTTATGTTGGTGCTATTGCTTCAGGGAAGTAGCACCTACCCTGTTAGATGTGCCAAATTCATGTCTCAAGATGCTGAAGGACCGAGTCAAGGACAAAGGAAGTTAAGAGAAGAAAACTTTCATTAAGGGAAAGTCCATGATTCTTCTAGAAAAATACCCAAGTGGGTCAAATGAGACCACTAATCCTATTTTACTCCGGAATCTCCAGACTGATTTCCACAGTGGTTGCTCCAGTCTACACTCCCAACAGTGGACAAGAGTTCCTTTTTCCCCACAGCCCCTCCAGAATTTGTTATGGGTTGATTTCTTCATGACAACCATTCTTTCTTGGGTGAGATGGAATCTCAGCGTTGTTTTAATTTGCATTTCTCGAATGACTAATGACACTGAACATTTTTTCGTGTATTTATTTGTCATTTGTATTTCTTCATGTGAGAATTGTGTATTCACCTCATATGCCCATTTTTGGATTGGGTCTTTGAATTTTGGGGGCCTGATTTTTTTTAAATTCTTTGTATGTTCTAGACAGGACTCCTTTGTCTGGGGGATAGTTGGCTAAATTATTTCCCAGTTCATGGGTTTTCTTTTCATGTGTAAAAACTTTTCAATAAGATCACATCCCAGTTATTGATTCTTTGAAGTAATTCAACAACCATTGTCAATATCCTTTCACCATGTTTTGAAATTCTGTGGCATTTTTATTGCACTCTATACTGTTTTGTTTATGCAATTGTTTTTGTTATTTTGTTTTTTTCTGTTCTCTTTAAAGTGAAAAACAAAATTTATATGTATATACAAGGATAGCTGGGATAGGTGTATTGCTGATGTCTGTGGTCTATTGAAAGGAACAGTCAATGCTTAAAATTTTCTCTTTTCTTGACCAGTTCTGCATACTTGAATCTTGTAATCAGAATGACTGATCTGAAAATGACAATATGCAGTATAAGACCATTGTTGAACTCTTACCATCTTGCATGGTGAAGCTCTGGATTATTTCCAAAGTTTTATTTTATTTTTTACTTGTTACTGTCTTTGATTGTTTGATCAGTCCTACATTTTTGTGTCTAGTGGACTGGGCAACTTCGTGGAAGATAACAGTATGTAATATAGCAACCGTGGTAAATTTCGATCACTTTGTTTTGAGGTCAAGTACCATTTTTGTTGTTTTTATGTTGTTTTGATTTTGTCTTCATTGTTGTTTTGTCAGTTTTTCTATTTTTTAAAATAAAATTTTAAAAAAGAGAAAGCCCACAAGAGGCAGGAGAGATGTCGAAAGTGGTTGCTGCTGAAGCTCCTTTCTAGGGATTTTTATATAGTAAAATTCCTCACAGGTTACATTCAGTCAAACTACAATCAGCCTATAGGATCACAAGTACAGTTACTTAACAGGTTTAAGATCATATCAGAGAGAAAAACAAGGTACTTAGCAAGGGTGCATGACACGGAAAAGAACAAAGAATTTTCCGGAAGTGGTAGGAGTGAGGGTCTGAGTGTTCCAGTCATCAGTTTACATGCCCATTACATTGTTTCTACTGTTCATGAGGGTTGTTTGTGCTTATTGGACTAAATAGCACTAATTAAAATAGAGCTTTGAGCTCCTTTTATCTCTGGGGAAGCTCACAGGCCTAGCCATCCTGTCTCCGTTTGGGGTCCTAGATTCTATCGATTTAGCCTTACCCGCAGACCTGGCTGCCTTGCCTCATCTCGGTTATGACTCCATCTCGGGCCTGGTCCCTTTCTAACTGCGTATCCATCTCTACCTGATGAGGCTATGTGTACAATTTCTCCCTCTGAAGAGAAATTCCTAACTGCCACTTAGGAAATGGAAAAAGACTACTCTGACTTCTTTCTGCTGAAAGGGGTCTTTGTCATAATGGGCAGTTAGAGATGCTCTTTGGGGGCCCATCTGGAGGCGCTCAGTAGTGCCAGCCATCTCTTTGGCTGGTGGATAACTTTAGGGCTAGAGTAGACAAACTGAACATACAGGGTCCAAATAGCAAGAATAGAAGAACAGTCATCACTATTGTCAGCAAGAATGCCTACCAGCAGGAGCTTACAATGACCTTCCATGTAGAAGATAGGAGAGGGTACAAGGGACCTTTGGATCAACCATAGCATCAGTTTGCGATTAGAGTCATAGAGGGCCAGACAGATATTATCTGATGGGTCAAGAATATATACATAGTATTGGGGCTTTTTAACTGCACAGGTCTGCCTTGTGCTGCCACTAAAATACCTACGGGCATCCAATTTTGTAGAAGACCCTGCCTTATTAATTTGACTTTGGCCTTCAAAAGAGAGATTCCTGTTATGGCATCATTTAAGGCCCATTGGTTATTGTTGGGTCATGCCTCTGTATGGTGCATGACATTCTTTAACCCCAGACAAGGAACAAAACATAGCAGCCCAACAGTTACAGCAGTGAAATACACTCCAAGACCACAAAGGTTGGAGATGGAGTAGGTTGACAGGCAAGTGAGGCCTAGATTTCTTGAGAGTTCCCTCCCACCACAACTGAGATGTCTGTTTTTTGTGCTGACTTCTTAAAAGCCCAATTTCTCTCTAAATGAATATTGATTTTTATCGAATTTAGGTATCTACAATCATTTCTCCCAAGATCACGTTCCATATATAAAGCTGAAGTTCTCTAAAGGAGCTACACTTATTCTAAGGCCCCTACAGATTTACCTGGGTAGAACTACACGATTAGGTAGAGATGGGATGTTACATTCCAGGACCAAAATTATTTTGGGGTATTTCAAGGGCTTTAGAAACTAGCCATTCACATTTCACCTTTGTAGCCTGACATTCTCATGACCATAAGGTAAACCTCTCAAAATGTATTATTAAGCTTAAAACAAACTACTGTAACAGGAGCCCCCGTACAGGTGGTGATTTACAGAAGACCCTAGTCATTGTCCTGACAGACTCCATTATTTCTCTCTAGAGACGTGCTTTTTTAAAATTCTTTCCCTATCTGAGCTTCCTGCAGATAACCATCTCATACTAGGAACACAAACTGCTTCCCCAAGCTCCAGCAGCAGCAGGACCAGAAAACCAGACCTGCAACTAGACCGCAGCCTGACCAAGGTTGCTGTGCTATGCATACTTCTTGGATCCCCGATTTTGTTTTTCCCTTAAATAATCCTAAAAATATAGCAGAAAAAACAGATTTTATTGTCTTCTATATCTGGTCAAACCAACATAAAACTCTTTTGCTGCTTAACTATAGCTTTTCTTTTCCTGTAAGTTGGACTTGAAAAGTAATGAGTAATTAGATTTGGTCCTGCAGGCAACCCTAAATCTATGTACTATATAAAATAACACCTGAAACCTATAGAAAAGAATTCCCTGCTTTACACTAGCCTACCTATCTACTGAGCGTATTGATTTGTGGTTGTATGTGCTCTCTTGGTATAAAACTTCATGTAATATTTTTTGCCTCAGCACCCATCACTCAGGGTAATGTAATTCTATGTTCCCAGGTCAATGTTTCTCATATTTAGCTCAGAATAAACTTCTCTTTTATTTAAAGAAGAGATATTATTTTATGTCAACATAACTGTAACTGAGAGTTGACTACAGCTAAACGAATCTTTTACCATATATAGGAATGAATTTCACCTATATTTAATGAAATGTTTTTAAAATACTCAAAAGAAACAGCATCAAAGATTGAGTTCCCTCCTTGTTGAAGATTTTTGGGGCAGTTAATTTGGGAAAGAAAGAAATGTTTGGGAACCAAACATGAACTATACTTCAATTATAGTAGAAGATAGAACTGAGAATGGTTCTTTCCTTCTAGGAAAGTTAGGTCAGGCTATATTAACATGGAGACTAATTAAACTTTTGTAAAATAAATATGTCAATATAAAGGTTATTGAACAGATATAATTGGTAAACTTGGTAAGATAGTACATGTGTCTGATCCAGGCAGTGGAGAGAGTCCTTATAAAAATGTTCTCCAAAGTTCAAATTGCTGTGTGAAAAGTGTGTTTTTGTCATCTCATTCAACGAAACAGGCTCAGGAGTGCAGGACAGGTGGAAAGGGGCAGCCTTTGTTTTCAGGTAGACAAGGCATGAAGGAAGCAGTCGAATTACACGGTCAGGAACAGAACCAGGGCCAGGAATATAGGTCAGCAGCACAGCGCCTTCCTGGCAAGCATAAGGTCCTGAGTTCAGTTCCCGGTGCTAAAAAAAAAAATAAGAACAGAACCAGACCTCATCTACAGCAGCAAAATTTCGCTGTGCCTTTCCCCTAGAGCTGCCTTGAAATCCATATGAATGCCTCAATTTAACACTTTCAAATAAACTTCCCTGACAGCTCCATTTCCAGAGAGGATGAATTCCTCCTTCAACTCCTTCCCCTTTTCACTTTTTTTTTTTCACAATCTGAACATATCAACTATTAAGTAATTGTGTGTGTGTGTGTGTGTGTGTGTGTGTGTGTGTGTGTAAATTTGCACAGATTTTCTCTTTGGATAAATTTTGAGTACTTGATTAAAGAAATGATGCAAAGAAGATGAGTATCTATATTAACATTGACTGAGTGCATAAGCCAATCAATAAATTTATAGAACAGAATATCAGAGCACTTCTTTTTTATTTTCATTTTCATCTTCTTTACTTCTGCAATTGCCTTCTTTCCCTGGGAAAGCATGTGGCTTTATTTATCCAAATGCCTCCTCCATGATGGTTCTTTCATAATTCTAATCCACAGTTGTCACCCTCCTCTTATACCTTGTAACACATAATTTAGTATAAATATTGCTATTGGTTACAGGTTAAAGAGCTTTTCCTCTGTACACATTAGGCACTGGGAGTTGCTGACTGCTCCAGCCATATGCTCTCAAACTGTTTGCTAATCTCAAACCATGGTCAATGGCAGAGGGAACACCATGCAACAGATTGTTTGAGCTATCCTAATTCTGTATGCATTAACAGTCTTGGCTCAAATTTCCACTTATCCTCAATGAACTGATTTTTCTGAAGAAATAATTGAATGTAAAATTATTTCGTGCATCTACACTCCAAGCTAGCCTTTTCCAGTACTCCTCTTTGTCTCATCTATGCTACCATGCAAGAACATAAAGATGGACAGGATATAGTCTGTGAACTGTATGTGCTATTTTATTGGCTTTAGTCTGGTTCTTATTTTGCTGGCCTTAAAAGATCGTTCTTGCTTATTCTTTTAAATGTTATAAAAGCTTAACCACACAATCATTTTCTTTTCTTTCCAAAGTGTTCATTTCCAACATGTTGTTCATTGCTCTGTGCTTATAGTTAGAGGCACACGCCATTCCAAGAGGGATATAAAAGAGCACTTAATGCAAATGATAAAAGCATTCTGCAGAACTCGTCTGCTGATAGGAGAAAAAGCAATCAAAACCATATTTTTTAGGATGAGTTCTGAAATGGCACAAAACAGAAAATCATGAACATTTCACCTGAATGAGATTTTAACAATGAGCTATCAAAAAATTACCCTTTCATTCTCTACTAGTTTTTCCCATGACTTTAGCTCTTCACTAATACCTAAAACACAGCAGAGAAGGCAGGCCTTTGATCATGCCAACGTGCTACAATCACTAGGGGCAAGGCTTATCCCTGAATTCAGGTCTGAGCTGAGAGGCAGAAAAATGCCGCCTTCTGTTTTAGAGGCTAAAAACTAATCATAATCTTTATGTGCTGCTGTCATCCTTAGTGCAGTTTCATCTGTAATAGGATGGAAATTTCAGTGCAAAAGGTATGTTTTATGAAGTAGAAAATGTTATTTTTTATTTTCCCAGGATGCTCCTACTACTAACCTCTGATTTTATTAGATCCCATGGTGATGTTTTTCCTGCAAGAGAGCCTATGAAAAATACAATTCTTCAGAAATTTCATTAAGTCCAGCTCACGAACCGCTTCCCGACTGGTTCCTGCATGAGCAGAGTTTCTCTCGGTCGCCTTACTCATGATGCGCACTCTCAGTGATGTCTGAGGAGAGAGATAAGACTTGCAGGTTTTCTGGCAAGAAAGAAATACATCTTTTTGAAGTGTCAAGAATCCTAACTATTATTTACATTTTTTGAATTATACTAGATTACCTCCAGATAAGATTTTAAATATTTTTTTTACTTGGGACTGGATTAACCTATAAAGAATTTTCAGATAGAAAGGGGGAAATGAAAAGTGATGGGCACTGCATTGCCAATAAAACTGAAAAATAAAGAATATATTTATGTCAGCCACTCTTGGAATATGAATTGGCTTGGTAAACCATCTGTGTTATTAGTCTCTGGAGATTTTTAAAAAGATTATATTTCCAAAGTCAAATTATGTAGGGTTAATATATATTTTCTTTTAAATAGAAATATTTTAATATTATAAGGATATTTTGATTCCCATTTTAGAAAACTTCCATTCCTCAATTTGTCTACAATAATGTGGGGTTACAACTCTTTTCAGTCTAAGACATGGCTACCTTAATAGCCTACTCACCTTAATAAATGATAATTTTCTTCCATAACAAGAGCTGGTCAGGCTCCAGATCATAGAGTTAAGTCAATCCTTCCTTTAAAGGATTAAAGAAAGACAAAATGAAGATACAGTTTGAGGAATCCAGGAAGGTCAGAATGCTGCCGAAAGTAAGACAGAAGCTTCTCTGGATTGCCTGTACGTATTGGATTTCAGACAGCTTCAGGGGGCATAGGGGAAAATGAAAAGAAAAGCTGAGGTAGACACAGAAGACTGAGCAAAGTTTTGTGAAAAAAGAGATTAAAGACATCTTAAAATAAAAAATACGGAACACCATTCTAAGCAATAAATCTCGCTAATTCAAAGGACTGTTTAATCTCTCAGGCGGGCAGTTTATTGGTCTGGAATAGGGAGTGAGAGCTCGCGTCCTCCTCTCCTGGGCTGCCTTAGCTGTGCTGTTATCTTCTCTTCAGAGCGCTTGGTCAGTAACTTAACCCTTCACAGCCCGCTCCCAACACTCCCATGTGCCCTATTGGTTATACTTTTTCTGAGAAAAATTTTGTGTTCACTTCAACACTGTACCTTACTGTGTCCACTGTACCTTTTGTGTCCATTGTGCCAACATTGAACCTTGGCTGGCCTCAGCCTTACTTGAGGAGGCCCCTTCTATCCATCTCATAGGCAGACCAACCTATTTAGTCCCTTGTATACAAAGGACCTTGGAGTGTCCTTCCCCTGCAACGCATGTGCCCATTCCTTGTAGAACCCATCTGGGGCTGTTAACCAGCTGCTGCTTCTACTCAGTTCCCATTTTATCCACTGGAAGTGGTTCTGTCAGTACCTGATCAGTCATTTCCTTTCCCACACACTCCACTCTGCGATCACGAATTAGGTTACTCTTCCTACCAGATACTTTCCACCCTATGCCACCATCAGAAATCTTATTTTAGGCTAAGCATGCCTCATGTGAAAATCCAAAGCGCAAAATTCATTACCAGTCAGGAGCAAACAGCATGGTAGTAAAGAACAAAAGGTGAAAATGGAATTACCACGTGATCGTGTCAAAAATCTCTAGCCATGAACGTAAGAAGGAAGGTGCCTCCTGTGACGAATCGGAGGAAGAGGCACAAGTCTCTACTATAAATCTAAAGTTTATGTCCTGCTGCATTAGCACCTTAATATTTCTGTGCATCAGAATCATAAAAAGAAAGTGAAAATAAATACAGATGTCCAGGCCTCAACCAGCTACAACTGAATGAGAGCGTCCCAAGCACCAACCTTAGAAGGTATATGTGAACTCAACCAACTACAACTGAATGAGAGCGTCCCAAGCACCAACCTTAGAAGGCATATGTGAACCGTTACATTGTCTCTACACTTGTACTCTCTTTCCAGAGGACCTTTTCCTGGTATAGCAACTTCATACCCTTGCATTATATCCACAGGCTAAGTGTCCTACATCAGCACAAAATTGTACTTGACTCTGAGTCAGATAGCGAATCATTTGTCTATATGTTACAGGAACATCACATCTATTATGCATTAAAATTGTCCTTTGTAAAAATATTTTCAAGGGTAGTTGCTTGTGATCCCACAATTCGTTGTAAAGGCTGTAACTTCAATGCAACAGTGTTTGATACTATGCTTATCTCACACAGCATTTGGTTTCTATTAGCAAGACTATAATTACTTATGTTTTACCTTCAACAATGTACAATCTTCTTAATCAAAGATGTAATGTTTACACATCAATTAAATTGGCAGAGCAATGTTTTTTCTTTATTAATGTTTACAGTTAAATTTAGACTTAACTCATGTGATTTAGTACCCTTATGAACTTTGTACATATGTAATCACATATATATTTTTAAACATCAGGGTTTTCACTGTCAACCTTGAACTCATTTACTTTATGACTACATATGTATGTGCTAACCAAACAATGTTAAAGAAAGCACAAATAAAGTATCAATCAGGACTGCACAGGAATTCTGCAACATTTGCTCACCCTTGGCAGTCACGACCCAGAGGGTAAGAGGTATTGAGAGGAGAGGTAAGGCCAAGAATGTGCTGCTTCTTCATCTCAGCATATTAAGGTTTGGCTTCATATTTAGTTTCTATCTTTGGTTTAAAAGTCCACTCTGGGTATTGTGTGGAATTGGATGTGAGAAGTAAAGTAGTGATTTCAGCAAGAAGGATTACACCTAAGCAATAGCGATCCAAGAAAGAAGTAAAGATGCTCGGCGGTAATGACACTGAGATGGAAAAAAATCATAGAAAGAACTTGAAAGTGGACTATAAAGGGGCATTAGATAGACTGGATATAGAGGATAAGAAACAAGAGCAAACCACGGGACATTCCCAGGTGTCCTAGCTGAGCAAAGAGTAGAAATAGGGCTATTAACTGTCACATAGGATCCTAATGGTAAAGCCAGGCATCCGTAGCTGGATTTCTAAGGACAGTTTGGTCGTGCTTCTTCACACTCCTCTGAACCTGGCCATGTACTGGGAACAAGCTTGATGTGTGATGTATATGAACATGTGCAAGAATAACTGAAAGCAGCACATCTGTACAAGGTACTTGTTGGCTCTGCCGTGATATTCTGCTGTCCTGCCTGAGATCCTGAGGGCAAAACATTCAAACGCACTTCCCTGGCCCCTGAGCAGTGTCTTGTGTCTTCGCCTACGCTTCGTGCCAGAAATACCCTTACCTCTTCATCTTTCTCAGTTTCTACTCTGTAACTATCTAAACAGTCACACTGGGACCAGGAATATAGATCAGCCTGGCAAGTACCAGGTCATGAGTTCAATTCCTAGAACCAAAAATAGATAGATAGATAGATAGATAGATAGATAGACAGACAGACAGATAGATGATACATAGATCATAGATAGATGATGATGACGATGATAGATAGATTTGATAAATGACAGATGACAGATTAGATACATAAATGATAGATAGATAGATAGATAGATAGATAAACAATTACACTATCCCACATCTGGTCACAGTCTGCACATCATCTACAGCAATGTAGGCCAACTTCAGGCCCCATTGAAGGCCTAGTAAATGAGAATTCTAATTATTAACACATCTTCAAGTAATTCACATACGCCTTAAAGATTTACAAGCACTGTAGCTATAGGACTCCTTCTCATCTTTAGGGGTATCTTTTCATCTGTAGGAATGATCTCCTCCAAACAGTCTGCGGACCTCCTCACTCACACTCAGGCCTGCTTGTGGGAAAGCTGAGACAACTATACTTTCAGTGGTGAGTATAGACGCCACGTCACGATCACTCCCACTTTATGCATCTGTACCACGGGCTGCGCACTTTGGTAGTTTAAACACAAGAATCATCTTAGTGTTCCTCACCAGAAGCATCATAATGTGTCAGTGTATGTTGTAAGTGCATCATGCCTGGGCAACTTCACCATTCATTTGCGCTCCTCCTCTCCCCGGCCAATGAGTCCCTACTGTGTGAGCATCTGCAGGTGAGATAACATGGTCCCAGTGGCCTTCAGGTATTGTAGAAACCAAATGGAGGTCCAAGGCAGACACGCCTTACTCCACGCTCAACTCTCCAGAGCAAAAGGCTCCTACAGAGTATAAATCTGCACTTTGATGACTGTTTTCAAGATTTCCTAAAGAGATTGCATGAGAGCTTAATTATAACATGGTTACTAGAAACTGTCTTCAGTTGTCCACCATTGCTTTTCTCTGTCCTGAATGAAAGAGGCTCCATTCAGATGCAGCCCTCAGCGCTTTTCTCTGGGTGCTTTAGATACCCCAATTCCAGCCCCAGTGTCTGCTTGCTCTCATCAAAGTCTCGCCTTTTCAATTATATTCTCTCCACACTCAAAGGAATTTATACAGAATATACATGCAGTCTACGGCCATACCACCCTTAACACGCCCGATCTCATCAGAATAGACATGAAGCCCCTTCCTTCTAATGCAAAGGGCTAAAGTGATCCCCAGTGTTAGTGCATTTTATTAAGTAAAATAGCTATGCAAGTAGCCTCGCTCATCCTCTCCCATGGCCCCATGCTAACCAGTGATTCCCCATGCTCCTGGCCTAAGGAGCTGGGTGCTTAGAAGCTACCTATTCTTTGAACCCAGAAAATTCTTTTCATCATTTAGTGCCCAGTTTACCTGTGACTCCTTACCATCCCCAGTCATATTGTTCTTCATTTCCCCTTCACCCTACAGAACTGTCTTCAGAGATCACATTACCGTTACCTGTTTATTTGACCGTGCCCCTTACTAGGACCTAAAATGAAGGTCCACAGACTTACCTCATTTCATTGGTTGGATATTTTCATAACTGCACCTCAAGCCTCTAGAACAACGTGAAAGACATTGTAGAAGATAAAAGGAAGGCCTGGGGATATAGCTTAGTGGCATGAGCACTTTCCACCTGCCTGGAAAGTGTAAGGTCCTGAGTTCGATTCCCAGTACCAAAAAGCAAAAGTAAAACTCCATGAGCCTCTCTAAATCTGTTGGGAAGAAGCTAAAAAGGGATGTAGTAAGCAAATGCACATTAATTAATAAATAAACTAGGTCTGGGAAGTAGCTTAGTAGTAAAGCACTTACAAATAAATATTTAAAACTCCACCTGTGTCAAACTTTGGTTATGATTTCGTAGTGGAAATTTATTTAATAAAACAGGATATTTGTACTATCTAATTATACTATCTAATTTGAATGATGTGAAAGTAATGTATTTTTAGGAATTATGTTAAATGAATATTACGTGAAAAACACATTCTTCAAAATTATAACGCTATATTTACTTGAATAAAAGCAATTGTAGCATTAAATGACAGTAGCTATTCCCAAAGACTGAAATATAAATCAAAATCCCTTTTAAGAGAGAATGTATAGACAGATGCTCTGCTGTGACTATAGCTGTTTGTTTAGGGCCCTGCTGCTGCAAAAGGTCAGTCAAATGTTCAGATCCTCTTGAATTACTGAGTCCTCACACTGCAACCCTCCTCTTTCCTGGGACTCTTAATGACCCCCAGGGCATCTCGCGGTATTTCTGGGTCTCTGTGGGCTGCATTTGCAGCAGAAGAAGCGAAAGTGACACCTGGGAAGGGGTGAAACTTGAGCTTCACATTGGTATTTGCCTGTCAGCACAATTCCCTTTGACTATTCCATTGAGTTCTCCCTCAGTCAACAAAGTTGCCATCCAGTTTTCCTGACCTCTTTTCAATGGAACAGAATCTCATTTTGTTGGGAGGAAATGATTCTCCTTATTCCTTAGTCCCCGTCTTCAGCCGTTTTCCTGGGAGGTTCTATTTCCACTATGTGCAGTTCACGTTTCCACACACTCAGGGAAGATTGTTGTCAATTTCCAAGTAATGTGTCTGTTCCATAGCCGTTCTACTCAGCAGTATTTCATGTTCTTGAATTTAAGACAGCGTTTAGGTTGCTGAATCTCACTTTCAAGGTGGGAATTTCCGACTACAGAGATGCTTGTCCAATTTAGAGACATGTTCCTTCTCTTTTGAGCTTTTCATGTATTTGATTTTCTTGATAGAATTGTCAAGATATTTCTCATGTTTCCTCCTTTTTAAAGGATACATTTAAACCAGTATCATCAGTGGAACTCATCAACCTCTGACTCAGAGATCAGAAGATTTTAGTTTTCTGTTTCTGTCTTTTTCTCTATATTTCTGCCTCACCATCCAGATGATCCCTGTGGATATCAGGTAAAATTCACAGTTGGCAGAATTTCATCCAGAGATTTTAATTACCTCATTTCATCTTTCACAACCTGTGCTATTCCATGTGTTTGAGTGTTGTAGCACACCTGTTTGTTCCTTCCTTTCCTCCATCTCTTTGCTTACATTGTCATTTCTTAATTGAGTAGTTCTGTGCTTTGCTGAAGAAGAATGTCTTCCAACTATCCTTTCATTTTCTTCTGAAATCATTTTTTCATTGTCCTGTGATGCCTTGAAAATGTATTATATGTCAGTCACTTGGGAGTTTATGAGGCTCCTTTTTCTGTCCCCTTAAAGAAGTGTCTAGTGTGTCCTCATGTGATGAACTGGTACCACATATGGAGTTTGTGAGATCAGAGGTTTGGCCTAAACCACAGAAAGACTACATTTGTTACACTGCAGAGCAAGAGGTATTTCCACCATAGGAAATGCCAATAGCAAATCAAAAGGAGAAATTTAAGGGAGAGTAAGATACAGTGACTTCTGAGGTATGATTGTGAGTAATTTCAAGGAACTTCTTAAACTAAAGAACTGGGCAGACTTGAGAAAGTTCCTAAGATGGGACTTTGAGCCTGCTGCCCATGGTGAGCGAAGGGTTCTGGGTGTGTTATGACTGACAAACTAATATCCTGGAAACACAGCTCTTTTCCAAGATGAGCAAACTATTTGCTTGAATAATTTGTTTACCAAGAGCTTCCCAGAGCAGTGTCATTATTTACTTAATTGTAGGTTGATATTCAAACAGAGGGATTTTCTGTAGTAAAGTTATTATGTTGACAGGTGGGCTTAGTTCTCCCTCTCTGTCCTAGTTAAACGCTTGCATAGCCCGAATCCAAATTATTCTCATTTTGCTTCGCTCTGAACTTCAGCTGTCACTTCATCCCTAACGGTCTTTCTAATGCTCAGAGATTGATTTCATGTATCTGGAGTCATTTCTCCTCTGGTACCTGAGATATTTGTTTCTGCTAAAAACCTTAAAACACACACACACAAAGGTGATCAAGAGGTGGATGGAGAGGAAAGGGAAAAGGGATGAAAAGGGGTGGATAAAGGTCCTACAATGTTTACGCACATGTACCAACTGCCTGCTATACACATGTATTAAGAAACTAAAATAAAAAAAAATATTTTGTTGTCTGACACAGTAACATATAAATTTGTCCTTATAAAAAATGAAATTTTCTAATGGCTGAATCCATTTCATGTTTTTTTATTACAAAATCTTTACAATTGACATTTGTTTGTAGACTTCTAACACAAACAAGTGTGTGAACCCAAGTGTGTGTGTATACATGTGAGTTTTCAGCTCATATTGAAATATTACATGCTTTAACCTATTCAACTAGAAAGAATATGTACAATTTCATAATATGAAATTTTACAATTGACTGATTTTTAAAAAATAATTTGTGTGGTCAGAGCAGGGCACCACCAGCTACATCATGAGAATCTCCATGTACTTTTTAGATTCCAGCCTGGGTGCAATAAATCATATACACTTTTCTGGCTCCGATATTCCATTTCTGAACTAAATGTTCAATATATCTTCCCCTTCAATTCAAGTAATTTTCCTTTGGACTCTATGCCACTTAAAAATGTGAGTACAAACAGGACATAGTTGATGAAGGCAGAATATGAAGCAGTTTGGAAGTCAGTGAGTAAAATCTAATTTTAAAATGTAGAATTAGAGCAGGAGCCAAGAAAAGAAAATCATTTCCATTTCTCTATATGCCTGGCAAGTTTGTGATTATGACTTTACTGAATACTTAATGCATCAAGCTGACCATTTACCATAGAATATTTGTGAGCAGATATAGCAGCATAAATTACAAAGGCCCAAGTAAATTATACGTCAAGAAACTAGATATCATTATGAGTATGAAGCATAGATGTACTATGGAAATTATTTCCTCTGACAAACTTACTTTCAACTTTAGGCATCAAGGGCTAGTTATAGATTCCTCAGACTTATTTGTAACAAATAAGCAAATTAATATTTTATAAATTTAACTTTTCATTGTAATACGTGATTAAGTCTTCTAAGATTAGGTTTACATCCATGCAATCAGTCCTGTATTTATATTTTCTTACCATTTACATATTTGAGCCACAACGAATATCATGTATATAATGATGAATTGTATTAAAATTCCCTACAATTTCTAGGCATCTGTTTTCCTTCTGTACTTCGTTATGGAAACTCCCCCCAATTAGGAATTTTGTCTTCTGTTGGCCATTTTTCCCTCCACTCTGAGCATTATATACCTCTTATTGTAAGCCACTTCTAAGGGACTAACTTATCCATTCAAATTATGAAAGTGAGTTTGTAGATTGGAATTCAACACAACATTAGCAATTCCACATCATTCTAAATTTATTACAGCTTTTTAAATAGAATAACTCTAGGACTTTCTGCAATAGAAAAATTACACAAAACACACATTATAAGTGCTAGTTTTGGATAGGGAGATGGATAATCCAAAACATTTATGCAGATTAAAAAATGGAGAAAATATGAAAATAAATACATTTTCTTTTTTTTAATTTTATTTTAAAGACAAAAGAATGGAGACATATGAACCAGAATAAGCCATAAACAATACAGAAAATACAAAATTATACAGAGTAGTAGGGAATTACCACTGGATGTTGTATTACATAATGTTATCTTCATATTAGTTAACACAAAAACATTAAAGGAAATACCAAATTATGGAGAAGATAGTAAGAAATTTGCACTGGATGCTGTATAATATAAAGTTATCTTCACTTCTGTTAATACCAAAACAATTGAGGAAATACAGAATTACAGAGAACACAGAAGGGAATTAGCTCTGGATGCTGTCCTACATAATGTTACCTTAACCTTTGTTACTCAGTTACACAGATGATGGCCCATTTGATCATTCAATTTTTCTCCTCCCTCATCTCCGTTGCCCTACCACTCAATCAGTTATCTTCCCTGTGATAATAACTGTACTCCTGGGTTTATCTATA
This sequence comes from Dinomys branickii, assembly GCA_004027595.1. Classification (NCBI taxonomy): domain Eukaryota; kingdom Metazoa; phylum Chordata; class Mammalia; order Rodentia; family Dinomyidae; genus Dinomys; species Dinomys branickii. Next base: position 124,509 of record PVLD010000756.1, on the reverse strand, counting down.
TCCTTGGACTCTCGCCTTGCGAAGAGATATAGCTGCCTCAGACTATACTATAACATACATGGGTGTATACAAACTGCCGTGGTCGGAGGTGGAAAAGCACATATGCGCACAGCAGACCGCCCGGCTCCACCCCGTCACCGTGCTATGGATGGGGGCGGGTCCAGTCCGTGAGGTGCCCTCAGCGGGGCCCTCAGCAGACCAGCCACAGGGCCCACAGCGGAGCAGCCGCGGGGCCCACAGCGGAGCAGCCGCGGGGTCATGCAAGGTTCATATGTGCAAGCTGTAAGGAGACCCTCTTAGTGCACACATTAATAGTTTGGGGTGAGTCCTGAAACCGTGGATTCGTCCCATTGTTGCCAGGAACAGGCAGTGCTTGCTCAAGCCGCCGAGACTCAAGGTGCTCCCAGCAAGAGTTCAGGGTGAGAGCTGAGTCCCGGCAACCCAGCTCGTGCTTCCTGCCTGATGTTGGAGTGAGAAAGGTGTGGAGCCACGTGATCCACCTCCATCTGCATCTCCCTCCTGTTGCGGTGCTGGAGCCCCCGTCCGCTCCTCAGCCGGATCCCTGGGAGCTGCTGTGGCTCACTGCCGAGGTTCCCCGCTGCTCTCTGCCGGTAGCTGCTCACCCAGCTGAGAAGCAGGGGGCCACCATCTCAAGGCAGACGCAGAGCCAGACATGGTGCACTGTGTACTAGTTGCATTGATTCTCTCCAGGCACTGATTAGGAAGGTTGCCACTGGGTGGGGACTCTGCCCCAGTGGCTTTAGCAACCTCTCATTCTCACACTGGGTCCAACAACTGCTACCGACCACCACTGCCTCCTTTCCTGGCTGCACCCTCCTCTCTCCAGCCCTGGACCAGCTCTCAGAACTCCACTCTCCTCTGGCCGAGTTGGGAGGCTTCCGTGAGCGTGGGCCTCTGAAGCTGAAGCTGTGAATGCCAGAACGAGGGCATGGGCCATGGGTGTGCTTGGAGGGGTGACTTCCTCCTTCTCCTCTCCCTCCGACTGCACCATGGCGGATCTCCAATCCTTTCCTCCAGCAGAGGTTTTGTTCAGTCTTTCCGAGGGCTTCAATTCCCATTTCAGATCCTTCCTGAGTTCAGGATACCCACCTCTTTCCCTTCTGTCCTTTATCTGAGTGGCATTCCTCCGGAAGGTTCTCTCTGTTGCCTACCCGGTCGCCATCTTGAAGTTCTCTCGTAAAATTTATTTAGTTATTTGTTGCTTTCGAATGAATTGACCATTACATTTCTAAAGTTCTGAAATGGCCAACAGGCCATAGAAAGATACCAATTTAGGCTCCTGCTTGAAACTAACAGGTACAGAAAACTGCTGGCCTTGATTCAGGGCCAATAAATACATTTTCTTGAATCTTGGGTAGTGAACATAAAGGTCTGCTCTTTACCCTGACATTATGTTCATTGAAAGCTCACTTTAACTGTCACTAACTAGTGGAGTCCACCATCAGGTGACTGACCAAGTAGTTCACATACTGTACCAGTTGCTTTACAAGCCAGGTTATAAATTGCATATTTATACACTGAGAGTCTCTTTTTCCAGGAAATGATGGAAGTATTAAATTTTAATTATTTTATATTTTACAAATGTCCTTGAAAAACATGTTTTCAACTGTTTTATATTTTCTTTAAAATAAAAAAGAAACAGAGGCAACCTACGTCAGTGCCCTCTCTAAAATAAATGAACTATATAGACTAATGACATCCAAAAGCGTGGGAGCCGCGTGAAACCCCTTACTTTACTGCCATAAGACTCATACTTTAAGTAACATATTTATTTCTCAGCTGCCAAAATTTTATTCCATAGTTCAGTCTCCACGCTTGCATATAGTGACCTAGAAACAGAATGGAAACAAAACAAAACAAAACAAAATTCTAGCTCCCCTTCTTTGCAAAGTCTTAAACGGCTAGAATTTGAAATAGGAAACATGGGGTTGAACAAGAGAAAAATAAGTACAGCAACTAAAAATAGACTGTCTGAAACTTTACACTTCATGCATACTGCTTTAAATGTGATATCAAAAATCGAAATACTGAGATATGTTGAAGTGTATGCTAATTTATTCCTTCAGCTATTCATAAGCATAGCTGAAATGGGCTATTTTAAGATGAAATTTATTTTTAGTTCAGGGATATAAAGTTTAGAACCATATAATCTTAAAGTGAAATAAGACCTTAAAATCATCTAGCCTAATCCCAAGAAATTTAACTATGAGGCTTATACTGAACTACTCTGGCCTTCTTATTGCTGCTTAGCCACTCCTAATTCTAGAATATTCACCACTGCACACTGCTTCCCAGTGCTGTGATGCAGATCATCCACTATTCTGAAAACCTATGAAGACTCAGTGACCCTGAGTCTTCATATATCAGTCACAATTTAACTCTTAATTTATCTTTATAGCTATGCTGATGGGCTCATTCCTTTTATCAAACGTAATAGAGTTTTAAATATTTACAGTATATTCAAGACTCTCATAAAGATTAAGATTTTGAGGAAGTGTTACACCCCCAAATTTCAAGCTCTTAACCTGAAGTCTGTTTGTTTATTTGTGACATGGCCCCCAAACTATGAAATGTGTTCTCTTGGAGTTGTTTAAACTGTCCAAGTTTTTTTTCAAACCTCAAAACCGAAGCCTGGCTTCTTGGGCTTATAAACCCTTCTGAGACGTGCTGCCAGAAAAGGTGTCCTCCCTCACATATCATATTCTTCTTCTTCTGTTTCCTCGAATTTATGGCCAAGTTAACTGCCTCCAACACATAGAAACTCTTCTAAACTCATGTACCTGCCAGAGGGTAGAAGAGCATCATTCTCAAGAGACTTGGATCCCTTCGCATTTTTTCCTCAAATCATGGACTCTGTGTTCTTCTACTACGCCTAGTTAACTTTCTCACTTTTGAGCACCATGACACCAGAGAAGGAAAAGTTACATTGTCCCAACCAAACAATCTCTATTTAAGGCTCCTTTTAACAGAACTTCTTCTTCTTCTCCTCCTTCTCCCTCTCCTTCTCCTTCTTCTTCCTCCTCTTCCTCTTCCTCTTCCTCTTCCTCTTCCTCTTCTTCTTCTTCTTCTTCTTCTTCTTCTTCTTCTTCTTCTTTTCAGACATTATGTGAACTTCCTTTCTAGCTGTGGTATAGATGGTGTTAAGGAATATGATATGAGGGTCATTGTTGTGTTTTCACTGGCTTATTCTTCCTTTGCCCCAGTCAAAGGAATTAACATCCCTTTTCAACCCAAATTCTCAGTCTGTTAGTCTGTAGTCCCACAAACACTTCCACGGGAGAAACTGAAAATGAAGGATTAATTTTTGTTCCTGTCTTCAGGGGTTTCATTACATGAGGAGAAACTATATGAGTTTCCATTGCTTAGGTCTGAGGTGAGTCAGAGCGTCTTGATGGAAGGACATCCTATACGAAGGCTGCTCAATTTATGGCAGCAGCAGGGGGAGCGACAACAGAGGGAGAACCTGGCTGACTTTACTGGTGGGCTATCTCCTTCTTCCACTTTTGTTTTTCTCCCATCTGAGCCACCGGCCTCCTGGATACTGCTTCCCACACTGAGGGCCAGTCCCCCCCCCCTACTTTTTTCCTTCACATGCCAATCACGTGTGGAAACATCCCCACAGACATGCCCAGAAATTTGCCTTGCTAGTTTTCTACATGTCTTGGAATCCAATTAAGATGATAAGTTAGATTAACTACCACCCATTAACTTCCAATCACATGTGGAAACATCCCCACAAACACACCGAGAAATTTGCCTTGCTAGTTTTCTAGATGTCTTGGAATCCAATTAAGATGATTAACTGCCACACAGGGTGTACATGATAGATAAATCTATCTGTCAAGCTGGCTAAAACCCTGTGCCAGTTGTTGGTCAAATATCAGTTTGTTCATTGCTGTAAAGGTAACTGTCGCATGTAACTGACATGAAATCAGTAGACTTTGAATAAAGCACAGAGTAATCTTTGAGGTGCTTTAGCTATCCAATTAGTTGAAGACCTTCAAAGCAAATTCTGAGGTATATTAAGGAATAACAAATTATCCTTAGGACTGTAGCAAAGAAACTCAGTCTGACTTTTCATCTACTATCCTAAGAAATTCAGACTCTGCCCTACACAGACTCTCCGCCTAATGTCTACCCTGGCAGTCTGACTATGGGTTTTGGATTTACAAGACACTCATATTCATATGAGTCTCTTCCTTAAAATAAACCTCTCTATTGTCCTACATAGACGTATATGTGGATATACATATGTTTTTGTTTTGTTTTGTTTTGTTTTGTTTTGTTTTGTTTTGTTTTTTGAGACAGGGTCTTGCCAAGAATTCCCGGCTGGCCTCCAATTTGAAGCAATTCTCTTGCCTCAGCCTCCCGAGTGCTGGGATTACAGATATGTACCATCACTCCTGGCTTTACATATATTTATTTATGCACATGGATAATAATATTTCTGTCTCTGTAACTCTGACTAATATAATATATATGTTTATATTTGATGTATTTGCAAGTAAAAAATAGATGAGAGATTGATGCATAGACGGAACCTACTATAAAGACAGCAAATAGAAGTTTAAATATAGAACTTTTTAAGTTAATTAGGCAAATTACTATACACACTTGTTACAGCATTAAAAATCACAGTAAATATGTTTCCCAAGATTACACCAATGCCTGTCCTTTCTAAGCCTCTCAATTTCTTAGTTCCTCACCCACTCTTTATAAAGAAAATATTTTGAATTGATTGATGTCAACACACATAAGAAATATCAAGATATCATTTCAAGGAAAATCGGAGCTGTTATTGATAAAAAGATGCACAGTTTATATGTAGATTTACAAAAATTCTAAAAGATAGGAGGCAGAAATGGTTGATTTCTTTTTACACTAAATATTTTCCTGTATTTCTTCTTTTCTGTCTTGTTAACAAGGACTTTTGTGGGCATGTGTGCCTCTAAGAAGATTCTTTTCATGATGTCAATCACCAAGGAAGGGGAAGAAAGAGAGGGAGGGAGAGTAAGACACAGAGAAACATTTTATGAAGATTTCACTGTTTTACATCATGCATCTATTTGAGAGGATGAAATACTATCCCTGGTTATCAGATGCTTTAGCCAAAAGAGCAGAGCCGTAATGCGAAAGCAAGAAAGTATGTCTTTCTGTGAACTTTGCTCCTAAACATACTGTTCCATCCACAAGCACACTAATACCTTTAATTTTCCAAATATTTGGCAGTTATATCTACTTCTTGTTATTCCCCTTTCACATACAGAAAGCAGTTACCTTCCTTTCCTTTCTGACTAATTGATCTCCACATTTATATTGGCCTACCTCTAAAAACACTCCAGTGACATTTTCCTACTACTAGAAAAAGACTAAACTAAAAATTTCGGCTGGCTGACCACTTCCTAGCCTCATCTGGAGCTAACGTCTTCTTACCAATGCCTCTTCCCCACCTTAGGAATTCTTACAGCTTGTCCAGATATTTTTTAATTTTTTCTTCTTTTATTTGTCTTTTGTTAGCAAATGTTTGCAATACACAACAGTAACATTTTGGCGGGGAGCTGGAAAATGTACACACCACATTTTAATTCCTTCTTCCCCTACCCCTTCCACCCCTTTCCTTTTCCATTTACAAAAATTCTATTTGCATTTTTTTCTACAATTTTTTTTTCCCATCTCCTGGTGCCCTCCATGTTCTGTTCAACTTCCTATTTAAGAAAGATCTTCTTACTTCCTAGTGTCTATCTCTTACTTTGCTCTTTTTTCAGATGTTAGGTTTCTTATATAACAGAAACCATGTGCCGTTTGAATCTGTGCATCTGATTTATTTCACTTAATATTATTATTTCAATATACACCCAAGCTGCATTGTTGGTGGGAATATTCAACTATTTCATTTTTTTATAATTTTAAAAGTAAAAGCATGAAAACATATTAAAAACAGTCAACCATTTACAAAGTACTACTAGTGTAAGAACCTAAAAGAGTGAATAAAAATTAGGAGGTATGATAGACATTGTGAAACGAAAGGAAATTGTCCAGCTATTTTAAACACAAATGCAAAAGAGCTCTTTTCAGAGAAGATGGCAGATTAAGACCCTCCAAAACTGTTCTTCAAAAAACCAATGTCATACATAAGAAAAATTATCAAAATTAATGTTTTCAAATTCTGGAAGTTAACAAGATCCTAACAATCTCCAAGGAATTTATGCAAGAACAGCTCAACTTTGGCAAGAATAGCAGGGTTCATGATGATTTCATTTATACTGGTCTCAATAATCATTTTCCAGTTTTGTGGTAGTCTTAAAAATAAATGAGGATAACAGAGGTAGATGGTCAAAGCCTCATGCCAGAGAATTTCCATTATGTGATCCTTCTGGTCATTCTCAGGGAAGATGCTGCTTGTAAGAATGTCTTTATCTAACCTAAGCAACAGCTCCTCAGTGTGAAAAGCCTTTGTTCCATGACATTTATCAAAAACAAGTGTAGGCAACTATTTAGCCCCACAGTATCTGAAACAATGGCAAATGTTGAGCAAATGGAAGAACATAAAAGGAAAATCTTAGAAATTTGGTGCCCATAACTAGGTTTTGAAATACCTAATTTATTCCTGATATTTTAGATATATACTCACATGTGCAGAACTACACATATTCCCAAGGCCATGAATATCTCCAGGAAAAAAAAAACTGATTAGATCATAAGGAATCACCTCTATCTCACAGGAAAGCTCTGTAGAGATTAGATGTGAAGGTATCATTTGTTGCCAGGTGTGAAAGTCTTCCACAGTGAACAAGACACAGAACCTCCTACCATAGACTTGGAAACATATTGATTTAGGGTCTTCAGAAAACTCTATCCAATCATTATCTCACCTCTATTGGAACTGAGATAAGACTTCAGTGGCCAGACACAACACAGAACATAGATTTTATAGATTTACTTCACAAAAGTCACTAAACAAGCAAAGATATCTACAACAGCAATTAAAAAGCTCTGCAGGTGGAGAAAAGGAGACCTATTTTCACTCATAATGTTATATTATTTAAAATGCCTGATTTTTAATAAAAATGAGATACACAAAGAAACAAAGAAGTATGGCTCACATACAAGGAAGAAAGCAATGAATAATTACTTCCTCCAAGGAAGTCGAGACATTAGATAGAATAATTTTTTTAAAAAGTTTAAATCAATTATTTTATAATTTTGCATACCACTAAAATCATTTTCAAAGAATTAAGAAGAATGTATCTCACGAAATACAGACCATCTGTAAAGAGACAGAAATTGTAAGACAGATGAATAAATAAACAGATAAAAAATTTAGTTAAAATTAAAATAAATTTAGTTAAAATTACAATAAGCTCAATGGAGGGCTGGGGATATAGCTCAGTGGAATAAGCACTTGCCTAGCAAGCGCAGGGTCCTGAGTTCGATCCCCAGTACCGCAAAAAAAAAAAAAAAAAGAAAAAAGCTCAATGGAAATGTCTGTAGTGAGTTTAGGTGAACGTCTGAGCTGTCAGAGAAAAGAATAAGTTAACTTAAATATACATCATATGTAATAATCCAGTTCATTTTGCAGAAAGATGAAGTGAAGCAGAATTATGAACAGAGACTCAGGGACTGAGTGAGAAGCCATCTATAGCATTAATACATGCATAGAGTCCTAGAGGAGCAGAAGACAGAGAAACTTGTAGAGATAATATGTGAAAAGCAATGGCCTAAAGTTCTGTAAATTTGATTTTATGCTTGATTTACACATCTAAGTAGCACAGTAAACACCACGTAGGAAAACCTCAAAGATCTGTGTGTAGGTACTGAAGAACTGTCACAAGCCAAAAACAAGGAGAATCTTGAAAACAGCAAGAGCAAAGCAATATGATATCTATTTTTAAAAATAAATTAGTGCTGACTTTTCATCAAAAATCACATGGACCAAAAAGAGGTACATTGATATAGTCAAAACAAAAATCTTTTGCTTTCATCAACCTTTCCTCCTTTACACACAAAAAATGAACAGTCTCAAATAAACATAACAGAATTTCCTACTACCCAGCTGCCTTACAAGAAACGCTGACTGGAGGCATTCAGGCTGAAATGAAAGGAGATTATACAGTAACTCAAATCCACATAAAATAAAGAACACAGGCAAATATAACTACACGCATAAATATAAAAAGGAGGGAATAATGTATTTTGACTTGTAAATCTTCTTTTTCAGATTCAAGGTACAGCCAGATAAAGAAGTAATTATAAATCAGGGTTGATGGGCACAAAATTATGATGTGTTCTGACTGATGTAAGACAGCACAAAGGGAGGGAGAAGGAAACAAATCATATTAAAGAATTTTTTGTAGGAAATTGAAGCTTGTATTAATCCTAACTAGTTTGCTGTAAGATGTACACTGGATGAACTACTAAAAATAACACATATATAATATATGTATCGTGAAGACAGTAGTTAAGAAAGGTAGGAGTGTGACAGTTTGCCTGAGGAAATAATGTACTAAAGGAAGCTATTAGAACTAGAGGAAAAACCCAAAAGCCCAGAGGAACAGAACCAACGTGTTTCCTTTTCTTCATACTTCTCTTTGCAAACCGCAGGAACATTTTTCTTGTACAAAAGGAGCTTCAATAAAAGCAAAACAAGATGAAGGTAGGTACCATAAACGTGCCTGTACTTCCAAGACTGAAGGTTTATACCGTGGCTCCATCCATACCCAGGACAAACTGCTGGGCACATCAAAAGCCAGCTGATACCATTAGAAGGTTTCCCTATATCTTTAGCCATTGAAGTAGGGAAAGGAGATTCAAAAATATTGTCTGTTGATGACAAAGGTCCAGGTAGTCCTAGTACAGGTGACAGGGCACAATTTGTGAGAACTACTGTAGACCTTCCCTAAAGGATGTGAGGGAAATCTTCTGGATTTTAGGTGTTTATGACTAGAGATGAGGAGTAGAATTGTATGCCACTAAGGTCATATGTTAGTATGGATTGGATATGTGTCCATCCCCAATTCATATGTTGAAATTCTACTTCCCAATGAAATGGTTTTTGGTATAGGCAGATAGATACGAAGTCGTAATGAAAGATCCCTCTTCAAGAGATTAGTACCCTTATATGAACAAATTGTTAATTTACATGCTTTAGAAATCTAATCAAATAATGGACTTTAGTTATTATTAATGTCAACATACATTTTACTTATGAAAAATACCCCACAGTGATTTTTGACAATGGGGGAAATGCTTAGGGTGTATTAGAACTCTGTAATGTGTTTAAAAGTTCTATTTATATAAATTTGAAACTAGTCCTAAAGAAAACATTTAAAAACATAAATCTAACAAATATGTAAGCTTCATGCAAAAATTTCAAACCATAAATCCTTGTATAGGATATCAGCTTTTAATATAGATAAGTAATTAGTGCAAAAGTTGCTTTGCAGGATGGAACTTTACTCAGAATTCTGAATCTTCTCCTAGGCTTATATGAGCACATTCTTGTAAAATCTGATTTTTCTAGCACACCTTCAAAGTCAGTTTAGCAAGAATTACTCATATGAAATCACTCTCTGATATTCACATTTCAGTTCTTCACGCTCCACCTTCATGCAGATAAGATGTGATCACTTCAGCCTGTCTTTAGGAATCCTATAAGGAAGATGTAACCAGAATCTGCCTTACATTGATCCAGTAATTTTATGCCCATTGCCCTTCACTGTGCTCCTCAGCTGTTGGTTTCCACCTGTCCCGACTATATTTTGAGTTGAACTCCATCTTTAACCCTACAGGAAAGTCCTGCTGCTGTGGTTCCTGTGCCAGAGCAGTAGTCCTTGCAAAAATATTCCTGCTGCATTTTAACAATAACATTACTAAGATATGAGCTAGCATTTCTGGTAAATTATTTTTTAAATTGGCTTCATTAAATAAACCCACTTTTGTGAGAAATTTAGTATTGTCCCAAGCAGCTTACATACATATGGTTATTCCTGACTATGAGAATATATTCTTAGGAGCTGGGACTGTAGCTCAGTGGCACAAGCACCTATCTGAGAATATGTTCTTGTTAATTATTTGTCTTATTTTGGCTTCACTCTTATGGCAAATTCTATCGTGTCTGGTAAAGAATACTGATATCCTTTCTTTCAACATACCACTAAAAAAGCCACAGACTCTCAGAGTTCAGTAACTGCTGGGAGTGAGGCTTGAATAAGAACATATTGGTATGGCTTATATATTTAAGGTACTGCAATACAGAAGCCTATGGAGTAAATGCTTAGACATTAAAATGTTAATTATATCCACCCTGCTTTTATATAGGTTAGCAAACTGTACATGTACACAGAATGGTATTTTCATGTTCTCTGGGTACAGATCATCATTGTGGGTTCATGTCTATCATTAGCATGATTTCAATGTCAATTTTCCTTTTAAAACTTTTTAAATTAACATAAAGACCAGATCAAGCATAATCTAGGAGTGTTTTCTGCAACATCCCACCAGCACCAACAGTCTCCAAGAATCTACATGTTGGCAGGACTAGCGTCCCCTTAGAATTGTTTAACTGAAATGACTTCTTAGAGGTTTGAGAACAAAAATGGACACAGTAATGTTCAGAAGCTGCAAAAATGAGAAAGTCATTCTCCTCCTAGGCGAAAGGGGCACAGAGAGAAGTAGAGAAGTCAATCCGAGGGCTGGAATGGCTATCAGGGCTCTCCTGTATCCTATGCAGAGGGAAGGAGGAAACAAAGAAATACCCTTTCCTCACTCTCCTTTTAGTATCAAGATTTCTGTAATTACCTCCCACTTTCAAGTACAACTAGAAGCTAGAAAAAATCTATTATCAGCCACTCTCAAGAGATTCAGAGCAGTAAAAGAGGGGCAGAGGGTAGAAAAGAATCAGCGTGTGACTCTCGCTGTAAACTACCCAAAAGCATTTAGATACATCAAGCTTTATTGAAAATTACCCAATACCTCTTCCTTTTTTTTTTTTTTTTTTTTTTTTTTCCGTACTGGGGATTGAACTCAGGACCTTGTGCTTGCCAGGCAAGCGCTTATGCCACTGAACTATACCCCCAGCCCCAGTACTTCTTCCTTTAAACACATTACATGCTCATCTCTCAATGCCATCAAACTCATTTCCACTTGCTTTACTATCCAGAGAAACAGAGCTCTAAACTCTCTGCTTGCCTCTAGGCTTCTACTTCTTTCTGCACCACTAACGACTGAGTGGTGTACTGTGATTAAAAACCAGCCATCTCTACAGGTTGTCTCTTCTACATCAAAGACAGAACTGTAACTCGGGTATTTCTAACTTTCCTTTCTTGCTGAACTTTAGACTCGGAAAGAAAGGGACACAAAGCAATACAATAGGAAATAACTATTCTGCCTCTCATCATTTTATGTAAAGTATAAGTAGCGGCCCTCTATTTGGGCTTTAAATATTTTTCCCTAATTATAGATCTAAAATGAAGGAAAAGAAGCAGGAATGTAGTGAGAGACCCACATCACTGCAAATGTGCTCAAACATTAACACTCAATCGGCTATTATTTGTTATTTTTAATTTAAGAAAACAATGACTAGTGAACATACATTTCATAAGTTGCTGGTGAGTTAAATGAGCAAAGCACCATATCCTTCCTGTCAAAGGCATTTAACACTTGATATACCTCCTTCAGCCTGGAAAGTGCTACATAATGATATAACAGGTCATGTGCCATGATGAATTTGCTAGCCCATTTTGTACAGCAGTGTGAGTTTAGGTAATACGATCACAGCGAAGAGATTATTCCCCACTTAGCCAACAGTTACTAGACCATACGTGAATTGTTTGCTTGTAATTTCAATATCCAAGATTCTTCCCATTGAATAGCTCTCTCACCCATTAGGGCCTGCTTGACATTTGTATGAAGGAACAGAAGGACAAAGAGATCTTTGAGGGAGAAAGCATATACTTTCCAAATGCCGTGGCATGGAAAGGCCACACACTGCTTCCATACACATTCTACTGGCCAGAGTTCGGTCAGACACAGCTCACTTCCCAGGAGACCAAGAAACCTAAGTTGTTGTGCACCATAAAAAGAAAATAGATTCTTGGTGAATATCTCTACTACCCTACGGAGGGCAGTCATGAATATGAATGTTTTAAAATTGAATAATTTTGAAAAACCATTTAAACTGTTACTGCTCAGTTAATATTACAGCAAAGTTATTTATTAAAAGATTGAATATGCCTTTTTATGTATGCATATTTAAAATGTTCATGTTTAATTACTGCAGACAAAGCACTAATAATTTGTCTTTCCTTGAAATGTTGGAGAACTTACAGGGAAAACCTGTTGTACATATGCTAATTTTTTCTATTTAAACTCCTTAAAGGAAAGGTAAGCTGTGCAGTAGTATCTATAATTATAATGATAAATAGTATAAAATATAAAAGAATAATACTTTCATTTCTATTGATCTAAGTAAAATACCTTATTTTCTTATTGCTATAGAAAATCTAAATAAAATGACTCTCACTATTAAAATATGTTCAAACATTTAATTGGGAATAATTACATTAATTCCCCTATTAGAGACTGAAGTAGCCATATTCTCTAAAGTTCAAGATTGTTAATTATTTTCATGTATGCTATTTGGTGATGATAGAGTTATTAACAAGAAACCAAAGACTTACAGTATGGCCTCATTAATGAACTTTCATTATATACTCATTCATTTCCCCAAATGATCACATAGAATTGGCATTATTAACTCCATTTTAGTTTAAAAATAGACTTAGAGTTTAAATAACTTGTCTAAAGTCTCACAGTTTCAAATAATAAAATGGGACCCAAAGGGGAAGTGCCATGCTACTACATGTGGCAGAATTGAATTAGATTAGAACTGAACTTTTCCTTAAATATTCTATGATCATTAAGACCTTTTCACTGTATAGTTTATCTAATTTTAAATTTATGTTTCCTACTGTACTGGTCAAAAGCTTTGTTTTATTATATATGTAGTCTCACATTGTTTCTAACAATACTCTGGTTTTCTGGCAGAGAAAGCACTGCTGTTTCTTCTGAGTAGATGATGGCTGACTAACAATGTGTAAACAGTGCCATCTTCTGTCAATGTTCCCATCTGCATTTCCAAATGAAGCCTAGCAAGACTAGATCAAGGATAGGAAACAAGAATCCCGCAGAGTTTATAATATTGGTAAAATGCATTACATCTTTGAATACTTGCAAAAAGTCTAGTTATTTGAAAGGCCTCTCTAGGCGAAGACATACTAAAAACAGCGCTGTGTGATTAGTTTTCTGGAGCCTCTGGTAGCTGTTCAAGCAGTGGGATGACTAGGAAAGAGGCGGGAGAGAAGAGACAGCAGTAGAAAAAGTGACAAGTGGTTGTTCAGACTTGGGGTCAACATAGTCCAAGAGATAAAATAAGCAGTCAGCTTGTTTGCTTGTCCCTTTGTTTACACATTCTCCTCCGTCTTCCCCTTTCCAGAAACATGCTGGGTTATGACCAGTGCTTTTTCTCAAACAAGAGGAAGAGAAAGGATAGAAAGAAATAAAATATTAAATCCCAAAACGTCAATGCTAGATGTTTTTTCCCTCTGCATACCCAGCATAGTTACCAAAGTTAAGGCATGGGCAATGACTTCGATAAGTGTGAAAATCTTGTAGGGCTGAATTTTCAGCCAAAAATCAATGTGGGGGTCAAATTTATATAATTTTACAAATTGTATTTTAGTCTCATATTTTCCACTCATCTCAAAATAAGAAAATCCTAAAAATTCAAAATTAAGCTCTTAGCAAGAGCTGCATGAACTTATTTAAATATCTCTATTTCACAGTGCTCTTCTTTCTCACATCTAGACTTGGTTTATGCTTTCTGAGTAACAGCCACTTTCAAAAATATCTTTGACATTAGTCATGCTAACTGCCAAGAATATAGTTGGTCTTCCAAGAAATGTGATGAAATAATGGAAACCTCCAAGGGACTACACGGATCGTTAAACTGTCTTAGTCCAGGAGCTCGAAACAGCAGCGAAGCACACGTAATCTCACTCACGTGTTTGTGGAATATAAAACGTCATCTCATAGAGTTTGTGAATAAAATGGCAGTTACAAGAGGCTGGGCAGAGTAGGAGATGTCAGGGGTAGAGAACTGTCAATTTGCCAGGACTACATGCTGGTTAGAAGATAAATCAATCAGTCAATAAGTTTCATATAAAGAATATACTGTATTCTTTAAGTGAAAAATCAGAAAAAAAGAATTTCACGTTTTCACCATAAAGACCTAGTAACTATTCGAGAACGTAATCATTACCCTGACTTGAGCATTACACAATGTGTACATGAACTGAAACATCATATGGAACCCCATACATGGAAAATATGTATAATTTGTGTAATTGTTAAAAAATAAAATGAAATTTTAAATATAGCCCTTGTGATGGCACCTTTTCATAATTATTCTATAATTATTTTATATAATTATTTTCCCATAACAATTGAATCAGAGTCAGAAAACTTGTATTTTTAAAATACAAGGTGTAACTGGAAAATTTCCTATGTATCACCTCGAAAAAACTTTTTTTTTTTTTTTTTTTTTGTCTTTTGAGACAGGGTTTTGCTATGCAGTTCAGGCTGGCCTGGAACTCACTTTGTATCCCAGGCTGGTCTCAAACTCTCAGCACTCCTCCTGCCTCAGTCTTCTGAGCGCTGGAATTACAGACTTGTGCAACTACGCTCATCCTCATCATTTAAGTTCTGCTGAATTATTTATAATCTACTTGTTCACACCAGCCTTTCACTAAAATGATGTAAAGACAGTTTCCTTGCTGCATGTTAGGCCAATTGTCATTCTACCAAAAGTCTTCAGACAACCAAACACATTTTCAGCTTATTTTATTCCTGGATTGTATGTAATGTTGCACAGTGGTTAGTGCAGGACATAGGCCATTGCAATTGAGGTTTTCTGCAATTAGCCAGACAGGTTAATAACATATCTGCAAGAAGGTAGGGTGTCCAATATTAGGTAGGTTACCAGGTTTGAAAAGAAACCTCCACCCATTTGTGAATGTTCCTCCTGAGGGAACAATGTTCATGTCCTCCAACAGCACCCTTTATTCCATGTTAGACTGAAGTCTCCTAGTTTGATTCTATAGTAAAAGCATTTCAGAAAACCCAGAATTTCATATTAAATTCTCAGTCAACACAAGAGATTTTCCACCCTAGATTGGCATATTGTTCTAGAGATTCATTAATACCAGCATTTCATTTCTACTAACAGGGGCAGTTGTTATGTTATGCCACGGGCATGAAGTATTGAGATACAAAGTAATTGCTCCGACCTTCACATGAGCATAAATATGCCTTCCACATTGTACAGAACTGTGATTCTCTCTACATTTCTAATGCTACCTTCTAAGTAAACATAATGTGAATTTATTGTGCAGATCTTTATTTGCTTCTCCCTAGTTGTACATGAACAGGAGTATTGCTGGCAAAAGTAGGGCAAATGGGTCCAGGTAAAATGTTCTCCACTATAAACGCTCAAATCTTCTTTAACAGATCATCAGAAGGATGAGACTTTCCATTTTGTTCTCAAACTTTATACCCCAGCCTGGGATGCTAAAAGAAAGAAAAGACCAAAGTTACAACGAGGCATGATTGCTGCATCACACTCACTGGAGTGGAAGCCACTGGGAAAAATGGGAGGACTGAGCTTTAACTGGAAGCCCTCTCATGCTAACTTTTCTATACATGTCACGTTTTCATCTTATGAATGTTTTTATTCGTGCCACAGACCCTCCCTTTGGAATTTCTCCAAAGAGGAGTAACTCATCATACCACTTAGAGCATCTCTTCCAATTATTATTTATTCTATTTGAATTTATTTTTCTCATTTATTATAATTATCCTAAGGTGAATATCTTACCACAAGGTAACCTGGGACTGGTGTTGATACAGTTCCAGCGTCTGATGCCGCTATAACTTTACTAAGTTAAAATAACAGACCTTTCTTCTATAGTCAAAACAATGAAAATTTTCCCATAATTCTTCCTGCATGTAAATTGTATGCAATCTCTCTCTGTCTCTCTCTCTCTCTCTTTCTATTTCTCTCTTCTTCTTCCCCCTCTCTCTCTTCTTTAAATCAGAAACTAACAAATTATCTCCCAGATTTACTAATTAACTTTTTAAATTTCAAATTATTAAGCACAATAACTTTCCCTCTTCCTGTAAAATATATTCACCCTCTAGTACACATAGCTCAAGTAAACACCTTTTCAAATTATGGTTTTTTTTTTCCTTTTTTAGATTTTGTTTTAAGAATAAAGGAAGAAAACATATTAACAAACAGAGATCCATTTACAAAATAGTGTAAGCGCAATACAAACAATACAGAGTTACCCACAAAGTGTTAGGACATTAACAATAGTTTCTGTATTACATACTGATATCTTCAAAGTGCTTTCTCGGGAAAACAAATAGTGTGGGAAAGGAGAATGGAGAAAAGAGGAAATCATGTATGTATATACATAGAGCATAGCTAACAGTTGTACTACGGTCTTCTATTGCTTTACTGAAAGAAACAGTTAATGATCACTGGTTTGATCATTATTGCATGTCTCAAATCATGGTTATCTGGATATCTTCAACTTACAAATTAGTGTTCTTCCCTGAAATTTGAGAGAAATAATTCAAGGAAATAATAAAAGAACAATGAGGTGCTAATGTCTAATAAAAGATAGCCGAACAGATTTGTGTGTCAAAAAGGATCACTGATGGGGTCATCTTCAGTATAAGTGATCTATAGCTGAATAGTAGCCAGCTTCCTAACGTGCACAGTACAAGGCCGTGTTATGAATGTTTAATTTTTCTTAATTAACTTATCTTTCTGTGTATTTGTGGGTATTGCTCCTGAATATTAATTAATCAGCCTTCAGACCGTTTCAATGGATCCACTAGCGACTTCCCTCAATCCATTTATTCAGTGTTCTTAACAAAAGGATGCTTTCTCTATCAGCAAGCACGGTGATTCTTGTCATATGGTAAAAATCCTATCAAGCAATAATATACAGCGTACATGTGATTTTACCAAGAGCATGAGAAGTAAAACTTTTTCAGTGTATAAGGAAAAGACACTTCCGCTTATTATAATCCAGAATGAGAAGTCAAGGTATTTCCTAACATTTTGCAAAAAGAATGTGGCATGGTTGAGATTCAAAGCCATGTATGATATAGCTCTAATTTCCTCATGTGAATGAAAATGACTCAGAGTAAAGGTATTAATTCTCCTTTTCAATAACCTTTGTCTTTAGGCATTCTTCTTTTTCAAAAAACATAACTAATCTAAGGGTGCTTGCAGTTCCATAGAAATCAATACTTCATATTTTTCAGTAATGCTTAAATTGACTAGGGTTCTAAAAATAATGGATTGAGAGCGCAGCTGCATTGCGTAGTGGTCATTCGTAGGGGAAGCGTCCCAGTGGCTCTCAGGCGGGTCGAACACCCCCTCTATTGTTTCTTCTAATTTGTCTTAAAATACTTGCATGTAGCTAGTTTGCTGTATCTAAATTAAATCATTCATAGATTTTTCTATGTAACTCGCCTATCTATGTACTAATTTGCTAGGGTTACCATAACAGAACTCCCGAGACTGGACAGATTAAAGAACAGAGATCAATTTTCTTACTGTTTAGAGGCCGTGAGTCCAAGACCAAAGGCCCAGCAGAGTGGGTTTCTCCCAAGGCCCCTCCGCGGGTGAGGGACGCTGCCTATTCTCCTGGTTGCCCTGTGGTGCACACACACCTGGTGTCCCTCTTTCAAGCCGAATTTCCTCTTCTTGTGAGGACAGCAGTCATAGCAAGTCAAGGCTCATCCTAATATTTTCATGTTAACTAAGTTACCTCTCTAAATGTCTTAATGTCAACCATGGCCCCTTTGTGAGGTTAAGGATTCAACATAATGAATTTTGGGCCCTCAGAATAGAACTTCATAATAGTCTGAATAAGTAAAAGCTATGGCATAGAATATTGAATTTCTATTTTAGGGGAAAAAAAAAGAGCCTGTTACCATAGGTCTTGAAACAGTTCCAAAAAAGAAGGTAAACTTGATCTCTTAAACAGTTTATTAAGTCTGAAGTACAAAGAGATGAGTTGTTTTCTTATGTCAGAATATTCTGAGCATAGGAGGGACATAAACAGAACATAAGAAACACTGGTACTGTGACAAGGAACAAAACTGTGCTGAAGGCATGAAAGCCTTGTATCACTTGAAATGTCTGTAAAGTGATAAACTAAACACTTTTGGTTTTGAGTCAAAAGATATATCAGGATTAGCAAACTGGAAGTTTAGTGGAACTTCAGATTTTGGAGAAATACAGCTCAAGTGATAGCAACAGTATTTGTAAGACCTGTATGTAGTTGTTTAAAAGCAATTGAAACTAAGTCAACAAAGCTGGACAATACTCAGAACAAAAACAACCAAAATCTTATTTAAAAACCCATTGTTACCACCTTTCAGAATATTTGAGGATTTGATATCCAGTAGAGTCAGGGCTCTTTTAGGGATGTGGTATTTCTTTATAATACAAAGATTCACAAACAAGTCTAGAAAGAAAAATTGAAGTTCCTAAGTACAGTTATATATATATATATATATATATATATATATATATGTATATATATATATATATATTACAGAATTTGAGTGTATCACTGGTGGTAACTATCATTACATATAGACTATTATAGAATTCTTCAAAATTCAAGTACCACTTAAAAATTGGGGGTTAGAAATATGACTAAAATGGTATGATATTTTAAAAACTAATATTTTTCTATAAAAATATTGCTAGAAAAGACCTGATGTCACAGTGCAAAAATATTAGGGATAGGAAGATATTTTCTTACTTTAGGAAAATAATCAGTGTGAGATATGATTCACATATTTCTTTAAATGTAAGAGATGATGTGACAGATTGTAATAGATCTCATTTGTGAGAGAAGAATAAATCCACTATTAGCACAGAACAATTAGAACAGAAAAAATAATTCACAGACCAGGACATTTAAATATGGCCTGTGTGTTATAAAATGACTTATGGGAATGAAAACTAAAAGCTGTCAGTTCCCAGGATTTGAATACAAGACTGTGCCTTAAAATGCGAAGCCATAGAAACCAGGTCTGGCTTAGTTTGTTAACACGGTGGCTCAATTACACAAAACTGCAATCTTGAAAAACAATACTCTGGGCATAGCCGTGGCAGAGGGAGGAGATCCTGATAACCAGAAACTATGTTAAAGCATGATAAGTTTATAAGCATTAAATTAAAAATCACATAGAGCCAATCAGATCAAGGAGTTGGACTCAGCTGAGCCAATAGTCATGCCTGTTGTCCTCAGGAAACCACACTCCTGCATGTGCAGCAGGACCAAGATGGACCCAGCTCTGTGCCCTCTGAGATGCCAGCTGAGACTGATGCTATTCAGCTAGGAAAGTGAGAAGGAAACACATAGTCAGGGGTAAGTCAGATCTCGGGAGAGAAGGACTGTAAAGAAGGGTTTGCACACAGTGAATCTGAAGTTCTATCTCCAGGTTAGGAACCTGTAGGAAGCAGAAAATGAATTATCTTGGTATGAGTACTTCTATTTGCACTGGCAATAGCTTGTGTTTTCTATACGTTTTTCTCTTCTGAGTGTGTGTGTTATCCTCACTTCCTGACAGTCCTGTTATCGTTACATCTAGCCCCTTCACCTCTCCAGGCAATAAAAGTTAAGTACAAAAGAGCACATGCACTTTCAAGTGAGGAACTGATTGTGAAATTAAATTAGTAAGTTCAGCTTTTATTTTATCATTGAAAAATTCCCTTTTAAAAATAGAATCAATTTGAATATTTTTCACAGTTATATATTCATTCTGCAATGCTTACCCAGCAAAGGAAAAATGTGAAAAGAAAATGGAAAGTACCCAGGGTATTAGTACCTTGTCGAAGTAAAAATCAACCTTAGGCATTTTTTCCTATGTTGAAAGACAGTTTTATGTCCCTGATGAATGAGTAGCCTGGGTAGCTTTGTCATTTTAGAAGTAAGATGGAAATGGGTGGCTTTAGCCTGGTACACTAACTTAAGAGGAAATAGCTAAACAGAGAGATTTGATTATATAAAATTCTAAAATGTGTTCACTCTCCTCACACATTTTGTGTGCAAATATGTTCCTATCCCTATGGAGACGGCCTGAAATTAAAGAATGTCTCTTGGGGAACAAAGAGGATTTTATTGCCTAGGCAGAAACCTCTTTAAGGTCACAGTGGGATTTATCTGAGGCTGATAAGAAGGAACTTTCATCAGAGGAGGTCGGCATAGCCCAGCAAAAAATATTCAATGAAATCTGAGCAAAGGAAGAGCCCATTTAAAATATCTCTGAAAAGGAAATTCCTTGAAAGAGCAAATGTGTCCCACTCAAATATCTTTGTAATTAATTGTGAACATCCATAACATCCTTTTCTTGAGCAGAAGAGATACCTGGCCTTTCTGAGAGACTATTTAATCCTCCTGATAGAGTTCTCTGTCTAAGAGTTTGGAAGTCAGGTTAAAATTCCTAAGCAGATATTTTCTTATGCACCAAGAAAACCCACTAGTTAGAGTCACAGAAACTGAGTTTACACAGTTTATGTGGAAGTAGGTAATTGTTAAAAAATACACATTTGATGTTTTGTGAAGTTTGACTTGACAAAACTTCAGGGAGTTTAGCTTTACGTTTTCAACAGTATATTCAGCAGAAAGAAGTAAAAAGAAAGACCAGTCATCTTTCTCCAACAGACATTATTCAATAATCCAACACCGGACTAATTCATTGTCAAACTGTATTGGGAGGAAGATTGGACTTGCATGTATGGGAAAGAAAAATCGCAGTCTGACAGATGCAATCAGCAAGTTGTGTTAGGCAAGTAGAAATGATTGCATTGTTTCTAGCAAAGAGAATAGAAGAAAAGTTCTTGGTACCAAATAAAGGATGATTTTGATCCATCGTTTTTTCAGTCAGTGACTACCCCTTTGACCAAAAAGCTCTGAACTTTTTGGGCAAACTTTAGTAGCTTGTTGACCTTCAGCCCCTCCTACTGAGATGCACAAAGATTTTTGCTTAGAAAATTGACTTTCTCATGATGAAAATCATGAAAAAAATGAGACAAGATTATTTTTCCCACCTGAGCAAGAGCAACATAACATCTGAGGCCTTTGTCAGTTTTGTAAAACTCATCCCTCCATCTGATTGATCGTGTCTATGAAGCTGAAAATTACAGCCAAAAGGAAAATATTTCTTTTGTTTTGAAGTGACATGCTATTAAGTATGAACTGCATGCATTCCCAATTTATAAATTATTCTTATTTAAGCCTTAATTTATAAATTCTGCCCATTACTAAAGTATGTGACAGGTATAATTTTAGTAATTAAAGTGCAATTGAAAAGCTGGCATCAGGAAGAGAAGACACTTCTGCACCTATAGGAAGTGTTAAAAATTTGACGTTTAAGTGAGTTATAACAAGATTTCACGTTTGAAAAATTTATTTCCAACATTTATATTTCTCTAAAGTAACATGTAATACACTAGACTTTAGATATTAATATAAAAGTGGGAAACTAAGAGTTGAATCATTAAAACTGGGAGACAAAAGTCTTGACTCAAATGTTATAATAAATGTTAAGTTCTAGAACCCCAATGTATTTGTATGAGAAACTTTACTTTGATATGCTAAATCAAACTAAAATGTTTAGTTGGCACACTATTCTATAGCTTGTTCTAGTGTGTATTTCCCCTTTTTAAATTGTTTTCTTTAAGGCTCTTGCTATCCATCTGGCTAACATCCTGTTTCTGGAACAAACCAAAATTGTCTGTTTATTTTCCTTTAAACACATTATCCTCGCTTGCTGACCTTCCAGTCATTTATCAAATCATGCAAAACTGATTTACACCAAACACACAAACACCTCTACCACTAATGCTACTGTCATGGAGATATCCGACCAAAGCCTTACTCTCTCTTAGGTGGAGTTTCTCAGGACTGACTGGATCTAGACTGTGTGAACATATATTAAAGATGTGTGATAACTAAATTCCACTGATTAGAATTAGCATAGTTCTGGGTTTGGATACTGGAAAGGTCCACCATGGGTGTGGCAGCGCCAACCAGTAGATTTGTAATCAATAGGATAGAGCATAAAGTTCAAGTGAAAGGCAGGCTCTCAGCCAACTGCCTGCCATGGCACTAGCTGCTTTTCTTCTGTGATGCCTACATGCTGTGGTCCCCTTCCTTGGACCCAGCTGACTATGGACTGAAACTTCTACAAACTGTGAGCTAAAATACACCTTTCCTCCTTTACCTTGTGGGTGGGGAGTATTTTGTCTCAGCAACAAGAAAATAACTAAGAGAACTGCTTTGGACAAAAGTCTAATGTCCTCTGAACTGTTCGTTTTAATAATTCTTCAGTCTGCATCTTTCCTTTTAAGCAGGATTTTAAACATACGATTCTCATTTATTTATATATTTAACATTTTCCCTTCTGTAAGAACTACCCTCTAATTTTCTTCCCGTCATCCAATCTTGAGCATCACCTACAAGGGCTTGTATGATTTACCTTCTACATTTCTAGGTTCACTTTGCATTCTGCATCTATCTTCCCAACTATAGAGTTCTTTATTTCTTTCTAATAGTCCTTTGTTTTTCTGGAATTCACCAAATGCTTTTCCACGTTATGTTATTTATAAATGCACACATTTTGCCTGGAATACTTATTACCATATTGTTCATGTGCCTAAGTATAATTTTTAAGGATCACTTTAAGAGACAGGAAGGGAGAGCTTTCCTGAACCCTAACTTTTCATTCAGTTTCATCCTGTGGTTTTCATATACTCACAGGTTTTTCTAGATAGTACAATGGGGCAGACTTTAATCCATCCCTGTCTCAACAGCACCAATCCTGTCTTGGTTACCTTTTTCTCATTGCTGAGACAAAAAATGAAGGAAGGAAAGATTTATTCAGCTTACAGTTTGTGGACGTTTCAGTCCATACTTGGCTGGTTCTGAGGCAGAGTGGCACCTGGCAGAGGGCGAATGTTCATGGCGGCAGACCACAGAAATACCCACAAGAGCAAAATAGAGAAATGGCTACAAGCAGCCTATTTTTCTACCTTACACTGTAAACAGCCTACCCTGACCCAGCAGGCATGTAGCTCTCACATAATCTCCTTGCCCTCCTCTTCCACAGGCTCAGGATGTGTACAAAGTAAGCACCCTGGCTTCTTGCTGAGTCACTCAGCCAAACCGCTAGACTCCTCAAGTTGACACAATGTATAAACTGTAACAAATCCTATAAGTTGATCAACTCTGGGGGACCTTTTACTGTATGAATTAAGCATGAGTGGAGTCCATTTTCAAGGAAATTTTAATTTAAGAATAGATATGAATGAAAAAACATTGAATAAAATGCATGACACCAAATATTCTAGTACAGAATAATATAAGATGGTGACACACACTTAGAGTAATATCCAAAGTAGAATCTGATGGCTGTATAAGAATCAACCAAGCAAGAGAGCCAGGGAGAAAAAACCTGGGTGAGATGGACGTGGATGTACATAGAGCCATTGGGGGAACCGTCTGAGCAGGACCAAGACTTGAGCATCACTGCCTAGTGATGAAGGCTGTTGTTGAAGACCCTCTTCCCATTGACTTTGTTTGACATGTGGTGCCATCAGCAAGACTTACTCTCAGGGAGAAATACTCAGGTCACTTATGGCTCTGCAGGCTCCCACCTGCCATTTTATGTCAGTGACTAAGAGAAAAATTGTCAGTGCAATTTTATAGAGTGCGTACATATCATTTACCAATACAGTCACCAAATTATTAGTTGTGCTTCAAAATTCCTTTGTAAATTTGTCTGTATATACCAACATTTATTTCCATATAACTGCATTTTGACCTTGTCTTTGTATCATTTAAATCATATTCTAAATTATTAAATATGTCATAGACCCATAGGAGGACTTCAGGAGAGCAGAAAAGGGACAAAAGAAAATACAAGACAGAAAATAATGAACAAAAAAGCAAAATGTTTTTAGTATCAATAATTACTTTAAAGATAATGAGTTCAAATCCCAAATGAAAAGACATAGAATAGCACAGTGGATAAAAAGTAAGATCAGGTTATACTACAGAATTTGGTTATTAATTCTAGGTATCTTTTGGTGGGATTATTGGATCTTCTATGTAAAAGATTGTGTCATCAGCAAATCATTTTAATTTTACTTTTGCTTTCCTAAATCCCCTTTATTTCTTTCTCTTGTCTTATCGATCTGAGTAATGTTTCAAGAAATATATTGAACAGCAGTAGCAAAAGTGAACATTCTTATCTGATTTTGTCAGACTCTCTCCATTTATTATGATGTTGGCCATTTGTTTCCATAAAAGGCTTTTATCAGATTAAGATAATGTCCTTCTATATCTATGTTCTTCAGAGTTTTATTGTAAATAGATGTTAGATTTTGTCAAAAGTTCTTCTGCACCAATTGAGATGATTGTGTGATGATTTTGTCCTTGCTTCTGTTTATGTGCTGTATTAAATTTATTGACTGTATGTGTTGAACCATCCCTGCATGCCTGAAAGGAGTCCTACTTGGTCATGAAGTATGATCTCTTTGATGATTTGTTGCATCTGACTTGCCAGGCCAGTTGAGGATTTTTATTTCAACATTAATTAAAGAATTTGGCATTTAGTTTTAATTTTGGTTATGTCCTTTTCTGGTTTTGAAATCATATAATGCTAGTTTGTAGAACTGACTTTGGAATTACTTCTCTTCAGATTTCACTAAAGAGTTTGAAAAGTCTTGGCATTAGAACTTCCCTAAAATTCTTGTAGAATTTGGGAGTGAATCCCCTTGGACCTGGGCTTTTCTTGGTAGTTTTTTGTCAGTTTTCTTGCTTACTTTTTTCCTCCCTTAATCTTATTGCCCAATATTGGATTATCTAGGATTTTTATGTTTTCTTGCTTCAGATTTGGTAGATTCTATATACCAAAAATATCTATCCAATTCTTCTGAATGTCCCACTTTTTAGAGGAGTACAGTTTCTCAAAGTAGTTACTAATAATCTGGATTTCAGCAGAATCTGATGTGGTTTCACCTTTCTCATTTAACATTGCATTGATTTGTCTTTTCCTCTTTTGGTAAGATTGGCTATGGATTTTTCCATTTTGTTGATTTGTTCAGAGGATCAACTCTTAGATGCATTGATTCTTTGTACTGTTTATTGAGTCTCAATTTCTTTAATTTCTGCTCTGAACTTTTCAATTTCTTTGTTTTTACTAGCTTTGGATTTGGATTGTTCTTGTTTTTCTAAGATCTTGAGGCACATCATTAGGTTATTTAGCGCCTTCTATTTTTCTCACGTGGACATCACAGCTATAAACTTCTTTCTTAGGACTGCTTTCATTGTGTCCCATAGTACATTGCACTGTCATTATCATTTGATTCGAGAAACTGATTTCTTTCTTGATCTCCTCTGTAATGTATTGATTATTCAAAGAGGTATTGCATAATTCTCACATATTGACATAATTTCTACAGTTTCTTTGGCCACTGATATCTAGTTTCACAGCAGCCAAAGTCAGTAGCATGGCAGGATAAATAGCCAACACAGAAAAATCAATAGCATTCCTGTACTCTAGTAATAAACTTGCCAAGAAAGAAATTAGGGAATAATACCTTTCACAATAACATCAAGAAGGTTGCTGCTCATTTGGTATGAAGTTGCTCTTATGCAAGATCATTAAGTTCTTGAAATAAGATGTACAATATAATACATTTGTGGTTAACGAAACTGTATTTTATATTAAAATTATTGAAAGTGTAGTTCTTATACAGTGCTCTTACTGTAATGTGAAAAATCCTGAAAGAAGCAAAGAATGAGAAAAGAAATATGACGTTTATGTATTTCCAGTCTAAATTCTATTCTTCCACCTACTAATCTAAAAGGAAGACAAGTTGTGTTTGCCATGATTTCCCACAGAAAAATTCACAGGAAAAATTATAATTGGTTTATTTCAGTCCTCCTAGTCATTTCTTAAGCAACTGTTGTTTCCATAACAATTAATACCACATTAGACAAACCTCGATTTCAAGTAAATCTAGCTGCTAAGGAAAACAAAATATAGAAATTCACATCCTTACAGGCTAAGTGGAAAACATCCCAAAGTTGTAGTTCAACCAAGATCAGAATTTATACCCTGAACAATTAACTACTCTTTAATTAAAATTATCCAAATTGACAAAATAGTTACCAAAGTATGGAACTAACACTGTTAGAATCAGAAAAAGAAAATGGAGAGTTTAGTTAGACAGAGCAAATATTTTTGTCAGTTAATTTTTGATAGGAAGGAATACTGGAAGTGTTCCTAGATACACAAGAAGAAATTGAGGGGTTTAGAAAGATATAAGAGGACAGTTAAGTGTTGCCTAGGTAAAACACTGCCTCCAGTTAAGCAACAAGTAATATGCTGATTGCTCTTTTGAAATACACTCTTTTCTTAGTCCATATAATAGGAATTAGAGAATGGTTTTTGAAAGGACAGACTGTCGTAGCCACTCTGGCCCTGAAGAACGTGGTAAGTAGAACTGACATTCTTTGTAAAGTGATCTGTTCTCACACATCCCGGTATGTTCCAACAAAACTACTCATGTTCTCTGTGACATCCCCAGGTGATTTTAACTCCATTCAGAGAAGTCAAAGTGATCTAAGTAATAAAGTGTATTTTGTTCCTTACTGTACATCTATTTACTTCTTTGGGAGCTACGACTCTCCTTGTATTCTCAGAATATGTCCATTTAAAGCAACTTAATTATAATAATTTTCAAATATTCCCTTCTTCATGTACTCATTAACTTAGTTGGAACTACAAATTTTTATAGATATCACAATAACTAGAGAATCCCACAATTTACATTAAAACGATTACAAAGTTAGCCAAAAATGATATGCTTATTTATCAGTTCATTTTCTAAGGAATTAGTGGAATTTGAAATCAGGTTCATGTACAATTTTTAATTCTCTTAGATTCTAGGATTTGTCTGTTTTTTCCCCTTTTTAAACATGGCTTTTATTGTTTCCTACATATTTTGATTTTTTTTAAATTTTGTTATTCGCTTTTTTTTTTTTTTTTTTAACTATACTATCCAGTGTTGGAGCTGGGGATATAGCTCAGTGGAATAAGCACCTGCCTAGCAAGCACAGGGTCCTGAGTTCAATCCCCAGTACCGCCAAAAAAATAAAAAAAAAAACAAAGAAAATGTCTTCCTTTAAAAGTGAGATGGGGCCTCTTCCCAAGTCATTACTATCCAGTGTACAAGAAATGCCCTCATATATTCTACTCACAATAGCCCCAAGGACTAAGAAAAATATATGTATTAATAATAAAATACACAGTAAAAAATAAACAGACAAAAACATACAACATTGCTTTAGTCAGAATACGGCTGATTAATTGACAAATTCTTGAAGGAAGCAATGAATAAACTGACAAATGTAAATATAAATTTAAATTTATAAATATAAATATAAATTTAGTTTCTCCATGAGCCCACGCTATTTTTAATATTGTCCATGGAAATAACCTGTGCTCTCCTTCCCCGACAGTAAGTCATTTGAATTCTGCTTCCCAGATCCTTTTTCTCTCTATCTTGAAGACAACTTCACTTTTTCATAACAAAAGACTGCACCACTATGTCTGTAATACCCCTCCGATGACACCAAAGTCCTGTAGGATTTCTTGTGTATGAATCACAAGACATCCCCTTAAATACTATAAGTTTTTTCTTAATAAAATGCTTAAACCTCTGAGTTTACTTTTTAATTTCCCTGAACTAATTGTCCTCAGCAAATCAATCTTTATAGTGGACAATAAAATTAGCAAGGGATAAACCAATCCTTATTGCCTGTGTATTGGCTTAGACATTATCAAATAGTAGGTAAAATGAAATATGCTATTTTGTGGCATAATATTTGCCCACAAACATGTCTATTTTTCACCCTTCTGGGTTAATAAGACATATAGAATGATTTAACCTCATTTTTGTCTTTTCCCATTTTTATTTTTTATTAGTACGTGTTTGCATTACATAATGGGCACACTGTTTCTGAGGGGTGAGTGCAGGACGTAACATATCTCAGTTCTTTTTCAGCCTTTTCCCTCCCCCTCCCACCCCCTCGCTCCCCCTCCCTCCATCTCCTGACCCCCTTCCCATTTGAAAAAGAACTATCTCCTTCCTTGTGATTATCTTCTTCTATTTTGCTCTTCATATTTTTGGTTTCTCATATGGTCAAATAATTTTAACATCATAGCATCATTTAATGCACACAACCACACTTTAGGTTTTATTTAACGTTTATAACTTTTTATGTAAGTGTATTATGATCCACAAATGATAATTACAATTTTGAGATAATAGTATAATAGTAGTTGCTGTATTTGCAATTGTCTACAGTTAACAGAACTAGTACTAAAACTTGCTCATCTTCTATCACAAGTAAAATAATATCCTAAGACTGTTAGTCATCAAAATGAAACCATACTTATTTTCATATTTTTATGGATATTCTAAAGAATATCTAAACAGATAAATTAACTATATTTGCAAATTTTCCAGGAGCCCTCCCACTCCGTCAATTTCATCACAGTCACAATAGGATTACACAGCGCATTTATGACTTCATTCTGTTTAACGTGAACAGCATCTTTAAATTTGGTTTAATTATTCTAGTTTTCAAGTGATAAAATCTGTAGAGTTCAGAAACGTTAAGTAATGTGTCCCAGGACTCACAGGTATAGAGTAGCAAGTGCCATCATTTGAACACACCTCTGCTCTTTAAAAACTTTCATGTCATAAAACACTACAGTGCCCTGCACAATTTTTTAAGCAGTCACTTCACAGAGACATCACCAGCATTTGTTTCCTTGTAATAGCTGCAACACTTCCATGGTTTACGGGGAGAATCCAGCATTTCTGAAGCATGAATACAGTGTGATTTATGAATTTCTCCATGTGACAACCTACCTGATGTTGAGGAATGTTTTTGAACACTTATTTTATAACTTCGGTATATTTTCATATCCAAATACACACATCTTTGCAAATTATCTGCACGGTTTTCTTCTTGTCAAAACACAGATATTTTCTTCCTGTTCTAACACAGATTTTCAACCCTTCCCTCCAATGCACTGGATGATCTTGAGAAAAAGCACTGCCTAAGCCTTTGAGATAGAAACTTATTTTGAATTCATCCCACACAAAATTTTCTTTCTGTGATCTGCATAAACATTCACATTTGTAAAACCTTCTTGTTTTTCACAAGCTGAAAAAGAAGCCAATTCCTGAAGAGCTGGTTCAAACGCGAAAAGAAAAACTCCCCATTAAAATTGTAAAACTTCAGTGCAAGTTCATGAGTTCCAAGGAACTGGAAGAATTATTGGAGATACTTACATTATGGAAAAATTATTGGAGCTATTCACATAATTTATAAAGCAAAAAATTTAATTACTTGCTAGACTTTGAAAAAACAATTAAATTTCATTGTTCTAATATGATTTCACTTGTTTAAAAGTTATTTCCTAAAGATAGTTTTATATATTATAGATTTTAGAGGAAATTTTATTTTTGTTTTTCAAGAATATCAACTTGCTAAATAATAATAGGGACTATTCTGTGTATAATTCTACTGAGTAGAGAGTACCTGTGTGTGCATTTGTAGTTGTGTTCGTAAATACCCTTATGAAAGATTACATCTTACAGAGTACTCATAACCCATAAAAATTTTACCTTTGTGAGTAAAACACTACGTAACTGCATACTTAAACTTGAATACTTTATTCCAAACTTTCAGCCAACAAAGATTTCCTTCCTTTTATTAACATTGTTACTGAAGTATATTTAACAAATCAATTGAAAGACGGTTAAAATGGAAAATACAAAATAGTGAAGGGGCACTTGCAGACGGCAAATAACATGACTCAGGTTTCTAGTCCCAGAGTGTTCCCTATTTAAATGAACCGTCCTCCAGTTTTCAAAAACAAAAGAGAAACAGCAGGAGAAAATCCTTACGAAGCCGTATAGTTTTGTCTCTTCGGAAATTACATCACGTTAGGTATGAAATGCTTGCCTGCTGATGGGAGCTGCTGCGCAATCCTGAAATGAAGCCCTATCATTTGACAGAAGTCTGGATAAGAACCTGAACTCGGCTTTCTGTTCCTAGTTGAATTTTCCCTCGTTATATAAATTTCTAGATGTACTTTCTTATGCTTTTTAAAAATTCTTTCCAAAAAGAATTAGCTTTTTCCCGTCTAGTCTCTTCATTTAAATTCAGGTCAATTCTTCTTGGACATGTAAGTATTCTGAAAAAATTTTTTTTAAATTAAGAGCCAGGATTTCTGGCACTGATGACAGACCATTCAATAAGAAAGCCTGATCCTGAGCTTTGCAGAGAGGTAAGCAATAAATGAGTATTTTTTAAAAGAGTAATGAGATGCTTGTGATAAGTGTTTGAAATACTAAGAAGCTCTGGTAAAATAGAGATGAGCAGAGAAACATTTTGAATTGATGGGTAAGGTGACGTTTCCCTAGGATCATTACACTAAAACCGATAGCATGATTTATAAAGAATCCAAAGCTATAGATGCAAAAAATGGTCATTTAAAGTCCTTATTGCGGTATATGGATCTTGAATATCTGATCAAAGAAAGAATTCCAGTGAAGTTTGGGACACAGATTACCTGATCCCGAGAATCCACTCGTATAAGCCAGTGGAAATCATAGCAGTTAGGAAAGAAACTCTAAAATAGATTGCTTTACCCTATCCCTCTAATGAGGGGTATTGATGTGATATTTGTAGGCTATTTCTCAATTTGAATTTGTCCAATTATATTTTTTCTCATGGATAGACTGAGGGTGCAGGGTTTTGGAAGGACAATCCCATACAAAATAACACCCATATCATAGTATGTCAAGAGTACACACTCACAATGACTTATTACTGACACTAACTTTGATCATCTACCACGGTAGTTATCTCAATTTGTCCATTCTAAAGCTATGTCCCCACAACATCTGTTCTTACTCTATTGTTTGTGTGAAAATTTTAAAAATTTCTAAGTGTAGTTGTAGGGGTATCATTAATCCCTATCTCCTTGATAGCACCTCTAAATTATTTGGACTTTTTGAAGAAAATCATTACCCGTTATGCATATATATATTTATTATGTTTCTTTTACATTGTCGATGAGTCATAGATATTGATTTTATACTTAGAAGTGCAACCGCAGCTACTTTATTTTGTGCTAGTGTCATTCCAGGTTTGGCCACTGGGACAGAGCTCTTTTAAATTGCTTCATGTGTCTCCATGACCAGACTAAGACAATATTTTGTCTCTTGAGAACTTCCTTACTTTTGTCACAACAAGCACCATGGATTACTTTATACCTTCTTTCCCTAGCTCTAGAACCAACCGTTTCTCTGAGGAGCCATATCTCATTTACTCACCAACAGAATTAGGAATGAAGGACGGGACACTGGCTGTGTCCATTGCCACAGCAATCATTGCTTTTAGGGATTCTCAGTGAATGTGTGTGTGTGTGTGTGTGTGTGTGTGTGTGAATATATACACGCTAACGCATGGATGCATTAGTAATTATCTATAATTATTCAGTTATTTCTGGAGCTGCTTATCTGTATCAACATTAAACTGAAACATGTCTTCATACTGACATCTTTGACTCTGCTCTAGAACTACATGACTTGTTTGTCCTCCAATCCTGCTAATATCTAATCTTCCTTTGCAATAATGGGAGACCAGGAGCAACTCCCTGCCATCCATTTACTTGTTTGTTTAGTCCCAGGCTGCATGTACAACAGTCATATTATTGACTTGTACCTCTGTGAGAATAAATTTTACCAACCAGGATAGGGTGTTCATGTAGTCTTTGTTTTTGTTCTTTAATCCCTACTGCTTGCTGTCAAAATATCATTATTGAATGTTATTGCATTCATCCTCCTTCAGTGAAAATATTCTAGCTCTTCCATGAAATTGTCATATTTCTGCAAGACAGTTAAATACTTTGTTACAGATGTCATACCTTTTTCATATCTTTTGATAGTCTGGATGACGCTTTTGAACTTGCATATATTAGGTTTATGCTCTATGGTATAAAAGTACTCTGGGCTTTTACAGATGAATAATGCCATGGACCATGACCAAGGAGCTACACAGAATATTTCCAGTACCATAAATATTCTCTCTGCTTTCCTTAGTCAAACATTACCCTCTCACCTCTTTAAGATTCTTGACTTCAGCTATTGGATGAATTATTGTACTATTTTTAAAAGAAGAAAGGCTGTGGGATTATTCAGTTTAGATTTATTGAGTTTGAAGGGCTATAATGGCATTCAGGGTCAGGAAGTTATCATCACACTATGTTCCAGGCGTGACCAGATTACTCTCTGAATTTCAGATGTGCCCTGGATATTTCTAAAGGGATGAAGTGCAAGGAGAAAATCAATGAGAGAGATACAAAAAGTTAAATGAAATATAATAGAGTTCTTTTCGCAATTCAGAGAATATGTTAAACCTAAAAGTAACTATATTCAATGTCTATAAAAAGATAGTCAAAAATTTCTATTTGAAATAAATACTGATTTAGAAACTAACTAGTTTTAGTGTAATAAACATTGAAGTTCACAGGAAATCTGTGTGGCCTCAACTCTCTCTTATTATCTCTGGGTCAGTGTCTTTACTAAATAAAAGTGTACATCATCTGAAAGCTACCTCAATAAGTTTGTTGGAGAGATTAACAGAAAACTTGGAAGAACACTCTGAAAATGTTTAAAAACTTAATAAATATATTATGATATTTATTAACTTTTTAATAGACTTTTTACTTATATTCAAATAATGTTTTGAAATAAGTATGTATCACAGTATGGCTAAGTCTGGCTAATTTATGTGCCTGTTATCTCATGTACTCAATTTTTGGTGAGAACACTTAAAATCCACTATCTTAGTAATGTTCAAGAAACAATATATTGTTATTATCTATAGCCACATAGTTCTTTAATTTAACTGAGTTTCTGAATCCTTTGACCAGCATCTTTGCAAACATACCTTATCTCTCAAACTCCAGATAGTTAATGTACTTTCTACTTCCAAAAGTTTAAGCTATTTTGGGTTCTGTGGATAAGGGCCATCATGAGGCATTTATCTTTCTGTGCTTGGCATATTTCATCTGACATAGCGCCATTTGGGTTCAACCATGTTTTCAAAAATACAGGATTTTTTTTTTCTTTTTAAAGACTGAACAGTATTTCCTGTGCACATATACCGCATCTCTTTATCCATCAAAAATGATGGACAGTTAAGTTCACTTTATATCTTGGATATTGTGAATAATGTCACAGTGGACATGAGAATGCAGGTGTCTCTGTGACATACCAATACCATTGGAGTTAGCCATATGTGCAGCATGGGATTGCTAGGTCAATAGAAGTTCTACTTTTAATCTTTAAAAGAAAAATAGACCTTATTGTAGGGTAGTTTATGTTTATAGAAAAATTGAAAGTACAGTAGTGAAATTTTCTGTATGACCTCTCCCCTACATATGCAGAGCCTCACTTCTTTCATAATCAGTTCCATCCACGTTTTAAAGACTCAAAATGCAGACTGGCATACTGATAATAAAGTATTTTACTTCTGGATTTTCCACTGAGGAAACTGTGGGAAAGTGCATATACAAACATGAATATAGTGTTTCAACCTGGTTTTTGAAGAAAATCTATCCATAGCATTTCCCATCTGAATTCCTTTGTAAGCAATAATTTGTAAAAATTATGTTTTGGAAAGAAGGAAATAGAATTGATAGCATAATTAATTAAATGACTAGTTGTCAATTTTACCCCAACCAATCCAAGTATTAAAAGTAACATATATTAAATGTTAATGTATGCAAAATAACATACACTGTAAAAAAGAAAAAATATGATATATCTTCAAAGTTTTCACAAAATAAAATGTGCTTGATCTTATCATCAAAGTCTGACTCACAATATTGTCAATATTTAATAATAATAACAAATCATGTACTCTGAGGACATAGTTTAAGTAGTCTGTGAAATATACACTCAAGTTAACATAGCACACATAAAGAGGGTGGTTGTTTGACTGTGTGCAGTGTCAAAGAAAGGACAGATGGTGCTTTTTGATGCTCTCTGGCACATTGTGGGAAGAAAGCCATTCAAAATCTCTTTGTAGTATCCAGCCACAGAAAAATAAAGGAATTTCTGTTTGGTATCATATTTTCTATGTCATTTTATATACAGAATGTAAATACTAGGATGCAAAAACATAGGAGTGTTTCCAGTTAAAACCTAATAAATTAGCAATATTCTACTTCATATAACTATATGTAAACACAATTTTAGACCACACTATGCAAAATGCACATAAAAAACTAAGGTGTATACAACTAGTGTGTATAGAACTGATACTTAAAAATATTGTTGGATTATATTTTCTCCTCTATCAGAATCTAAAAGTATTATTGGTTTCAGTAAAAGAAATAGTACTTACAACATTAATGTAAACTTAGTAAGTATTATTGGAAATAACTCATAACAAAGGCTAGCATAAGTCTCTAATTTCTAACATGTAAAGATGTACATAGGGCTTGGAAAACGACATTGTTTTTTCTTGGACCTTTCAGTCTCAGACTACCTAGTGCTATAAAGAGAAAACAATCTCAGAAAGTGCTGCTTAAACTAGTTAAGAGCAAAAGTGCTTCTAAACATAGAAGGGTAAAAGCTGGAGGCTAAGATAATGTCAGGAGAGCAGTGCACTTGCCAAATTCTAATGCAACACTCTGATCTAAACGTAAGGAGTCTGAGAAGGACTGGATGAGACTTAAGAAAACTGTTGCTTCTGTCAGGAAAATATGCCTGGGTTGTGCTGGCAAGAGGAAACTTTACGCTTCACTATTCATAAGAAAGACCAATATAAGAGTCGCTTCGTCATTTTATCTAGTTAAACATAATATATGCAAAGGTGGAAACCAAAGTATTATTTTTCCATCATTCCTACCAATAGATTCTTGAACAGTATGGCCCTGTGATACACTTTTATCCCCTGTGATGGAAATGAAAACCTATTTGATTAGCTTCCTTTGATGCAAATCTAGAAGGACATCTCATCTGCCATCAACTGTCACATCACTAGGATGCACTTTAAGACACTCTCCGCGCACAGCACCATTCTTCCAACAGCATCTGAAGAATGGGCACAACACTGATGCTGTTCCTCCAGTATCTATTCATTCCCTAACGCTATTGAATCATCTAAATAAATCATAAAAGCCTTTGTATATTAGTCACACAGATCTAATGTATAAGAGGATGTATATTATCTAATGCCCATAGACTCAACTGGAAAACTTAGCGTTTCCATGCAGCAGCTTTTTTGTAAGACACATTAGGAAGCTAGAATCTTGTCAAAGAAAAGAAAACCCAGAAACAGAATCAAGTCCATGATTGAGCTATGTATCATAAGAAGGAATTTTAGATAGGGTATAACAGATTATTCAAGAAAAGTAATCAGATACTTTATCGACTCTTGAGGACACACAATTATGGTTGTGCACAGAAGATTCTGGGGTCAGACTGCATAATGTGTAATTGTTAGCTTTGTAATCTATTTGTCTTGGAAGATTAAGAGCATAAAAGAGGGTACCAACCACCTACACACCCATTACTTTTCTACTGTAAATTTTTACTTTAGTATAATGGTAGCTGGCTGTGGTCTCAGAACCATTCCCAGACGGATACTGGAAGCAATCTTTGTGCTTATCCACTTGGTATAACTTAAAGCAAGGTGTACATAGGTATGCAAAACGTTAAACCAGGATTTACAACCATGTTATGCTCTATGCAACAATTATTGCATATGTTTACATGGGCATCACAGAGGGTATATTATACTCACATCACTCCAGGATTTCTTGTTTTTACAAAGTTTTCTCTTGTTTTCTCTGATAGAAGTAGCATCAGATTTGCAAGTTTCAGAGTAAGTCAAAAGTGAATCATCAGATTGCTCATGTATGGATGATGATGGTCCATTATGGTAAAATATATATTTTCTTAATAGAAGAGTGGTGAGGGTGGATGGTGATGAGGATGATAATTTTCACACTGACCATGTGAACCAAAGTTCATGTTACAGTGAAATGGAATGGGAACCACCTGATACAGACACAGGGAACATAGACCTCCTTATTCAGGTGACAAATTAAACAACAGTTTGAGTATATGTATATGTTTGACTAGTTAAAACACTGCAAAAGGATCACATGATCAAATGGAATGAACCAACATTAGAACTAGGCCTGAAAATATAGGGAGGGTCTTGGCAGGGATGAAACATAGTGGAGAGAGTTCCAGCATTGCCATTCAGTATTGGAAACTATAACAAAAAAATGCTACAAGATATTGTGACATACACAAAGGCTGAGATACAAGTAAAATAGTTGGTATGCAGCAATAGCCTTATTTGAAAATGTATTTATTTTTCAGTTTGTTAGCTGAACTGAAAGCATTCATAGGTCTACTGTACCTAGCAAGGATTTTTCATAGTGATCACAAGAATGAAGAAGACTTGTTGAAAAGTAATGGGTCAAAGTAGGAAGTAAAACTTCATGTTTTGTAGATGGAATGATTTATTATGCAAAGAATTTATCCTGGAACTAAGCCATCAGGTCCTTATTCACATAGTAATAAACTGAATGATGTTGTGAACAGACTTGTTGCTCCCAGCTGCCAAACTGAGTGTGACATTCAACAATTGGTTTACTGGTTTCCAGTTTATATAACATCTGCTAAGAAAGAACAAGTTGGCCAATGCAAGAACTGTAAGCAGGAACAAAGCAGAAATTCCAAATGAAATGTTGTACTTTCAAAGCAGAGAATGTACACTACAATCTTCGGATTTCAGAAAGCTTTACATTGCCCTCATATATGGCAAATAAAAACAACTGATACTGCTATAAACATTGCCTCATGGTGAAAATAGTGCTAGGGAAGCTGAGACAAAATGGAAGCCTGAACTGGAAACTTTCTACAACAAAAACAAAAGAGAGGAAATGTTGTTGATGAGTTATGCAACAACTGTGATGTCACTCAAAACACAATGCATTACACAATGGTTGTATTTTACTCAATCCTAAATATGTGTGACATAAATAGTTTGATATTTTACAAAGAGAATAACAAATGTAACTGCCAAAGAGAAATTTTCCTATAAGATTGGGACTGGAATTCATAAGACATCATTTACAGTAGAGGCAAAACAAAAGGTTTCTGCCCAGAGAACTAGGCAAAAAACTGTGGGGCCCACTGATGAGCTGACAAGTGAAAAGGCTGGGGCAGCATCCCACAGACCCACTACAACAACAGGAACACCTAAGAGATGCCAAGGTGCCCTACACGAAAGGACAAGAAAACAAAACATATGTGCAGTCAGTGTTATGGACACTCGTGTATGGGATGTGAAATTTTCATGTATAAAGACTGCCTTGGTTGGGACAACTGAAAGATTATTTCTGTTGTAGACTTCCACTGGTATTTTCATTGCAGTTCGCATAGGTTTTTATTTCTGATATTGTCTCTTAAATTTTGTAAGCAAGTACACAGCTGACGTGAAAATGTTGATGGCTATCCTAAGCACACTTAGACATTTGATAATTATTGATATCTTATTTCCCTGCTAAGTACACATTGCACAAAGCAGTAGGGAACTCCTGGCAAAACAGGAAGAGAAGAGAGGTGAGAAGAACAGCCTGCCACATAGGACAGGAAGGCTAAGCACCTGTGCTGTCAGTGTAAGTGAGATGCGTGCATGAAACATGCAGTTTGTCATGTGTGAAGGCTGCCGTGGGTGTGACAGTTGAAGCATTTCTGTGGTACACTTTTGTTTGTGTTTCCATTGTTGCTCATACAGGTTTGTTTCTGATGTTACCTCTTAGGTTTCGTAAGCAAGCACACAGTTGATGTGAAAATGCTGATGTGTACTCTAAGCACTCACTGAACATTTGATATTTTATTTTATTAACACTTATTTTCTTATTATTTGTGTGACAATTAAATTAAAGATTTTTAGAGAGGGCTATGGGTATTTTCCTTGTAGTTCGTATAAGACTTTATTTCTGATGTCTTTAAGTTCTATAAACAAGTACACAACTAATGTGAAAACACTGATGTTTATTCTAAACATATGGCTATTAAGAATTTAATACTTTATTTATTGATATGTTATATTCCCGTTAATTACATATCCCACAATATAATAAGAAACTCCTTACAAAATAGTAAGAGGAGCCATAAGCCGAATATATCCTACAAAAAGGCCAGGAAAGCCAATTATATGTGCTGCCACTGCAAAGGATACATGCATATGAAACATACTATTGTCACGTGTGAAGACCATCATAGGTGTAATAATTGAAGTAAACATTAACTTTTTGTATTTTACTATTGTATTTTCATTGTAGTACACATAGGAATTTAGTTCTGTTTTGTTTTTAGACTTCATACACTAAAAATGAGACAATGTTGAAAATTTTGAATTGTTACTTTCCTATCTTGTTTGGAAATTCTGTAGCATTTTTATTGTTTTTGTCTCTTTAAAATAAAAAATAAAATTTTGAGGCTTTTTTATAGACAATAAATATGAAAAATGCTATACTTTATTTTTGTGACTTTTCCTATTAGACATTCATTTGTTTAATATAATGAAACCCATGCTATTAAAATCTATCATCTATCAATACAAATATCCCAAAATATAACACATGGTTATGCCACTTGATAGCAAAAATAATGTGTTAGGCTCCAATAAAACTTAACCCACTTCATTAATATTTTATTAAAATGAGAAAAATAATATTACCAGATGAGGAAGTTAAGATTTCAGTAACATTATACATATCTATTGCTGAGAAAAGTAGCTCACCATAGTAAATATCTAACAAATGTTAAGTTTCATAAATATTGGAAATATTATATTCTTAATCTCACTATTGGAATATGGTTAAGGTACACATTAAGGACACCACAATAAGACACAATTTTATATTAGTTTGCAGAGGTATTTCTAATTATGATATTGCCGACTGCAAAAGTATTTAAAAAGTGTCAATGTTATTCTATTGCAATTCTGAGATTACTTAAAAAGTAATCATGCCTGTAATCCCAGCACACAGAAGGCTTAGGCAGGAGGATCACAAGTTAGAGACCAGCATGACCTCCACAGGGAGCACCAGGCCAGCCTGGGGTACACAGTGAGACCCGATAGTCAAAGCCAAAGCAGGACAATGAATAAATAACTTCACAGATTTTAGTGGAGCAAAGGGTATGAAATAAAGATTATTCTACAATATAATTTACAGGAACTGAGAAAGAGGAATAGTTTTAAGAAAACCGGAAGACAATCTTTTGTAAACCAATAATAATGATGGGTCAGACTGGGAACTATAAACAAGGCACAGGCGGAGCTCTACCGATTGTGCTCAGAACATAGCAATATACGTACTATGTTCTCAAATTACAAAGCCATATTTCTGTATGCAGTTTATGTGTTTGTAGGTTTTGGGATATGTCTCACAAGGAGGGATAGGCCTAAGAGTATTTGAAAAATACTGGTAATGACTTTTTCTAACTGGTAGAATTATGAGTACCTTTAATTTTCTTTTATATATTTCAGAATTTCTCTAACATTCTACTATGGATATATATTATTCCCATAATCAAAATGCATCATAAGAAAGACAATAAGTTCCTTTCTAAAAACATTGTAGAAATGTAATATAGTAAAGGAAAACTGCTGAGGGATTTCCTGCAATACAAATAAACTTGTCATATCAGAACAATACATCAGATTTTATCTTACCTACAAGCTAACAAGATGGCCTGCCATATTTTCATAGACACTGTCAGATAAGAGATTTCTGGGTCAGTTATTACACACAGTGATAGCAGAATACAGAATAATGTCTTATCCTAGCTTTGTGAGACCACATCCCCACTGGACAAAATGATGAAAATTAGGCATTTCCTACCCACATGGTGATATAAATTACAAAGCACTGACAACAAGAATCCTGTGATCTTAGATAGGTGCTTCCACTACGTGAACCGAGTGAGAGACATTACTTTCATTGCTCTGGAATTTGTAACCCCTCCATAAAGGAAAACTGTACCTTTGAAGGTTTCCTACTCTGAAGGATCTGGTAAAGAAATCCAGAGAAAATGGACTGATCATATCTTTACTCAGAAAATAAAACCAGTGGAAATGTGAGCCAAACAGGAGAATTGTAATGCATTCCACTAATTTACCAAAACATATAAAATGAGTCTATATGAAGGTGTAATTCAATATAGCATTTCCTATGTAGAAGTTGCTAACTTGGATTGAATCTTCTCTCTCCAGTCCTTGTCAGCATATGTAAATGGCATGGTATAAATTTCTCTTCATAGCTTTCAGTGATCTACTTTTTCCCCTAATTTACCTATGTATGAGAAACTTCCGAAATGGCTGAGTTGGTATTCTGGGTTTGAATTTGTCAGGACTGAAATTTTTAAATGAAGTCTAAGAGAAGCATAGCAGAAGACCTTTTGCGCAAATTCATATGAACAAGACAGATATGTCGGCCAAATTTGCTAAAAATTTGAAATGTGTACACCAGCTTTCACTATTTTAGGGTTCACACTTGTTAGGGAGATTGCAAAGCTAGTGTAGATACAAGTGCAAAGACAGCAACCGCAGGGAAGCTTATGTGAATGAGACCAAATGCAAAAGGGAAGGTCAGCTTTACTGTATCCTGTGAAGTGCAAAACACCGGCTTCGTTTGTGGGGGCACTCCTCATTGGAAATGCACACCCAAAACAATTTTAGGTGGAAAATTGATACAGATAGGAAACAAAACTCCTTTTTTAAATGCTTCATTTTTTCAAATTTATAACTAATTGCTTGACCTCTCTCTGGAAGTCAAGCAATTGTACTTTTACTTGAAATTTGTAGACTTACAAGTTGGTTGCCTGCGGAGAATATTTTTACCCTGATGCTACAATGAACAATAGATACATTGTGAAATACGAAAATTACGTCGAAGCTAAGTTGCCCATTCATTAAGAGGAAGCATGAGCTAACTTTTGTGAACACAAATAGGATTCCTTACAATCGGTTGGAGAGAGGGAGAAAAATAGTGGCAATGCTTCAGCAAAGGAGCCCTGCATGACTTGAGTCAGAGCTGATTTCAGAGGAATTGAAAGAGCACAGCATGATGTTTTGAAGGTGCAAATGCAGAGCATTCATCTGGACATTCTGGAAATGGAGACACCCAGCTACTTTGATACTAATCTCTGAGAAACCAAGCGAGCAGAGGGGCCTGCAGTTAGCTTTGAAGTTATCAGGATGACTTCTTTCTCTGGGAACCATTAGCCATGTTGGTTGATATTTACACAAATGTGGGACTGTAAGGAAGTTTTTCATTTGCACCTGTAACTGTGTATTATATTTCTTTTATTTGTTTGCTGTAACTTCAAGATGAGGACTCATATGAAAGAGGAGCATAAAAATGTTCAGTGTGTATTACGTGAGATATTACAACTATAGATATAACCAGATGAGCACTGCTCAAAGATTCATTTGTGTACCAACAAAGCCATGCTTTGAGTCTCCAAAACACTACTACAAAACCACTAAACTATTAATTCTGTCCTCCTGACTTTCTCCTTGTGATGAAAATTTTCTTCTGTGCTCTCTTTGTTCAGAAACCTCCTTCAAAACACATTTTATAGACTTGCTAGATACAATAAGTAAAAGAAAAATAGACTATCAATCCTTTCTTGTAGAAAAGATTAGAATCTCAGTATTTATGAACTTTAAGTGTCTTAACAGAAGTTTTAGAAACATATAATTTTCCAAACTTATTTAATTCTTTAAGCAACGCCAACCTCACCATTCTGACAAAGGGAAGTATTTATTTATTTACCTCTCCACTTCGATGTCTTTTTATGCACTCGCTTTCTGGTCAATTCTTTGAGATTCCTGTCTCCCGAACTTCTCATATGTACGCCTTTATTTCCCTCCATCCTACCTTAATGGGATTCCTCACTCACACGTATTCCCTTCATGCTGCCTTGTTCTCATCCCAGGGATATGTAAATCTGAGAGTAATTATTTTTGCTTATTGTTTTTGGATCTGTCTGAATACCTAGCCTAGTTCATTGTTGCTTGAAACTTCTTTAATGCAGCCCCTAGATTTTGTTAGTCTATTATAGTCTCATGAGCCCAACTTAACCTATTGAAGCTTTTGGATCCTCCTCCTGGCCAGGCTCCCTTATTGGAAGTCAGTGATCTGCTCAACGTCTTCTGTGCCAGGAACTTTATCATTTCCCAAGTGTGGTGAAACAAAATTTGCATTCTGTTCTTCTGACTTTTTATGTTGTGTCTCCCCTCAGAACGCATCATCCTAGATATTTCTTTCTTAAAGCAAAACAAGCAAATCAGAGTCCCAATTCCTCCGTGTCTTGATCATTTCCAGGAAGTAGATTTCCTCACTAAGACGCTAGCTAGTTATTATGGGATTATGGAGTTTTAGAGTTTTAATTTATCTTATGGGTCACCAAGCTCAACTTTTTCATTTATCAGCAGGAAGGCAGAGAGTGAGAGGTGTAAAGTCAGCCCCAAAGGTAGGTATCAGGTACTGGGCCCTTTTCTCAGTTTAATGCTAGTTCAGTAAAGCTCTTTCCAGGTTAGGATGCTCACATGGATGGCTTTAACTTCTGAAATGGTAGCTATTAAATTCAGGTACAGAAGAAATTCTAAGGCAAAATGTTGATTAGCAGAGCATTTGTTTTGCGTTTTCAATCATATAGACAGACAGCTATCTATGTCAACCATGAATGTTCTATTAGGTATTTCAGTTTAGATATGTGAGTCCTGAAACCAACAACTGTGAGGAAAACTCCAAACAACAACAAGTTTACCTATACTAGTTCAGTTTCATGGTGGTTCTCTGATTCCACCATTATTGATACTTATGTCCAGAAAAATATGTTTTTAATTTATTCCCTTCCTACCTACTTTTTTATGTAAAGTCTTCACGTGTAAATATGAGTAACATAAATGACTAACAACAGTAATCTCTGATAGAATTATTTGTACCTAGAACAATACTTTCGGAAAATTTTCTCTTTATCACTATAGGATGAATTTCAATTCACATACATTGGAAATTATTTTGAGGAATAAAAGCCAGTGTCTCTATACTGAATCATCGCAACTACTATCTTGCTCCATTAATAAATTATCCCAGTGTCTTTTCAGATAAAATTGATAATTTTTTAAAATTGTAAAAGAATTAGTTTTTATAAACATTTATTTAAAATGATCATTACAGTCTTACCCACTTGCCTAAGGATTGAGTACCTACGTATTATGCATTTGATCTTATACAAAGCATTATGTGTATCTAGGTGTATAGGACTTAACTATAAAGTAGAGAAGAATTGAACCATAGGAAATTATCAAGTACACTAAGTATTGCCAAATATATTGACAGTTTAATACACCAGAGAAGAATTCCACAGTATTAGTTATGCTGTATATGTTTACAAAAAGAGACAGTTTTATAAGACAGACATGTGAGTATTTATCTTCATTGAAATTGGTGAAGTCAAATTGTTAAACTAATGTACTCCTCTTGCTTTTGCTACTTTATTGCAAGACAACAGTTTCTGGCTTGCTCATTCTTTTCATTGTCACTTTTAATCTTGGGTGATTAAATATCACTCAATCTTATTTTCATTTCATCTTGTTTAGTTCCTTCAAAATGAAATTGTACAAGGTCTTAAAATTCATGGCACAAATTATGAAAAATAAGATGGAGAATCCACAGATGTCATCAATAGACAAATAGGC
Source organism: Dinomys branickii (assembly GCA_004027595.1). NCBI lineage: Eukaryota > Metazoa > Chordata > Mammalia > Rodentia > Dinomyidae > Dinomys > Dinomys branickii. The sequence continues at coordinate 80,434 of PVLD010000756.1, read as the reverse complement.
ATGGAAAATCTGTGACAGGAATTTTAACATTTACATAGCATTTTGAAATGTATCAGCAGAGTTTGCACAAGAACTTCAATGCCCTGTCATTGATCTTTTCCTGGAGAAGAGGAGCAAATATTCAAGAAGGCAGCTTTTTCCTTGCTTGTACCATTGTAGTATAGAGAAGGAAAAGAACTTTCTAATGGGACTGTGTGCCTCATGTACACATAGAAGTTACCAGAGAAATTAGTAAATGTCAAAGAGGTGGCTTTGAATTCAGGTCTAGAAACCATCATACCATCATTAGCTGAAGCAAAGAAAGATGCAGAGAATGTTGGCTATCAAAAAGCAACTAGGAAAAATATGTTTCTAAAAAGCCAGGTTTGTGTTAGACCACTCAAGTCCAGTGCTGTATAATTGATAAGAATCATTAGTGGTTCAATAATCTATCTCTTCCTGATATAGAAAGACACCCTTATAAATGGAGAGTGCCTTCTTGAATATAAACTTATTTTGCAAAAGAGTAGTTTCTACCCTGCTTTCAGAGCTTCCACTGTATCTTCATTTGTCAAAAATAAGTATTATACAAAGGGCACATTTATGGGTCACATATTTTAGCTTTCCACAATAACCTAATAAGCAATTTTAGTCTCTAAAATAAAAAAGATCATCTAGTGCACACACACATGCAATACATTCTTGAGGGGAAGACAAAGATAAAACAACTGATGAAAGAAAGGTATTTATTGAGCATTTAGTGTGCATTCTTCAGTATACCAAATAGTTCATTCTGTATTCAAAATGATCTGTCAAGTAAATGTTATAACCACACTTTATAGAAAGAAACTGAGAAATTATATGACTAAGGCCAAATATAATCTTTAGTACATTCAGGGTACAAATTTAAATTCTGTGACTCCAGAAAGTGATATTTCTTCAACCAGTTGAACCTTGTTATGAGAATATATTTCTTGATTATTCATGACACTTGTTAAAAACTGGACAGAAAACTGTTTTTGAGGAAGGAGGTTTTGCTGTAGGTATAGGTATAGGAACTTACAGAATTGCTCTGTTGGAAATGTGCCATAAGTACAAGGTTGTAAAAGTGTAATTTTCCACTTTGCTTTTGTCCCTGTTTCACTGGCATGAGAGGTGCCAAGGATAGCCCAACAGAGGAAAAGAGTCAGAAAAGCTCAGCCAAGTTGCCAGGGTAATTTTAGTAAAAGCCATCCACTCATCTGACCATCAGTTAAATGATCACTCCACATGTGAGTAATCTAAGCCAAAGAACTGAGTTTTCTGCCTCGCCAACTAGCAAAAGAAACGCTTAGCTGGCCTGCTGTTATGGTTTGCATCTATATGGACACCAACACCTCATGCAGTCATACAGCTTTTCCAGAAGCGCCTGGATCTAGAGTGTGTGACCCTGGAATTAAGGGTGTGTGATTGGTAAGTCAGTCCATTGATTGGTTTGGCATAGTTCTCTCCATGACTAAAAGTGTGAGTGCCACACCTGCTGTTGGGTGGGCAGCCTGTATACCATATAAGAGACGGAAAGTCTTAGCTCTCTCCCTTGTTTCTTTTGCTGTCTTCCTCCCGCATGACCTATTGCCGCTCTGCCGTATCATGTCCCGCCCTGCCTTGGAGCCAGCTGATTATGGACCGAAACCTCCACAGACGGTGAGCTAAATAAATCTTCCCCCCTTTAACTTTGGGTGTTGAATATTCTCTTTTAGCAATGAGAGACAAAGTTGCCATTTAAGTTTATAGTTATCTGTGACAAATAACATATGTGTATTTTTCTTCTACCATAGCCCACAATAAGACCTTATGATAATCAAATTTACTTTTATTACATCGACTATCGCAAAAACTTTAGCCAAACATTCTTCATCTGGTTCAACACTCCCAACATTCTTTATCTGGTTCACTTTTTTTAGCGCTAGAGGTTCATTCATTTTGCCTCTTAGGTAGTAATGATATAATGTGGTTTCCAAAGGCCTCCAATAATCTGTTGCTTACGAAAAGAATTAAAATTCCTTATCCTACCGCTAAAGGCTCTCTAATATCAGCTCTCAGTGCAAAATTATTTGTAGCATTTTCTAACCAGAATGTCCTCCTTCCTCCAGCACTATGCTGGAAGATAGGGAAGAACTGAAAGCCTTCCTCCCTTTTGGAGTGATTTCTGTCCTTTCTGATCTTACCTAGAACTTTTTAAATACTTGAATAGTGGCATTGACCACAGTCTGATTTATACAGTAATTGACATGTCCACCAGCTATACCGTACTCCTGATTTATAGTTACTGTGAAGAGTCGGTCCTTGTCCACACTCCCTCAGCCACCCTGTTTGCAGGTTCCTTTCTATATCTCACCCAAAGACTACTGCACTCCTTCTGTGACGTCAAGCTTCCAAATCGCTGACCACTACCTCCTCTAATTCTCTCTGCTCCCAAATGCGCCCAATTTTTCTATATCACCGCAACTTTCAGCCCTACAGTGCTATACCGTTTCAGTGCTCAGCGCCATCTTTTCGTAACTCAGTTTAGGTAGCATGGCTGACTGTCAATACTCTTGAATTTTATACTCTACTTTCTTAAACTTTATCCCTGTGCTTAATTCTCAGGTAAATCTCAGTTCGGAGAAAACAGTAACATTTACCTCTTTTACTCCAGCCACTTCATTAGGTGACTGCTGAAAGCTACAGTCACGTTTCTTCATGAAGCTTAAATACCTGAACAATGACTTCCGTCCACTCTTGAGTGCAGAAGCTCATGCTGTTACGTACTTCCTGTCAGTTTGCTCACTTTTCCATCCCCTCCCTCTTCCGAAGCCCCCTAACATTCTTCTCCCCAACCTCATCATCAGACATTCGCATTGAGTCTCATAGGCTAGGAAAATGGAGCTCGTTGTCAACTTTTTCACATTTCTGCTTCCATTTCCCCAAGGTCCTTTTATTGTACTGTATGCTTTACCTGCTGTCATGTTCCTAACCAGGGAAATGGCTTCTTCCCATCTCCTTTGCGGAATCTTTTCTACTGCAGCGCAGTCTTGGAAATCACCTTTATATGTTCAATATGATCAGTTATTCCACTCTACCATGTTAACCCCATCGCACATAATGCTGCAAGATCTCCTGTCTTGGAAAAAAAGACATTTTGCTATCGTTTTTCAACAAAGTATCCTTATTTACCTGCTTCAATGTACAGATAAAGGGTTCTTCTCTACTCCCTTACTAACTCTATTATGTACAAGCATTTTAGTAAAATCTCCTCTTTGGTCCCTTATTTATAATATGTGCATAATCTCTCTCCCTCTCTCTCGCTCTCTCCCTCTTCCTATCATCTATCTGTCTATCATCTACCTACCTAATCTGTCTATAATGGGTGCCTCTATCTGTGAGAATTGATCTGAAGGTTAACTGAGTCCATTCAAGTAAATCTGTTAGGTACTTAATTTGCTCAATTAAAATTCAGATAGGGCCAGATGTGGTTGTGCAAAGCCCATAATCCCAGCACTGCTGAGGCTGAGGCAGGAATATTGCTGCAAGTGCAAGGCCTACCTGGCCTACTAAGTGCGTCCAAGACCAATCCAGATTGCACAGTGAAATCCTGTCTCAAAAAGACAAAAAAAATAATAAAATAAAATTTAAATAATTTATAAATAGTTATTTTCAAAAATATAATACCAGCTAATATAATGTGTAACTTACATATAGATGTTCTATTTTCTACTTTTTTTGGTGCTCTCCCCAAAATCCAATATTACTGATGGAAACTTATTGTCTCATTCAGTGAGAGGAAACTAGTAAGGTCTGAGGCAAAAATTCAGAAACCATACTAGGTATTTTCAAATGAACAGGTTTTAATTAAGATGTCTGCAGTATGGATACTGGGAAGCTAAAAGAACGCAAAGAAACTGAAGTAACTCAGAGATGAGAAACTGTAACTACTAGCTAGCAGCTGTTGGAGAGAAGAACTTAGGGAGAAAACACTATGAAAGGAACGGCCAACGGTGTAGCTGTTCCATAAGAGGCAGAGGTGCTGGAAGAGACAGCCTAAGGAGACACTATCTAATATCAAAAGCATAGAGTTACAGCCAGAGAGAAGGAATGATGTGTTCTCCTCACTTTTGAGTTTTAAATCTCCCATTAGTGGCTTCAGTTGGAAAAACTCAACAGTGACTTAACCGGAAAAGCAACCTGGGGACTACACAATCATGGCTCCTCACTCACCTGCCAGAACAGGAAGGGTCAGTTTGGAGCAAACTGGTGTTAGGTAAATGTCTAGTAAGGGACATTTTTATAAATTGTATTGACATAAAGAAATATAATTTTGTCCCAGCCTCAAAAAGATAAAATAATATCTCAGAGAAAAATTACTGAAGATCATATTATGACAAAGGATCTAATAGTGTAACATTGATTCATCCATGCATTTGTGGCACATTATTGAAGTAGAATTCTCTGCATGTAAAATGAGAATGACTCTGGATGTGTGAGCACGAAAACAGAGAGTATGAACAACATAGAAAAATGGAGAGAAAAGATATCCAAGGATGAGTACTTTGTTCACACAGTGTCAGAACCATGTTTATCTTCTTGAAAGGAAACGTTTCCATTTGCCAGAGGTTGTCATCACTTCTCTTTCTCCAAATAAATGTTGTTAATAACTATGTAGGGATATGTGTATGTGTGTGTGTGTGTGTGTGTGTGTGTGTGTGTGTGTGGTGTGCGTGTGTGTGTACTTTTTCACATGCAGGCATGTGTTTTAAATTACACAGTATAGAGCAAAACCTCTAAAGCCCAACAACTTTAGTTGAATTTAAGATCAGTCTTTCTCATCTGTGTTACCTCAAGCAAGAAATTAATCACTTTTCTTTTTGCCTCAAATGTGTTATCACTGAAATCGGGCCTCTTGATTACTTTTCTCTGAGACAAAGTACCTGACACCCAAAATTAAGGGGAAAAAAGGTTTATTTAGCACACAGTTTGTGCAGGTTTAGTCCATAATCAGCTGGCTCCAAGGCAGGGCAACAGCTCAGGGTGAGGGTAAATAGCTCAAGGCAGCAGAAGACAGCACACCAGCAAGAGCAACACGAGGGGAGAGAGCCTCCTTTTCTCCCCTATATCATTACCTAGGGAGGGTGTGGCTCTGACACCATCTCCCTCCTCTCGCACAGGATGAGGAAGTTTACAAAGTGAGGACCCTGGCCCCCTACTGACTCAGTTACACCTCTACACTTCTCAAGTTGACACAGTGTATCCACCATTACATCAGGAAAATGTTAACACTCATAACAGCGTACTCAATGAATTGACACATGTGCAAAGTTATTAAAAATAATAAATACCACTACCTAGAATTAGCACTTATGTACATGCTACCTAGTTTTATTTATTTGTGTCCATAGTTATTTTGGGTAGTTTTTGAAATATTCCACTTTAATTTATCACACATACTTTCATATTATTATTCCACAGAATAACATATTTAAAATTATCAAATATCCTCTAATGTGGTTCAATCCAGTTGTCATGTTCTCACTCTTCTAATCTAAATTTTCCAACAGTAGCTTAGAGTCACACAATTGTCTGTTTTATTTTAAAGAGAATATTAAAAAAAGAAGAAGAAGAATAGCAAAATACCTATATCACAGACAAAAACAAAACAAAGCAAAAACATTAAAAATGATACAGGGTTTCAAAACAGAATGATAGGAATTAACAGTGGTTTTGACACTTGATATTGTTATCTTCAACGAAGTTACTCAGATACATAATTGTAAATGAGCTTATACACAGTGAAACTGAAAGCATAGTTACACACGCTTAAATACCAGGTTGAAAGTGCCCATCACTGTCTGAAGACTTCTCCCAAGGGTGCACTTTCCCTCTGCACCATCACGCTCCAGTCTTTGACCATATTACTGAAGCAGCTACCCAGGAATCCTATATACTGGACAGAGTGGGAACAGGGCTTTATCTTTCTCTTTAGTAGTTGCATTCCATTCTATTCTTGAAAGATTCAAGTCAATTCTTCTTTTCTTATAATTTGTTTCTTTTTAAACTGCATCTAGCTTTTATCTGATAAAGAGATTACCAAGGGCCTTTCTACTTTCAAAAAGGAACAAAGAAAAACATATAATTCCCTGATGAGAACAACTGGTTCCAAATAGAGCTTATATTTTTGTTCCTTCTTTATAAGCTTTATATGCGTCCAGGGGATTGTGACATAAAGTCTGTCACTTCTGAACTACCAAGAGTAGTGAATAAAGCATAAATTAAATGAAGTTAGTAAGTCATCAGAGACCATTACACCATTTATACATGATGGCTTAATGGTGTATTTTTATTGGCTAGCATGTAGCATAAGAATAAAATGTATGCATATTTCCCAGGTTGAAAATCATGCAGAATCACAGTGAAGGCACATGCCTGCAATTCTAGCACTTTGGAGGTTGAGACAGCAGGATCACTGCAAGTTCAAGGCCGGCCTATTCTACAAAGTGAATTCAAGGGCAGCCTAAACTGCAGAGTGAAATTCTGTCTCAAAAAGACCAAAATAACCATAATGAAGATTAATTCTAAGACAATACTGAGACTATTTGCCTAGACTTTCTGTTTGTGTGTGTATGTGCACATGTGCTTGCATACATTAAGGACACCTACTCAGATGTATAAAATTAATATTTAACATTTATTATTTAACAGGGTTTTTTATATGGTTCAGTGTATACTCGTCATACTTTTGGTCATGTGCATTCATTTGAAGGTAACAATATGCAATGAGATTACCATGGTGAATTCCTACTATCTTGTCTAGTGAAACTCTGTATTATCATTAATATTTTATCTAATAATTATTTTCTTATTCTCTTTAATGGTTTGCACAATCTTCCATTCTTACATCTGGTAATTTGAGCAACGTAGGTGAGGATAGTGATATGTAATATAACAGCCACTGTCAATTCGTATTATTTTGTCTTGAAACCATGTGTCACTTTAGATGTTCTTGCTTTGGTTTGTTTATGTTTGTGATACTGGTATGCTGCTATAGTTCTTTTTTGTTTTGTTTGTTTGTTTCTCATTTACTACGCTCTTTAAAACAAAATTAAAAACAATAAAAAAGCTAAAGCATTTCATTTCTTCTTCTATATTTGTTTAGTACTTTTAATCACAAGCTCTACCAAAGAAATGCTATATTTTACTGATATTCTGGCATTTTAATCACAAGTAAAAGGATAGACATGAGATTACTGCAGATAAATTTGCAGTCAGATATTATGAAATGGCCTTAAATTGTACACCTCCTTTGGATGAGTCCAAAGTCTTTTTGTTTTGTGTATTTATGTAAAGTTAGGCTAAGGTAGCAGGGGCTGTGACTCTTCAGGCTACTGTGTGTGTGCGCAGTATTCCCAGTTTCTCAGAGCTTCGGTGTTTAGCCTGTATTTTTTCTGAGAGGTAGTTTCCTATGCTCAATCTCCATTTAAAAATTCATAGGAATGCAAAATAACCAGAAGTTCCCCCAAAGGGTGAAAATTAATCGGAGAACATGGCATAGCAAAAACAAATACAGTAAAATTTTAAATTGTGAGTCACTTGGTCTGCAAATGTTCTTCAAAACAAGCAAACATCTACAGTAAATTTCAACTTGCTATTTTAGCTCGGTCTTGCAATACAAGTAGTACATGACCCCCAAGTCACATGATCACGATGAAACCAGTGGTTCTGCTCTCTCTCGCTGCATGATTGTGGGTGATCATCTCAAAAGAGCAAGAAGTTGTGGAAGAAATCTCATCAGCAAAACAGGAGAAAAAATTGGTAGAGGAACCTCTCAGTTCAGATGAGATTAGGGAGATTTGTAAAATGTGGGAAACAGTGCACAATTTCATACACAAGCACCACCTGTGTAAGGCTGTGATAGTCTGGTCAATGAATTCTTTTAATGGCAATGAGAAGTCACATTTCCATGAAATCCTCAAAAGAAGTCATACGCAAATGTCATTGCATAGGTTCCTTGTTAAAGTTACACAAAAAGAAAAATACTGATCAGTGATTCTGTCAGTGGCAGTAAAAATCATCCTACACAGTAAGCTTTCTCTCTCTCATCTCCTTCACACCAGCCAGGAGGTTTTCAAAAGTAAGTTTAGGTTAATTTGTCTATTTTTCTCTATATATTTGTTTGTTCTTTAGTACTTTGTATCATTTTACAGCTCTGTAATCTTTATATGAGTATTTTGAGATTGTAAAACAAATCAGCCGAGTTTCCATGTACAAGGATGTTCCTGGAATAAATTATGTCACAAAACCTTTTTCTGTGTATACAACTTATTGCATTTAATTTTATGTACATGTAGTATTTCCTTGATATCTTGGTCCATTCAGGATTCTATAACAAAATAACCTAATACTTGGTATTATAAACAATATAAATTTATTCCTCACTGTTCTGGAGACTGCAGAGTTCACAACCAGGGATCCACACGTTCGGGGTCTAATCAAGTTCTTTTCCTCATTGGCAGTACTCATAGATGTCCACACAGAAGAATGGGTGAGCAAGCTTCCTCAGGCCTGACTTCCATTCATGAAGGCTCTGCCTTCATGAGCTAAACATCTCGCAAAGGCCCCAGGTTTTAGAAGCATCACACCGAAGATACTGTTTCAACATACGAAATGGGGAGGAAAGCATAAACATTCAGATCATAGCACTTGGTAATTTGGTTTAGGATGCTCTGCCTCATGACTTTTCCCACTAAGTTTTTAAGTTTAGTGTCTGCTCTCTTACAGCATTCTCAGGAATAAAGCAATTAAAGAAAATATAGATACTTATTGACAAAAAGCAACTTTTCAAATGTTTCATATATGGAGGAGAGTAATTTGAAATTATCATATTGCATAGTTGAATCAAAAGCAATAGGGTAAATTCAAAATATTTATGCTGTGGCCACTTTCTCTGTGAATTTCCACAGAAAAGAGGTAATGGGGTCTCGCTTGATTTCTAGGGTGATAGAGTCCAGTATCTGAACTCTATGAAATGATAGCCTCTGTGAAATGCTACTTACAAGCTCTCAAGCTCTGTCTTGTTTCATTTTTCATGCATTGTGCTAAGATGCCAATGGAGGAATCTCAGCTGGTTGGGTTTAGCAAAATTTTTTATGATGATTGAATGACTCAAAAAGTAGCTCCCACTTAGTAAATTGTGCATTTATTTATAAAGCTTTCATATAGTACAATCAGAGAACATTTTTTACAAATTTTGGTTAACACAAGACTATAGTGCATATTCTTATTCAAAAAGCAATAAAATGATGAGTTTATCTACAAATCTTTCTCTTACAGTAATTTAACTTAAGGCCTTCAGTTTTGTAAGTTCTACACACATGAAAAATTCAAAATGGGTTAGTCAGCCTTTATCAATATAAAGAAATACTTACAATAACTTATAAAGAGACAAAGTGTCAGAGCAAAACTACTCACCTCAGCAGTTAGGAATGTAGCAAAGAAAATGAAGTAAGATTGTGCAATCTCCTTCAGGGACAAAATCACAGTGACCTAAGAACCTCCAACAGGGATCCCACTCCCAAAGGTACACAGCACTGTCTAAGATTAATCAAACCCCAGAGACCAAGGCTGTAACACATGGACCTTTAGGGGATACTTAACATCCAAAAAAGCAGGACACATTCAACCTCACTGTTTGACCCTATCTTTCAACAAAATAGTAATTACAAATTACACTAATTTCTTATATGAATTAGACATGTGTCACCCATTTTCTATCATGTAAACTTCTACTTTTGAAAAATATTCTTTAAAAGCTAATCACAAAAGTTATAATATTAGAAATCTCAGAAAGTATTGACACAGAGTCTTAAACGGACATATCAGATGATTTTGATTCTGCAAAAATAGTGCAACAGCAAGCAGAAACACTGAAATGGCAGCCAGGATCTGGAGGCAGATTTATTATTGCCAAGGAGCATGGATCAAGATCATTGCCAGAATATCAGGCTTTGATCTCTGCTTGTCTAGGGCATGTATGAGATAAGCAAGCAGGAAGTACAGCTGCAGAATAACTTGTCAGTTGGGGATTGGTTCTTACAATATACATCACAGTGACCAGCTGTTTCTCAGAGACTGAAGCAGCTGGAACTGAAACAGGAACTATTACCAGGGTAACTATGGAGCTGAAATATACCAGCTGGGGGAGGGGCATTTTCTGTTACAATAGATGAAACAATATCCAGCATAGTTCCTGTCTTACCACCTGAATAAATATTTATTTAAATGTACATATGATATATATTTTGTTATATCACAATGTAATAGCATAATATTTACTATAGAAATAAATTCAGATCTACTTAAACATCATTATAAAATTAATTAAAAGAAAACTATAATTCTAAGTAGTATTTTAATTCTACTATTTGATTAAAAATCTAAATACTGGCTATCTTCACTCTATCTTTGACACAAAGCTTTCTTCAGATGATATAAATTTTTATTTAGTTTTCTTCAAAAATTAAAGGAGAAAAAGAATACTAGGCAGACAATTTTATTAACTGTTCTAAGCTATGATGTTTGGCCATGGCTGAGAGCAAGGTGGCCCAGGATGAAGGTAATTACTTCCACTTCACTCAGCATAAGCTCCCTCAGGTCCTGTTTGTCTAATCAACAGAAGATTTTACAGTTAATCAGATTGAATGTCTTTATAATGACAAATTCTTGCTCTATAAGATGACTACCTACCTATGTACATATTTTATATGCATTGACATGTTCCAGAGCACTGTTCCAATATTAGAATGGAAAGTGAAAATAAAAATATGTCAAAGAAAATGAAGAAAATATATTAATATATGCCTACGCAGCTACACTGCTTGAGCATTACTTTTAGTTTCTAGCACCTTAGCAAGATAAAAATGGAAACATGATAGATTATGCAATTGTCATGAGCTGATAAAAACAATATATCAATTCTTCAAGTGAGATCATTTTTTCTCCTGGTACTGTCATCCAACCAATGCATCGGTTTAATGTACAATATGTTATTAAGTAGAATGCTTGAGTCATATCACAATTACTGAGGCGATCTGTCAATGAAGAACTGAGGTCACATCAAAATGGATTTGCTGCTAATAACTTACCCTACCATGGGAAAGAAGAACAATCTTCTCATTTAAGAAAGTGCAAGTGGCTATTTAAATAAAAGTGAGTGCACTCAGTGTTAGTAGTAAAACAGGATTTAATGTATACAGTGACTTTCTTCAAGCATTCAATAAGAAATACAACACCAAAAGTTTCCTATTTCTTCTTCCTAGAATAATTTGTAATGTGTAATCATTTCAATCTTTCACACTTAGGTAAAATTCAATTCAACAAACATTCACACAGGATTTCTATGTTTGTTAGAAACATTGTTAGGGTGTAAGGACATAAAAGCTTGGACATTTTATTTTCTCAAGGATGGATTTTGTGTTGAGTGGCCCTGTGCACTGACATTTCTGCTGAACTGAAACTTTCCCTGCCAAAACTATACCTTCAGTATTAAATTCACTGTGGCTACAAACTAATTAACTGGAAGTTTTAAGGGTTTTTTTTCAGTGAAATATGTAGATAACTACTAATAGAAAATGCTATAGTGTATGTCTTAGTCCACCCACGAATGGTTTTTATAATATCATTGATAGTATAAGCATATAAATAACAGAAATATATTTCCTTGGAGATTAGAAAATCCAATACAGAGGCCTTGGCAGATTCAGCATTCAGGGAGGGTCCACATCTTCATAGACAGCATCTCTTTATCTTGTTCTTACTGAGTGGAAGAGCAGATAAATCTGTCAGGGTACTTACCTATAAGGGCACTGCAATGGCTAATCGTGAGTGTCAACTTGATCTGAGTGAGAGATGCCTAGGAAATTAGCAAGGCACATGCCAGGTATGTCTGTGTGGGTCATGGGTGTGGAACTGTGGGAAACTGGTCTGGCCCCTAGCCCATATTTCTTCAGACCTTCCCTTCTCTTTTCTCCTTACCTCCTACGAAGTGAGAAGATGTCTTACATCATCGCTTTTTGCCATGTTTCTGCCTTAGAGACCATGGAATGAAATCTCTGAAATATGAATCAAAATAAACCTTTCCTGATTTAAGTTTTTGGTACAAGCATTTTGCCCCAGCAGCTGGGAAGTTAATATAAGAATTAATCTGATTCCTAGAGACTCCAACATTATGACTTGGTCACAACTCCAAAACCAGCTTCCTAACACTGTCACTGGAGGGTTAGGGCGTCAGCTTATGTATTTGGGGAAGCCCAAGTATGAAGTGCATAGCATCATACTTCTAGGTCTTTCCATTTCATTCCCAAGAAGCAAACTCATGAAAATGACAATTTGACATTTCAGACATGACATTTACCAGTGACTTCCGCTAGTTCTCCTCTTTCCTGCTCCACTGACATATATATATATATATATATATGATCTATCAAAATTAACATTTCCAAACTGAAGGCACAGTCTCACCAGTATTTTTCAGTATTTGGGTGCATAGCTGGATATAACTGCTTCCTTAAGAATTACTTGGTTTAAAGCAGTTGTTTCAGTGTATCAGCATCAGTCATCCTTAATCCTTCAAAGATAACATTCAGAATGAAATAAAATGGAAACTCTAATCCCTCCTTCTTTCATATCACTCTTTCTGTGTGTAGGGAGATCAGCTCTGATAGGGGATTAGTGAATGCCACATGTTCTCAGTGAAACATCACAGATTGGATTTAGCACAAAACTGTATTTTTCTGATGTGCAAACAGTACCAGCTGAATCGATATTTCTCACAAATGCCCTGCCAGAGTGATGCGTGTTTTCTTCATCATGCCGCCAGCTTATTATAATTCTCTTTTAGCACAGCTTCCAAGAATTTGCATCTGTCACTTGGAGCTGAGCACCGTGAGGCTTCCCCACCCTTCTTGGAAACTAGAACTTGGTTGTACTGCTTCATTTCCTGATTTAGACGCCAATTACATGCGTTTAAGGGCCTTTAAGCTAGATGGATTCAGGTTACTTATGAATACTACTATCACCTAGTTCTAAGCACTTATGTAAAGCCTTAAATTGGCAGCTTGGAGCCCATGTGCTTGAAGGACGCAACGACCTTGTTCATCAGTTTCAGATTTTGACAACATGCCACAATTATGTGCAAGCATAATTACATTGCTTAAGATTATGCATTTTTTCAAATTTCACATAATTTTTGATGATCCAAGGAAAAATTGCCCCCCAAAATACTAATTTGACTTATGTCTAATAGAAAATTCTATTTGATTTTATAATTTTAATGTAATCAGGTAAATTCAAATTAATATCAGATGGCTAGCTAGGTATCTTGTAGAGAGAGGCATTCTACCATTTCTACTGAATTCAGTAAAAATGAGTAAGGAAGCATGCAATGTCTTTATACAACTATTTCCTGATTAATTTGAAATAATAAATCGTATTAAGTAAAGGTGAGTCAATGATGAAATTCAAAAGCTGTGTTATATTTCTTTACTTCTAATGACCTTAGAATTACAAGCAACCTTAGAAATATAAGCAACCAATAACGCCAACCAGTATTTTAGCTGAAAGCACACTCTGAGCTAGTTTTATGTAGATAAAGAAGAATCAAACATTTTCCCTACTTTCCAAAATATCCTCCTGTAGCTGGGAATGCAGGTCTGTAAGAGACATGAGTGGAAAAACTCTGACAGTGGGCACAAAGCCATTGACACAGATGAGAAGTACTTCTATCTGTGTGGGACATGCAACATTCTCGGGGAGATGCTATAATTTCAAGCACTCATTTATTCAGTTAAAAACATCTGTTACAAATGTATCTTTGTAACAGATATCTCCATTTCCTCACATAGTTGTCTTTGAACCATGAGACTTAAGTCTCTCATTAAGGAAACAAGGCCATTATATCTAACCTTGCAGGGATACTACATTTAAACCCTTAACTGATCAAATGTTTTCCCCATCAAATTGTATTGTGATTAAATCTTAATAGTTGGTCTCATAGCATAGAAAACATGAGTGAAATTCATGAGGATAATGCCTATGTGTTCCTATGGAGGACGGACCTATTTATTCTTACAAGCAGAATGTCTGCTAGCCTCTAACGGGGAAGAAGCATCTACTTCTACCTCAACAGATGATCTAGGAGAATCTATGAATCTAGGATTTTTTGGTATAGCTACTCAGATGCTTCCACCACATGACTAAACCATTTTATTTTTCAGTCACACCCTTGATTGTACATAGAAGAACTGCCTTGGTTTACTGTTTAACCTCTGAAGTTCTGCTACTGTAATGGTGAAGTCTTTGGACTGTTCCTTGAATTGAACTGCTCTCTGTCTATAATTAAGACATGCTGCGCTACCAAGAAAGCCCTTTCATAATCACACTTAATTTATAATTACTCTTTATTCACTTATATCCTTTGATTATCTTTCCTTAAAGCATCAATTACACTTAGCCGCAGCCAGCTGACTTCGCTGTCCTACATGCTAGCTGTTACCCCAGACCCCTCAGTATGGGAATACTCTATCCTTGCTAGAGCATATAGCAATGCAGGTGACCTCCATTAAAGGTTTTACCAATATTTGTGTGTGTTTGTGTGTGTGTGTGTGTGTGTGTGTGTGTGTACCTTGGGATTATACCCAGGATCTTCACACTGAGCTCTATTCCAGCTCTTTTTTTTTTAATTTTGATACATGGCCTCACTAAGTCAATGTGGCTTAGGCTGAGCCTGAGCTTTCCATCTTCCTGACTCAGCCTCTCAGAATGCTAGGGTTACGGGCATGTGCTGCTACGCCTGGCCCAGTGCTGCTTTCTTCTGCTAGAGTCATCTAATCCCACTGGTGGGTCCCAGTTCTTAGAAAGCAGGTGGAGAGACTCCTGAGCATCTCCTTTTTCTCTGACCAATCATGGCAACAACGACAGCAGCCAATCCTGGAAGATGGAATCTGAGATTACCATGAGGTAATTCTAACATAGGGCTTGGCAACTATAAAATGTAATGAAATGTAGTAGCATTGGATGAAAAGGAAATTGAACTGTGGTACAGTACAAATAAAAACACAGAAAAACCCTGGAGCAACGCTGAAACCACGAGTGAGCTTCGGGACTCACCTAATGAAAGGAGTGGAGCGTCACATTCCTGCATCTACCATGCGTGACCAAAACACACACTTAGTGCACACATTTTAAAAATATTACAGTAAAAGATACAAAACCATTAATCTGTTACAAAATATTCCTCTTGTTTCTACAATACTTATCCTGCCATTCTGGTCATTTCCTGAAGCAGTTCTAGAGTCCTCCCTCATGAGGTCTATTTGAGGGATCACAAAAATTATGGTAAGCACTACTGCCCAGTGCCATCCAAAAGAAAAGAAAACTTGTAAAATCCTTATAGTGTCTTTTCATCTACCTTATTCGTCAGACCTGGCACTATGCAAAATGGCCATTAAGTTTTTTGGAAGTTTTGAATCAATTCAGGACATTTAGGAAGCCAGCACGATGCCGTTAAAGATGCTCATGAAAGAGAATTTCCAGGACTGCTTCCGACAGTGGTAAAAATGACAGCTATTGTGTATTTGAAGTGAGGGCGAATATTCTGAGGTGGTTTAATGGTCTTTTACTGTAATTTTAAAAAAATTAATACTCCCCATCTTTTTATCAAATTTCATAACATAATTGATTGCAGGTTTTCACTGGGAAGGGGAGATCACCTGGAACGAAACAAGTGTCGCAGCAAAGAATATCTTCTCCTAAGAACTGTCACCTGAGGGTAGTTAGCCAATGACTTTCAGAAAAACTAGAGGACTATCATTTCTTTTGGTCCTGAAAGGATCCTAGAGGACAGTAAAATCCACCCTGGAAACACAGGAGGCAATTACTAGATTCTGGTGCTTACAATCTCTTTTAAAAAGATATAGAATAATGACCTGCCAGAAGCTGTAGCAGGTGGACAGACTAGCCTCAGGCTATTCTCCAAGTTTCTTACAGCTTTTTGGGGAATCAGGATTACTTAAATATTCAGAATGGGGCCATAGGCATTCTACAAAGGCTGGTGGGTTCATAAATGGATGAGATCATTACCAAGACCTGCTCAGTATTCAGCAGCACAAGAAATATCAATGTGAGGACTTCTGACACTGATTACCTATAGCTGGACCAACCTTGACAGATTAAGGGCAGTTATGTACAATACTAGCCTTACTTTACATGTCAGACGCCTTATAAATGTTCCGAGAGCTACCCTAACCCATAACGAACTGGTTACTAATTCCACGGTTCTCACTATGCCTGAAGTTTGATCACTCATTAGAATGATTCACACAACTTGTAAAAGTACTACGTTTATGATTCTAGCTTTGTTACAACAAGGAGGATACAAATCAGAATTAGCCAAAGAAAAGATACACATGTATAGGGCTAAGATAGTCTCAAACTCTATGCTTCCAGTGTCCTCTTTCTGTGGAGTCAAGAGGTGTCACACTCTTGGCTTACTGATGTGCAATGCACATAGAATATTTACAATCAAGGAAGTTCTTCCAAGTTAGATGTCCAGAAATTTCAATTAAGATTTTCTCATTACCATTTAACAGGATTACATCAGTGGTCATGTGACTGAAATTAGTCTTTAAGCCCTTGCACACCCCCTTCAGAATATTTGTGAAAGGATGCTTAATAGCTTTTGACTTGGCTCTGTTTGTAATACTGGATTTGGTCCCAGGCACTCTATTTATTGTACACAAATTGTCTCTACTCTCTACCTAAAGTCTCAATTGTATGAACACAGCTACCAAAAATATGAAGCTTTGCGTGTGGGAGGATAAAGAGAGACATTAAGGAAGGAAAGGAAAAGAAAAAAAATGAGAAAAGGCTAAAATGGAAACATCTTTGTAAGTAAGAAAGGGAAGAGGGGTCAAAGGAAGAGAAGGAGCATAGAAAAAAATAATCAAGATATATCATATATGGGCACATATTCCCCTTGATGAATGTTGTCATTATGTATATATACCAAATTGTACCAGTAAACTTAAGTTTTGAAAAAAAGGAATCCTTTCAATGGAAACAAAGAATCCAATTAATAGCCTATGTAGTAAGAGTCCAATAACTTACAAACATTTCATTGGCACTGATTGTATAAATTAATACCATAGGTTGTAGACATGTTCTATTGATCTTGAGTTCATATTCAATATTGTTATGAAATTATAGTCTAGTAGAGACACAAAGATGGGGCTATTAAAAATTATCTATAGAACACTGGGTCTAGGATGCCTATGCTTAGGAGGAAAAGTATTGATGTGTAAGCCAAGTTAAGCTAGGTAAAACATAGGGAGGTATTGAAGGGGGAAGGAAAGGGTTTAAGACATGTATCAACACTAGACACACTACAAAGACCACACTGCCTTCCCCCTACCCAACATAAAAGCAGTCGATGAGTGAAAATGGGAGTCATTAACTTTTTTTGTACCAGGAATCAAACTCAAGACCTCTCACTTGCCGGGAAAGGCACTTGTGCCCCCGAGCTACATCCCCAGCCCCATTAACTTTAATGAAGAATTGAAAGCTCCACGTTTACAAACTTCTAATCGTTTCAGAGGAGAGAAGAAAGAGAAAGCATCACTTATAGATATTTTCCCCTGTGCTCAAGCGGTTTAACATGGACCTTTCAAGGCAAGATACATGCCTGGGAGTTAGTGTCCGAGTTCATATGATGAACATAACAAAGCCAGAGTCTCGACGCCAACCTTGATGAAGTGGTGGCTGCCCTGCTAAGGAGGCTCTTTGACCAGGTAAGCAAGAGGTGAGACTGACTGAATAAATATTTGTCCAGTTGAGAAAATTCAGATGAGACCCCAAAAATTTCCTGAAACAATTCTTTTCTAGTTATCACTCTGAAACGAACAGCTACATTTTCTGTGTTACATCTACTTTTCATCACCTTCCATACCATACATACGTGCAGCCACTTGTGATCCTTCCATAAATGTACAACGAAGCCTCATCCAAAATCTTGGTTGGTTAAAGGAACTGATGCTACACAGATGTGCACACCGAGAAAACAATCTTCTATTGGTTGAACTGAGTTCTACTGGAAGAGCAGAGAAAAATCTTAAAGCAAGTGCTAATGACCTGGGAAAGTAAAAAGAAGAGAATATCTCACAAATTTTTGTTAAAAAGCAGACTTTGGTGAGTTTTCTGCACATGGTCAGGAGCTCGCATGATTTCAGTCTTCTCTGATTCCAAATGAGTGAGCAATTGCTTACCAGTTCATGCAAATATAGAGCAAAAAGGGAAAAAGTATTGATATTTAAAAGATTACAGAAGTCAACTATCAAAAGATGAAAAGACTCCTTATTACATCTTGATCTGTTTATAGTCAAAAATACAACTATGGCTTTGTGCAGTAGTTGTGCAATGTTTGAACATCACTCACCAAAAATACCCCAGTGGTAGTCGATGAACCGTAGGAATCAAGGTCAGCAGGTAGCTCTAAAGTAAAACAGTTTGAGAACAAACATCAATGTAAATTTTTGTTGTAAGATCTTTAATGTTAGACAATTATCAAAGGCAGGAGGGTGCAGGTGGGGTCAGGAATGGGACACAAACGATCTATGTAGTTAGACAGGAGCAAGAAGTTCTAGAAAGCTAGGGTAACTAGAGAAGAGAACATATGGTTCATTTGAAAGAACTGCATTCTTTTGTTTTCACATTATAGAAATATTGAATGAGAAATTTATGTTTAACCAGATTTAATCTGCACACACTGTATGTATGCCATTAATATGTGAAATTTTTCTGTTTTCATGGATCAGTTAAATTGAATCAAAAAAGGCAATTCCAAAAAATAGGTCATTACTTATTTAGTTCTTTGTTAAACTCCAGGTTTGAAAATATACAATTAAAATGGTAGCAAGTAGAAATCATTTGTATGGGTTGTTTCGTTAAATAAAGGAAACTCCTGCACTAAATACATCAGGACAATGGGTTTCAGACTTTTTTCACTCTTGTCATACTGGTGTTTGGTTTGCTGTCTAAAAAGTCATTCAGAAAATCAGAATTTATTACAAGGGACTGGGACCAAGGAAAAAGTAAGTGGCGTTAAAATTTGTTGCAGCTAAATCATGATCAAAATGTGCCCAAATATTGGATTCATACAAAGAATGACTAAGGATAGAAAAGGCTTTATTAGGGATATGAATCATATCATTAAGGTGCTATGGATCTGACAAAAATCACACATAAAATTATAGGAAAAAAGATAAAAAAGGAAAGAAAACTAAGAATGTACACACGGAAAGATTAAAGCACAACAACCTGTGGATCCGTTTTTCTTGCTCGTGTAACTTGAGCAGAAACAACCCACTTGGAGCTGTCACCTGCGTGATCTGACAGAATCACAGAGAAGCCAGCTTTTCCCGATAGTCGTAAATTTCTGCAGTATCCTCCAACATGCTCAGTTTGAGGACTCTGGTTGTGACAATCTCAGTAATAAAAAGATAGCTCATGTCTATTTAATTGGCAGATATACACCCAAGACCAACATCCTCTGGTCTATTCAAGGCTCTGGAGTGGACTTTGGTGAATGTCACTTCCAGGTTATAAATTATAAAGACACTTTCACAGAATATTTGCAAAAAACAATTACTTTTAGCAATATGTCAGAGTACTTCTTAGCAATATGTCAGAGTATTTCACAAGAAAGCATTTAAAATATGTCACTCTATTAGACTACAGTAAGATAGTCTCTGGGGTGAAGATGATACTCAGAGTTCAAGACTATTTCAAAGTGCTTAAGTTTCAAAGTTTCAATTGTCCTTTCTAACTTACTTGAAGATGTGACTCTGACATTAGCTTTCAGGGTTGCTAACTGAATATGATGAATTACAAAGCTCCTTAATAACACTTTTGGTTAAGTGAAGACTGATTTGCTTAAGAAGAGAATATTACATTCCCAAGTAGAAAATAAAATGTCAAGCAAACTTCTCTGTTCATTTTTGTTTTGCTTTTATTTCTATAAAGGCTGTAGCTCTCATTGATCTTCATATATATCTGTATCTAAATTTAGTATGTTAGCAAGCATTATAAAAATAGAAAAGAGAATAGAATCTTCTTTGGATATAAAATTAATTCATGAGGAAATATTCAATGACTTCCTTGATAATAAGAATATGTTGTTAAGTGTTGAGAATATTCACACATCCTCAGATTTACACCTAAAGTATAAGATCATTTATACTGAATAAAGAAATCATTCACATCCAGAAGGATTAGCTTACATACAGCTGTGTGGGTGTAGGTGTGAGGGTGCGCATTTTGTGGGTATATATGATGCATATATAAGGGTATTTTTTTCCTGAAGTTAACATATTTTTTCTTAGTATGTTTGCCATACGCAAAGATTACTGTCATCGTGGAGGAGTTTAGACGCGCACGTGACACGGCTTCATTTGTTCCCTTTCAGTCCCGTCCCTCCCTGCTCCTTCCAGCTCCTGTTCCCTTCCCCCTTGCAGAGTTCTATTTCCGTATTGTCTTCAATTCTCTCTTTTCACCCCCTTTCCTTTTCCTCCCTCCTTCCATCTCTTACTCCTGTTCCCATTTGAAGTATTATCTCTGTCCTTCTTTGTTCTTTCATTCAGCATTTCTCATGTAAGAGAAGACATGCAGTATGTAGAGGTGTGCCTATGGTTCATTCCATTTGACATTATGATTTATATGACTGTGTTTTTATTGCTGAAAAATATACACATTTTGAAATACAACATCAAACCCCAATATTTTTACAAAAAAAGACTCTCAAGGAACACAACAACGACAAAAATATCCAAGTAAATGCAGTGATTTGGTAGATCTGTGGGGTTACACTACTTTGCTTTATTTTCTGAAATAAAATAAATTTTATGTTATCATATTATTCTTAAAATTAAAATTTAAAAATTAAGACAATTTAAAATTAAATGATAAAACTATTAAGTCATTGCAATATATTTGTGTTAACATTTTTTGCTTATACATAATGAACCTGTAATTAATTTTATTTTATTATTTTTCATCTAAGTTGGTTAAAAAATATTTAAAGAAAAGCAAACCTAATGTGTGTCATTGTGTCTTTCATTTTAAATGACCAAGTAGAAAATATCTAAATTTCTCTATACTTTTATTTTTGAAAAAATCCTAAAACAGCTTAAGGTGTTAATAATAAAAGGTATATTATATTTTTTTAATTTGAAGCCTGACTCAATAATTAGTAGAAAAATTAAGAATATGCCCTAAGTATTTAAAGGTCAGAGGTACTAATGACAAAATTTGAAAACATAGTATCTATGATTAGCAGAGTGTGGTGTCTCACTTCTGTAATCCCAGCACTCAGAAGGCTGAGGCAGGATGGTCATTGTGAGTTCAAGCCCAGTCTGGGCTACAAAATGAATCCAAGGTCAGCCTAAATTGCACTGTGACACCCTGTCTCAAAAAAATCTATGATTAATAGAAACTTTTAACTTTCTTAAAGTATAAGAATCTTTAGATTGAAATGGTTCAGTAATACTCCAAAAGTAGAGAAGAATCAAATTACATTAGACAATGAAAATAGAAAGAAGTACAGATAATTTTTGTCACTTTTATTAATTTAGAATTATATGAAAGTACCTAAAAAGGGATCTCATCAAATAAAAACCTTCTGCACAGGAAAAGAAAACCACCAGTGGAGTAAAGAGACAACCTACAGAAAGGGAACAATTGTTGCCAGCCACTCCTCAGACAGAGAACTAACATCTAGAATATATAAACAATGCATAAATATTAGACCCCCCCAAAAAAAAGACCCAATCCAAAAGTGGACAGCCAAAATCAACATCTGTTCTCAGAAGTACAAATCACCAACAAAGACATGAAAACATGTTCACTATCACTGGCCACTAAAGAAATGGAAATTAAAATAACATCAAAATATTCTTACTCCAGAACAAATGCCTATCATAAAGAAATCAAAAATAACAATGATGCTGAGGATGTGAGGAAAGCTGAGCTTTTCTATGTTGTTGGCGGGAAGGTAAACTAGTACGATCACTCAGAAATCAGTAAGGAGATTCCCCAAAACACTAAACATAGAAATCTCATTTGACACAACTATTCCTCTTCTAGGTATTTTCCTGAAAGAATTAAAGTCACCATACTGCCAGGCGTGGTGGCTCATGCCTGTAATCCCAGCACTCAGGAGGCTGAGGCAGGAGGGTCACTGAGAGTCTGAGGCTAAGTGAGCTTAAGGCCAGCTTGAATTGCATAGCAAGACCCTGTCTTAGAAAGATAAAGTCACCATACTATATACTACCCATGTTTATAACAGCAGAATTTACAATTGCTAAATCTTTGAAATGGCTTTATGCCCATATATACCCATCAACAATGTGGTATTTATACAAAATGGAATATTCCTCTGCCCTTAAAAAGATAAACTCGAGGCCCCCATAGGTAAATGGATGCTACTCGAGGTGACTGCACACAGATCAGTTTAATGCAAATCTGATGTTTCTAGTCAAGCCCCTTTAATTGTTGTGACTGTAAAAAGGCAACTACCTGACATGAGTGCTTGATTGTTATGGTGATTTTCAAACTAAACTAGATGAATAAAGTTTAGGTGTAACTAGTTTATATTTTGCTAAAAAATAATAAACGGGTCTAGTTAATACCAAATAGAAGGCAATACAGAAAAAGAAGTATCATGACTTTAAGTCTAACCTTCAAAGAGATGGTGTTTTTTTTTCTTAATTGCATTAAAAAACTGTTCGCAGGCATTTTTTCTCCTTTAGTCTTTCTTAAGCCACATTTCAAGAAGACATACCAATTGCATAAATTGGTGCTGCAAACTTAAAGGCAGAAAGTAAAATTCTATGTGGGCACAGGAATTCTGAGGGAGTAAATGTATCTGAAATGGATGGACTGACTAGCAGAACTTGGCAGGACAGTCAACATAGTGAGACGGTCTGTAATTTTATAGTCTAGTGATTCCTAGAGAAACAGAATATGTATATTTCTTAGATGGGCTTACATGGATAGGATCAGAGGCAAAGTAATCCACAAAGATCATCTGTGTGCTGTAGGGATAGAGGATACCGTGGCTGCTCTGCATACAAAGCTCGAGGCTGTACAGGAAGCAGAACCAGTGATGCAGTTCCGGGGCAGGATGAAAGGCCTGTCCTCAACGGAAGTGGTGGTAGTGGCCATCCTTGTCCTGTTCTTCACTTTACAGGGAATATTTTCAGTTTGTTCTCATTTAATATGATGTTGACCATTGGTTTTTCATAAGTGGCTTTAACGCATTGAGATAAGATCCTTTTATACCTATTTTCATAGGCTTTTTAATGAACGGATGTTGGAGTTTTTCTAGGTTTTTACTGCATCTATTGAAATGATCATATTATTTTTGTTCTGCTTCTGCATTATATATATATTGTATTAGATATATTTATTTGCATAGTTTGAACCATCTCTGCACCCCTGAGATGAACCCTACTTGGTCATGATGTATGATCTTTTTGATGGTTTTTGCATTCTGTTTGCAAGTATCTTGTTGAGAATTTTTGGACTTACATTCATTTAAAAGGTTGACCTGTATCCTCTTTTTTGGTTGGGCCCTTCTCTAGTTTTGGAATCAGGATAATACTAGTGTCCAGGAATAATTCTGGGATTTCTCTTTCCCTTTCAAATTCATTGAGTTTGAGAAGTATTGGTGTTCGATCTTTCCTAAAGTAATTTTAGACATAATCTATGAATGCGTTTGGTCCTGAGCTATTCTTAGTTGGTAAGGGTTTTTTTTGTTTGTTTACTTGTTTGTTTGTTCTGGCTTTGCTTCAATTTCATTGCTATTACTGAATTTGACAGTCTAGGGTAATTTGATATCTTTCAGGTCTTACATCTTTTGGGTTCAGTTTTGATAATGCATATATATCTAGAAACATATCCATTTCTTTCTACCCATTTCTTCTATAATCTTCAATTTACTGGAGAAGAAATTCCTGAAGTAGCTACTCATAATCTGATAGATTTCAGCATCACTGTGATTTTACCTTTTTCATTTCTAATTGCATTATGTCTATTTTGTTAAGATTGGCCAGAGAAGTTTTCTATTTTGTTTATTATTTCAAAGAACCAGGTCTTCCATGCATTGATTCTTTGTATTACTCTCAGTTTCACTAACTTTTGCTCTCATCTTCATCATTTCCTTCCTTTTACCGGTATTGAATTTGGATTGTTCTTGTTTTTCTAGGATCTTGCAGTGCATGATTAGGGTTTATTTATTTTGAATTGCTCCATTTCTCTGATATGGGCCTTCAAAGATATGAACAACCCCCTATACCCCTTTTCATTGTGTTTCATAAATTCTAATAATAGTGCTCCTATCTCATTTGAATCTAGGAACTGCCTGATTTTGTCCAGGAACCCTGATTATAAAGAGAGTATTATTTAGTTTCCACGAGTTCACATAATTTCTGGGGTCTCTTTTGCAATCATATGGGAACTAAACAATACTCACTTGATAATTTCTATTTCCAGTGCTCTATGCTTAGAGGCTCTGTGCTAACAATACTCTTTTGCATTTCTACTTCTATTGCTCTATGCTTTGGTAGTATGCATGAGATAACTTTGATTATCTTGCATTTACTTAAGTATGTTTTATGGGCAAGCATGTGGTCTATTTTAGGGAAAGTCCCATAGGCCACTGATAAGAATATTTGTTTGGTAGAACATTCTGTAAATATCTGTTAAGTCCTTTTGTTCAAAGGTTTGGTTTGACTGTAGTATTTCTTCACTGAACATTTTCCCTAATTGACCTGTTTGTCAGAATGGGGTGTTATCTTTTATCACTGCTAGTGTTTGTTATAGAAAGTGGGTGTGGTAAGTGTTCAGTCCATCTGTGTTTATGATTGTCAGCTGTTCCTATTAAATTTTTCCTTGAAATAATATGTACTGACTTTCTTTGCAACTTCTGATCAGTTTTGGCTTGAGAATCTCCTTGTCAGAAAACAGGATAACTGCTCTTGCTTGTTTTGGGTTTTCTGTTGTTTAGAATATTGTTTTCCATCTTTCAATTTTTAGTCTGTAGGCTTTTTTTTTTAGATTAAATGCATGTCTTTGGGTTTTGTGTGTTGACCTATGCTTTCAATCTGGGTCTTTGTATTAGAGAATTGAAAATTATTACTGACAAGTATTAACATATTCCTGTCATCACATTGTTTTCTACTTGGTGATTTTCTTTTATTCCACGTTCTGCTCAAGTGACCACCCTACCTGATATATGCATCCTATTAGACATTTTGGCTTTGTTGGGCTTCACTGTCTTTTACTAGCATGCCCTTGAGAATTCTTCATAACACTAGTTTGGACATGAATTTCTTCAGGGGCTCATTGTCACAGAAATACTAATTTCTCCATCAATTTTGCAAGAAAGTTTTTTCAGGATAAGTAAGTCTTGGTTGGAATTTGTTTGCTTTCCAGGCTTAAAACATTTCCCTCCAAGTTTTCCTTGCCTTTAAGGTTTTAGTTTAGAAGTCTCCTGTGATTCTAGTGGCGTTGCCTTTATAAGTGATTTGCTGCTTTTCATAATGCTTTTATAGTTCTGTCCATGTGTTGGATTACTTGAGGAAGTTCTTTTTGACCATATTTATTAAGTTATTAGGATTCTATGTAGTATTCTCTGTATATTTAATTTTTCCCCATAGTTGGACAAATTTCTGCTGTTATGTTTTGTTTTTTCTGTTATTTGGGCTATCTTCTGACTGTTTATTAATTCAAATAATTTTAGTCCAGTCTTCTTAGCATCATAAATCAATTTTAGGCCCATGTTTCATGTTCTCTTGCTTGTAAAGCATCTCTGAATAAGTGGTCCCTGACAGGAGCCCCATTTTCTAGTCTGGTACTGTCTTCACATTGGTTGCTGCTGCTGTCCATCCTTTTAGTAGAATTTTTAATCTCCTAGATTTGTGTTTGGAACTTCTGCATGAACTCTAATGCCTTGCTAAATTTGTTACGAATGCTTCATATCACTTTGTTTAGCTCAACTGGCTTTTTATTACTATTTTCTTCAAACTCTAGTTGTTTGTTTTACTAAATCATTCTGTGATTAGCTATATAATCTTTGAGCTGGCCAATCGCCTTATTTATCTTTTTGTAATATCTCTCGCATGAGTCAGCTCTGTGGCTTTTGATTTCTGCTTTTTCAGTGCCCCGTGGATCAGCCTTGGGGAGTTCAGAGCTTCTGAAAGTACTTCATTTTTCTTTCTTCTCATGTTTCTGTGTTTGTTTTGTTTTGAGCTGAGGTTTCTGGTGTTTATAGTCGAAAGACTTCTTGCTAGTTTTAGACCTCTTTATCTAGTTACTGATCTTCAGAGGTGCACTTGACGTAGAAAGATTATATGACTTTGCCTCCTTCCCAAGATCTGACTACCTGTGCTGATTTGTGAGAAAGGATTCAATGTAATTAGCCTAGCACTTACTTCTCTGGGAATGGGGCACAGAAGAGAAAATCCAGGTAGTGACATACAGGGAAAACCCATTAACAGCAACAACTATGTCCCCTGGTAATAGCAGCCAATTCAGCAAATAACAATAGCATCAAAGACAAATGGATATTGACATACAAGAAAAACCAAAAATGTGGCACGGTTAACCATGGAAAAGTGGACTATAATCATAGTATAAACTCTGAAACTCCCAGGGATGTCAGTGCATACCTGAAATTCCAGCATGTAGTAGACTGAGGCAGGAGGATCTCTGAAGTTCAAGGCCAGTCTGGACTACACAGTGAATTCAAATCTAGCCATAATGAGTTCATAGCCCAACAGCCAACATCATACTAAGTGGACAAAAACTGAAAGGTTTCACTTTAAAATCAGGAATAAGACAAGGCTGTTCACTGTCACTACTCCTACTTCATATTGTGCTGGAAACATTAGCCAGAGCAATTAGACAAGAGAGAGATATAAAAGGAATAAGGATAGGAAATGAAGAAGTGAAATTATCATTATTCTCAGATGACATGATATTTTACATGGAAGACTCCATAAACTCCACCAAAAGACTCCTAGATTTAATAACAAATTCAGTAGAGTAGCTGGATACAAAGTTAATACTCAAAAATCAATAGCATTCTTATGCTCAAACAATAAACACATTGTAAGACAAATTAAGGAAACCATAACTTTCATAGTATCATCCAAAAAACTGAAATGCTTAGGAATCAATCTAACAAAAGAAGTACGACATCTATACAGTGAATCCACCCTGGTCTGAAAAAAGAGATTGAAGAGGATTTCAGAAAATGGAAAGATATTCCTTGCTCAAGGATAGGAAGAACCAACAGTGTGAAAATGGCCATACTCTCAAAATTGTTATGTAGATTCAGTGCAATCACAATCAAAACACCATTAGCATACCTCACAGATCTAGAGAAAACGTTGCTAAAATTCATCTGGAACCAAAAGAGATCCAGAATAGCAAAAGTAATCCTGGGCAACAAAGACAAGGCAGGAGGCATCACAATCCCTGACCTGAAATTACGTTACAATGCCACTCTGATAAAATCAGCACGGTATTGGCAAAATATAGTTTGTAAAATTCATGGATCATTGGAACAGAATGGAATATGCAGCCACAACAGCAAACACATTCAGCCACCTCATTTTTGACAAAGGGTTCAAACAAGTTCACTGGAAGAAAGACAGCCTCTCTAATAAATGGTACTGGGAAAACTGGCTCACCACAGGCCCAATACTGAAACTAGATCCATGTCTATTACCATGCACTCAAGTCAAAGTGAATCAAAGATCTAAATATTAAAACAAAAACATTAAATCTACTGGAAGAGAAAGTAGGTAAAAGTTTTGAACACATAGGGGTAGGCAGAGAGACCATGAACAAAAACAAAACTGCATGGGAAATACTTCAAAGAATTAACAGCTTTGATCTCATCTTATTGAAAAATTTCTGCACATCAAAAGAAATCACCAACAGAGTAAAAAGAAAATCCATGAATTGGGAAAAAATTTTAACTAACTGTCCCTCAATAAAGCACATCTATCTAAAACATATAAAGAACTTTTAAAAATTCAGGCACCCCAACTTCAAAGACCCACTACAGAAATGGGCATCTGAGAGAAATATACACTTCTCAGATAATGAAACACAAATGGCAGATATGTACATGAAAAAATATTCAACATCATTAGTCATTTGAGATATACAAATTAGCACAACACAGAGATTCCATCTCACCCCAGAAAGAATGGCTATCATCAAGAAATCAACCAATATCAAATGCTGGAGGGGCTGTGGGGGAAAAGGAACACCGTTGATGGGTGTGTGGACTGGTGCAACCATTGTGGAAATCAATTTGGAGATTTCACAGTAAACTAGGATCGGCAGTCCCATTCAACCCAGCTATTTCACTTTTGGGTATTTTTCAGAAAAACTGAAAACGTCAGACCATAGCAATATATGTTCACCCGTGTTTATAACAGCACAGTTTGTAATAGCTAAATCACAGAAACAACCCAATTGCCCAACAGCTGAGGAATGGATAAAAATGATGTGGTATTTTTATATAATAGGATATTACTCAGCTATAAAGAAAGATAAACTCGAGTCTTTTATAGGTACATGAATGCATCTAGAGACCATACTCATAAGTGAAATAAATCAGACTCACATGTGTAAACGTCCTATTGTCTCCCCAGTGTAAGAATCTGAAAGAGCAAATAAAATCTAAAAGGCGCAATAGCTATTGTGAAAGGGAAAGAAACTGCTCATAAGGAAAGAATGACTGGTATGATGGAAAATTGGAGAGAAAGAAGGAAAAAATATGAATATAGGTACACATGATAGCTAAGATAATTGTACTACTAATTTCTACTGTGTTGTTCAAAGGAACAGTTAATGTTTAATTGTTTGATCAGTCTTAAAGGTCTATATTTGTTTATCTGAGTAACCAATGTGAAGATACCAATATATAATACAACAACCATTGTTAATTTCCTATCAACTTCTTGAAATTCTGTATCACTTTTATTGTTTTTGTATTGTTTTATTTCTGTGTATGTCTGTTAATAAGTTTTGCTTCTTTTGCCTTTAAAATAAAAAATAAATAATGAGTACATAGCAAGACCCTGTCTCAAAAAAACCAAAACAAATTAAATAATTAATTTGAAACAAGCCAAATACTGACATAGAGTAAATATTTATTAAATGTAACAATTGCACCTCCACTAACAATAAGGATGTCAACAGTAACAGGATAGAGTTTACTATCAGAAGATTAATGCACTGTAATTATTGTAGTAAGTAAATAGGGAGGGGGAAGGAGCCAGAAAATAAATGAAATTTTTGAAAAGTTTACCAGTAGAAGATGAAAATGAGGAGAGCAAAATGAGATACATGACCCTATTAAGGAGTACAAAAAAATTAATAGAATTATATAAAAGTACTGGAAAAAGAACAAGAGGAAAAGGGAAAAGCATAAAATATAAAAAGAAAGATAAAAGAAAGAAGGGGGAAAAAAATCTCCTTAACTCCCACCCCAATAAAAGAGTGAAGAAGAAAGAGAAGAAAAAAGAAGGAAAGGAATTGAATCCAACAAAATATTTTCTCTGCAGTTTTGTTGGAGTGGTTCCTTCCCAGGTTATAGTTTGGACTCCAGCAATTCTGTTTTCTCCACCTGGTTTTATAGCTTGTGGGCTTGTTAGGTGCCCTCTGTTCCAATGGCCTTGCTCTTCATTCACCCTCCACGGCAGTCACCACCCAAGCTGAGGCATGTTCCTGCCCCTAAAGTGGGTGAGGAAAGCAATCAAACCTCTGATATGTAGGCAGCAGGTAAGGATTCAGTTTAATACAAGCTCAGAGTCAGCTGCTCCTAAAAGCCACACCCACCAGGCCTGTTTTCTCACCAGGGATTCGTGTTCTTCCCGGCCTGGGCTTAAATTTGTCAACAGGTCTAAATCTAGCCCCCACCATCTGGGCAGCTCTCTGAGGGCTGTCTCACCTAGTCACTGTGGGAGGGAAACCGTGGAAACCCTGTAGATCTACTTTCTTTCTGGATTCCAGTTCCAGAGAAGCTGCTGACCACTGCTCTGCCATCTTGGTTGTCCTCTCAGACCCACTTTAACAGGTTGAAGAAACCGGAGTCTTAGGTACCCAAGTGGAGACAGTAACGAAAGAAGTACCTGCTAAAGCGAAATGCACTTTTGTAAATGTACAAATTTATCGGGTTAATAATATCCCTTAGTTATTGCAGGCTTATGGAATCTGCAATCTCCTGAATGAGTGTACAGTGAAGGCTAAATAAAAAGAGGCAAATGGAATGATTTCAGGGCTCCAGAAGGATCAAAGCCCTCTCACAGAATTCAAGATTCTCTCAGGGCTAAGACAAGACCTTCTCTGGGTTGCCCCTATTTATTTGGTTATCAGAAGAAGGGAGGGGAGTACTCAAGAAGGGTGGAACAACTCAAAGACTTCTCTAGATAAGGTATTAAATTAATCCACTCAAGAATGAGATGTCCAAGGCTTTAGTCTTTATCTAGTTGAGATCTCATCCAGGTGTCCTTGGTTGTGATCTTGTCTTGTCCTTTAAGGCTTTCTGGCTTCATCCACCACTACAGGTTCTTGTGGGGATTAGTGACTCACAGAGGTTCACTTACTATGAGTCCGCCATTTCCAGATAAGGAGCCTAGGCCTTGGACTGGCACAAGTGAACATGAAAAGCCAATTGATTAATTTAAGTCCTGTTCAGGTCTGCTTTGTAGTGGTCTCCATCATAAATTTACTTACTTTTACTTTTATTGAGTCTGGGCTGCAAGTCTATTGGATGATGCCACTCACTGTTAGGGTGGGTCCTTCCTCTACAGCTTGATGGCCTACCTATCAATTATCTCCTGGCACATCTCCACTGATACATTCAAAAGAGGCTTTTACTAATGTACTAGGTGTTTCTTAATCCAGTCAAGATGACAATCACAATTAGTGGTCACACAAATTAATTCCCCAAAGTGCCACGTCACCATGATGATCCAAACTAAGTACATTGATTAGGTCTTCACAAATCGAGATGGCACTCAAAGTCACTCACCCACATGCTTCTATGCTAAACCTTCATGGAATTTTAATGACTACACATTTGTTCATTGAACAAACATTCAAGTCCTCACTTTTTCCTGAACCTTACTGGTTGTGAGAGGGTAATCAGAAGGGTACCTATTTGTGGACTTCAAATACACCACCGTCTATTTCTCAGACATGTGAACCTCAGCCCTGTAAGAGGATCAGCCTGAAGGAGAGGAAGGAAGAGTGAAAGGGTGATGAACAAGTAAACTCTTCTGGGGGTGAATAGGGCAATTGTTCCCAGAGAAAATGCTATGGATTAAGTTCTAAAATATAGGGGATCTTCACAAAGTGTTGGAAACAGGAGCAATAGAACTTTAATAGAAATAAAAAGGAGCCTATCAAATTACTCAGGCATTTGAGAACGTGGTTTATGTCTAAGGTTGACATTCTCTACTCAGTATGATCCAGTTTCTCTTCATTAAACAGGATTTATTTTACTGACTGAAAGGTAGATAAAGCTACATTGTCAAACAAGTAGCAAAGCTATGAGAAAAGCCAGAATGCAAATTCATCTGACTCTATCTGCACCTGTCCCTGAAAACCTGAACATTTTACAGTTTTAACTTTTTATTTTACTCTAGAACATTGTTCTAAGAAAACAATTATTTACTGTATATAAACTATTCTCTCTCTAGTGGTTAAAAGAGAATATAATAAGAGGTGAGAAAGGCACAAGTTCTACATGAGTATGTCATGTTGCTCTGACCAAAATTCTAGTTTCCAAGTTCCAGACAAGTATTTGCCTTTCACAAAGTAAATATTAAAAAAAAGAAAACGAGAGCGGTGGAACATGATGTCATGCTGAACTTCTCACACAATTACTTCTGTTATGTTCAGAGCAGTTGCTTTTTCTGTCAGTGAGGACAAAATATACTGCCACTGAAGAAAGGAAAAAAAATCTGCTGTATTCTTGGGAACATAAGTTGTATGCAAACAGTGTCACAACTTCTAAGAGCCTACCTTCTCTTATTTGGGAGTAGCTTGCCCGTCAATTCTAGTTTGAGTCTTTTTGTCTTCATAGAAGTAGAAGCAATATCTACCTATCAACTTCGGTATAAAATAAACTAATATCTGCTTTAGAAATATGACTAAAAATAAAACAATTTCATTCAAAGAGAAAACTTTGCTTTAAAATTAAAACAAATTATTTATAATACTAATACTTAGATGCAGGCTCCATAGGCAGACAATAGTAATGCAATAATTTGATTTACAGAATACGTGAAATTGAAGTCTCTCCTTTTGTTTGTATTATATAGGAACAATGATCCATTTGGCTCTTATTGCTATTGTTCTGTTCTTGCTAGTTATAACTGTTTAACCACAAGGAAATTCCTATCCAGATGCAAGGTTAAGCCCTTTTTTAAAAATTATAAACAATAATAAACATCTAAAATTTAATAACACATAGTGTAATGCACATAGTTCAACTAGGTAAGACATCTAGAGTATTTTTAAATGCAACCATTCCCTGTGGAGTGCAAGAGAAAATATACTTACATTCCTTTACTTTAAGAGCTTTCTGAGTAAATTATATCAATATGTAGGACATGGGCAAACTTGGAAATATATAATTTATGAATGATTTAGATATGATAAATATTCCAGAGAAATTATTCTCAGGGATTGGGATTTGGGAACTGAGACATGGGCCAAAAGGTATTGCTGGGTTGAAGAGTTAGACACAGGCCATATTGCTCTGCTGTGGTGAATTACAATGAAAACAACTCCTGAGAAGTGTTGTGCCCAGATTTTCTGAGTCATTCATCTATAGCACAAGCCAGGAAACTTCTGGAGCTCTTTGTTTGAGCCCAGGGCTAAGAAGTGAGGGCACCAAGAAGTAATAGGCTGATACATATAGGTTGCATACATAATTTTCTCTGCTCTACAAACCTTGTCTCCATATTTAGTATAACGTTTAAAATTATATGTAAAGAGTCCAGCAAAAATGTATACACACTTCAGGAAAGGAAAAAGAGTACAATGTTTTTGTGACAGATGGTGTTACCCTCATATAGGGGACTTTGAGTGATATTATATATCACAAAATATTCACTACACTACCAGCCCCTGGAGAAGAAATTGAAAATTCACGTGCAGAATCTCAATAACTAAAGTTACCCAAGCAGCAGTTTGCCATACTGGAAACTGATGGCCACCACTTTCAGCACTTCTTGTAATTGTAGAGATCAAGGCAACTTGTATTAATTCCATGGTGTCTCAGTAAACTTAGTATTAAAATATTCATACAAGTATTTCTTTGTGTGCTGTGTGTGTGTGTGTGTGTATTTGGATATCTCTGTCTATATCTATATTTATAAAATATAGATAGATAGATCATTCATTTCTCAAGTGCTATAGTACTATAATCCATGGAGGCTGCTATAACTGTATACTATAAACTAAGTGACTTATAAACTATGGAATTTCATATAGTTCTGGAGACTGACAGGTTCAACATCAAGGTGCTTGTGAATGCAGTATCTACAGTGGTCCTGCCTTGTGGATCATAGATAGCCATATTCTTGCTGTGTTCTTATGCAGCAAAAACATATCAAGGGGGCTACTTGGGGTCCCTTTATGTTTTGGTTACTTTTCGCTCTTGTTGCTGAGACAAAATAACTGACACCCAAAATTAAGGAAGGAAAATTTTATTTGTGGAGGTTTTAGTCCGTACTTGGCTGGCTCCAAGGCAGAGGGACACATGGCAGAGAATAAGAGTTCATGGTGGTGGAAGACAGCAAAAGCAAGAACAGAAAGAGGGGAGCAGCAACAAGCCTCCTTCCCTCCCTTATACAGTATTCAGACTACCCTCCCCCAGGTGGGCATAGCACTCACACCCATAATCCTAACATTGGACCATGAGTTAATCAAATCTGTAGAAACCTGTCCCATGAATGCACGAGACTTTGGGGGGATATCTAGACACAAACCATAAAATTCCACTCATGGCCCCCCAAAAACTCATACTCCTGTATGCAAAAGGGATTTTACTCCATCTCTAAGAGTTGTTGAAGTCCTAACAGCTTCAGCTGAAAAGTCCAAGTCCCAAGATTCCTCTAAGATGTAAGACAAGCTCTTAGCTGTGAGCCTCTGAACAAATGAAAAGTTAAACACTTGCAACATTGAACGGCACAAGATAAACGTTACCATTCCAAAGAGTACACACAGGGGGATAAAAAGGAATGGGACCAAAGCAAGTACAAAATCCAGAAGGCAAACATTAAGACCTGTAGTTCTAGATGGAACATCTGAAGCAAAGTGTGCTCAGCTGTGTGCTGCAGAGGGCTTGCATGGCTCTGCTCCTGTGGTACTTCCAGTGGTTGCAGCTCCCAGGGCTTCTGTCCTAGGCCTACTCTGCTCAGAACTTGCAGCTTTACTTAGATGATGCACAATCCTGATTTATTTAAATGTTTGGGGTTTCCACAGCACCTCTGGCTTCACACTCACAGCTTCACACACTGCCCTCTGAGGGGCACACTGCCTGGCCCCCAAGGCCTTCTGAAATCTAGGTGGAAGGCTGCCTCACATCAGAACTCTTGCAATCTGCACGTACGTAGAACCAGTGCCACGTGGATGATGCCAGGTTCTACTGGGAGCTGCAACAGTATCCAGGCTTTCTTCTCTCTTGGCCATAGAGGTGGAGGGCCTGGATGGCTGAGCACTCTGAACTTGATTCTGAGGTACAAATTCTCTATGTCACCACCATCGTGGAAGCGGGTGTGACGGCCACTGCTATTCTGGATCATGATGCTCTGTGGCTTTCTTCTCAAAGCAAAGTCTTTGGTAGTTTTGAAGCTGGAATGGGTGGAGACTTGCTGCTTCTTGTAATACCCTCGGGCCATCTCTTCTATTGTCCTGTTGCTTCTCAGCAATCAGTATCTCTCCAGCTCTATCTTTGCAGTCCACAGCTTTAATGGAGCTTTTTGCCTGACCAAACACACAATATTTTACATCATCCTTTTGGCCTGTTTGCTCCTGATTCTAAGCAAAAATGTGACTAAAAGCCCCCAACAATAGCCATGCCACCATCTCAACTTTTGACTGCCATGAAATTTCTTCTGCCAGATTAATTAGTCCATCACCTAATCTTTGTCTCAGGTAAAATCTCTGGACATAAGAAAAATGCAGAGGAACTTTTGCCAAGCCATAACATGAATCATCTGTAATCCAACCACCGATGCAGTCTTCCTAGCAGAAATGTCATGAACCTGGTCTTTACAGGCAGAATTTCTATCAGACTCCTAGTCTTCTGAGGTCTGACCGGGATCTCCCATATAGAACAGCCTAAGGTATGCCAGTGCTACTGTTTCAGGTGATATCTCTGAACCTTTCCAAACTTTTCCCACAAGGTATTCCAAAAAGCTCTTGAACCACATGATCAGGTACAGTCACAAGAATGACCCTACACTTAGTAAAAAATTATGTCCTGGTTACTTTTCTCTCTTGTTACTGAGACAAAATGCATGACACACCAAATTAAGAAAGGAAAGGTTTTTTTAGCCCAGTCTGTGGAGGTTTCAGTTATACTCAGCTGGCTGCAAGGCAGGGTGGCACATGGCAGAGGGCAAGTGTTCATGGCAGTGAAAAAGATCAAAAGCAACAAGAGAAAGAGGCAGGAGAAGCAGAAAGTCTCTTTCCCTCTCTTACGTTGTGCACAGGCTACCCATCCCAGGGCAGGGTAGCACTCACACCCCTAATCCCAGCACTGAATCAAAAGTTAATAAAAAATGATAGAAGCCTGTCCCATGACTGCATGAGACTTTGGGGGGACATCTAGACACAAATCATTACACTTTATAAAGACACTGATAACATCCCTGAGGGTTCTACCATGATGGCATTAAATCCTGCAAAAGGCCTATATATATCCACCTTCCATTAAATTATAAATTAGGTTTCAACATATGAATTTCACTAATATCCAGTGAAATATAAAATTCACACTAATGTTTAACTATTTAAGCCACTTCTTCTCTCATTGGTCTTTGTATTTCAAATACAAAATTTATACTACTTACTTAAAATCCAAATTTAATTGAGAAAGCAGAAGACAAGGCTAAATATCTCAATGATTTTCATAACCTTAATGTAAGAAAGGCTGGAGAGGAAATATCTGAAAAATATCCAGTAATGATCTTAAAATTCGTATGTGAGCATACTTTCCAGATACTGGAAATCTTGAGAATCTCTGGATATTTCCTGCACCTCTTTTATCAGCACCAATGAGAATGATTCTCAGAAAGCTCACTTGGAGGCTTCCCGAAATCTCACAAGTGTCAAATGGCTATCTTCAACTGCAACCTCATAATGCAATTCTATTCTGTTCTACCTTTCCATGCTCAAACAAGTACTATTTACTGGGAGTACTATGAAGAAAGATAATTCATAAAATGTAGTACTCAAGTTCTACTTTCTACAGAAAACTTTAGGACATGGTCCTGATTCATGCCATGTTGTCAAAGATATTCCACCACACAGATATTTCCTGATAAAAGTAGTATATTTTAATAATATTTACATTTCTTAATTTTCTTGTGGTCTATGTAGTTGATGATTGTCACTTCCTTTTTTATGAAGTGTATTGTTTTTATGTATCACTGATTTTTCCAAACATACTTAGAGCTCTTCATTAGGGGAGATAATTCTCTATAAGGGGACTGAAATAAACTACCAGTTCTGTTTTTTCCCACACCCACTCCATGTCATTCCTTCTAGAATTGTCCTGCCCTAACCTCAAATACATAGTTCTTCTTGTCAATGACAGTTTGTAATCTAGGACTGCTCCTTTTCTTTCTCCTCTGTTGTATCTTTCTAGAGTTCTTTCTCTTAGTTTATTCTCATTTTAAGGAAACATACTGTATGATATCTCTTTGAGGAAGTGAATAAAGGAAAATTTTTCATCTTTCTGCTTTATTAACTTTATCTTTCACCTCATCTGTCTTGTATTACATCAAATAGATGTATATAATTCTAATACAATTCAGAAACTTTGTTTATCCTATACCTCACTTGACTTTTGTCCTGTGCTATTGTCAATATTTAAAGGCATTTTAATCTACTAATTATATGTCTTCTTTTCTTAATATCAATGGTAGCTTTTTAAAAGTAACTGCCTCTACTCCTTGCATCTTCACTATTTTCTTAGATCTTCTTCAACTAGCTGTCATTTTGATGTTTTGGTTTGTCATATACTTTATCAAACATCTGGAGAACTTGATTCTGTACTTCCTTGAGAATGAACTATACTGTACAGCAGCTCAAAAGCCCTATCTGGTGGGCATGGCATAAACCGATAAGCAGTGGGCATGGTTGGAAGACAGTTTTGCAGCAAATAGGCTTATTTGTGGACCACTGGATATCAGAACCATATATTTTTTCAGTAACTATTTTTGACAGTGATAACATATCAACTTCTGTCTAGGTAAGACATTAAGAAAGGAAAATTTTATCTAGTTATATGAGTTCTAAGATCAAGCAGAAATTAAGATGTCAGGTTGTACCATCTGGATCGAATGCCACTTAATGTACTTATTTTCAGAATTCAAAGTCACTTTGATTTCTGTGACATCTTTATTTCCTTAGTTGTAGTCCTTACTGATTTAGATTTCTCAGAATATGGAATTTTTGTCAAAGATTGTGGGAATAGAAGTAGGAAATAGGAAAAAGTTGAAGGAGAGAAAGGTGCTGGACTCTGCCTGTTGCAGTAGGGGTCTGTTGCTCCCTACCTAGATTTGAATCATCCTCCAATTATTCACCATCCTTCCTGTTTTTCTCCAGTACAATATGCACGGCCTTGGGAACCTCTCTTTCATTCTACAAGAAAAGCAAGTTTATTTCTTGTTAATTTCCCTTTGCTAGTCTCAAAAGATTAACAGTTGCAACTTTTGCTCTGCTTCACCAGAAAAAGAAGCCTTAGGTTTACGTTGTAGTTCAATCCACAATGGCACTGCAAGCATGGCCGGAAGTAAATTTACTTAGTTTAAGAGAGAATAAATAATTAGAATCATAACATGTATAACAACTGCAGAGCCAAGGTCTTATGACTCCACGCTGAGGTCATGAGAGGCAAATCAGAGGGGGTGGAGAGTAGTTAGCGGGCCAACCTATCAAGAAGATATCCCATTTTGGAGCCAAGTTAATGGGAGGGAATTTTTTCTAATACAATAACCTAAATTCAGAAGAAAAAGAGAAACCTAAGCATAATACCAGCTGTTCAACATATTGCAGATAATGATACAAGGTGTATTAACTACTATTATTACCTTATTTGGATACAAAACGTTTTTCATAAAATAAAATCCCACCTTATATCTGCTCACATGAACTCAAATCTTATGCCTAAGTTTCAACATTTTTATCCTACATGCATTGTTTTTCTTTCAAATGACTGATACATGCAAGTACTACAACTGCTAAATAAGTTAATAAATAAATAACGTTCAGCTTTGCAAAAACATTTGTTAGTGTTTGCCTTGAAATACCAAGTCTAATAGCCTTGAAACACTAAGTCTGATAAATGGCAGAAAAAATTACAATAGGAATCATGAAGATTATAGAAACATAGAAAATGGCTCAGTGCAGTAACTCACTTTGGTATGAGTCAAATTAAAGACAGGATTCTTGGCACTTTGCATTAATTATGCTTTGATACTCTCTTGAAATGTCTGGAAATATTAACAAAGCATTTATCAATTTCCTATATAAAGATAAAGGATAATTTAAGACTACTTTAACATTCTTATGATTTAATTTAGGAAAAAATAGTAATGTTATCCTTAAATACTTTCAAACAGTGACAAATATAGCTTATTCTTCAAGTGTAATACTTAGAAAATCATAAAGTTACTGTGTATTGAGACATCTTTCAAAATATTAAATAAAATTTTAAAATAACATAAACAAAAGTATAGGGGCTTAAAATAATTTTTCCTCCTGTTTGCAATTCAAATATCTTATTTTATCAATACTTTCTTAACGGAGACTTAAACTGATCTATGAAGTGTGATAACTTGCAATATAAATCATAATGACTTCATTCTTTGAATGAGCCTTTAAGAGTGAATCAGTAGTACCCACCTCAAAGTTCAAGCCATCCTGATAAAGATTTATATTGCAGAGTCTGCACTGCATAAGAGTATTTTATATATCCCAGAGCATAATGCAAATCATTAACACTTATCAAACTAAATCAAGGAGTTTCAAATGGGTCTGGGCATTTTTAATAAAAACACAACAGAAATCTGTAATAATTTTCACAGCGTAACATTTGTTAGTTCAACATCTATCTACTTAAGAAAACCCAACAGCTTTACAACAGACACTTCTTTTTATAAAGGGTAGCCAGCTCCCATCCGGTAACTATTAAATTGTCATTATGCATCTTATCTTATACTCATGAGTTGCAATAAGATCCAAACAGGTATAATTGAATTTACTAGACAGACTATCCATTTCTTCCTTTTCAAAGGAATAGATATGTAAGCAAAGTCATATTTTAATATTTTTATAACTGCACAGTTTTCCTTCATCTTTTCTATTTATGTTCTTATTTTTTACATGTGAAAAATTGCGCTATTTTCAGTTTTATAACATTCAACCCCTCAGAAGTTATGAGAAAACATACAGCAATATAGGCAATTTTTCTACAAAAAAATTGGAAACTTGGAAAGTCTTAACTGTAAAGAATGGGTTTAGTTTTTATAAAGAAAAAATAATGGAGATAGAAGCAAAAGCACATTGTGAAATTTCAAAGTCCTTTTTGGAGTGGAAAGGATCATTTAAGAACTGAAATTTGTGATTGTATCATTGTTAATCTTAAGATTTAGGAAGCTGTTTAACATCCATATGCAACTGAGCTACTGAAGTTTTTTTTATTATTTTACATAAATAAAGAAAAAAATTTGAATATTTAAGGATGAAAAAAGAGCAAAAGGGAGAAACTGAGAGAGTGCTAAGAAAATAATTTGTTAAACACCTGTTTTTAATTGTTCAATTTGATGTTCTCAACTATCATTTTACTTGATAAAAAGGAGGAGATCCACAGTCTAACTGCACCTCTCTTCTGGCACAACATCTAGTCCCAGGCTTGGGGCATTGCTAAAACAGTCAAATAATGCCTCCAGAGTTTTCATAATGGCAAAATAGGTATAAATATATACAACAGTTTGAGCAGCATGCAAAAGTAATTAGTGTCATAAGAGTGCTAGACTTCATAGGCTTA
The DNA here is from genome assembly GCA_004027595.1 of Dinomys branickii. NCBI lineage: Eukaryota > Metazoa > Chordata > Mammalia > Rodentia > Dinomyidae > Dinomys > Dinomys branickii. The sequence continues at coordinate 40,026 of PVLD010000756.1, read as the reverse complement.
TAATGAGCTGCAGAGAATATACAACAGAACTGTGTGAGATCCTGTGATTCTAACTAATTGACATTTAAGTAAGAGGGTTCAACTCATGGCATAATCAGAAGCAACCCATTCAGAATATTAGTTTTTCTAATTCAGAAATGCAATTTTGAAGTATATTTTCATATAAAAACATATATACCTAGAAGTTAATTTGTATATGTATAAATCACACCTATAAGTTACATATACAAATCATATATAAATCATCATATATGTGTGTGTATATATATGTATACACACACACACACACATATGAAGTAGATACATTCTTCTCTAGGAAACCAATTTCTACCTTGAGACATTCATTTGATTGGATAATGCCTACCTACATTATGAAAGATAATCTATTTTACTTGAAGTCAACTGACTGTAAATACTAATGTCACCTACACATGCCTTCACAGCAACATTTAGACTCGTGCTGATCTACAAATGAGTACCATATCCTACCTAGAATGACACATAAAATTGCCTCTCACATTTTCCAAAATAGTTATGCTAATAACCAACTGCCAAGAAGGGAAAGCATTTGAATTCCCCATTTGTTATATGCAAGCTGTGTATATTAATCTCCTTTCAAAGACGAAAGTATAGTAAGGAGGTTGAGGGAGGAACTTGACAGGGGAGCAACCTGACAAGCACCACCTCATTCAGGTCATCAAGGTGAACATCAACACAATCATACTGAGAGGTGAAGAAAGTGTCATATTAACTTTGTGGTCTTACGCCAAAGACCTATAAATCCAGTTGAACTGTGGGATGAATCTGAGGAAATTATCGGCCTCAGTAAATAATAAGGTATCACAATTGGTTCATTAATATTAACTGGTGCCACATGATGTAAAATGGTAATAGTACAGAAACTGCAATGGGTATTTGGAAACACTTTGTCAACATCTCATTTTTTTTCCAAAAATTTAAAAGGTTTTTTTAAAAAAGTCTATAAAAATTGATTTAGAAACTAATACTTTGTGTAACAGTTGGGGAATTTTAAATACATGCTGTAAGTCTATAACGTACCACATTCTAAGGTGGACAGGTAACCTGTTCTTGTCACTAGTCATTGTAGAGGGAAGACTGTAAAAGACTAAATAGAATAGTCCTAAAAGATTATCTACCTTCAGTGAGCTTCCCTGGAGAGTTGAGCATCAGTGCTCTGCCTCCTGCTTTACAAATGAGAAAACAGAGGAGCAAAATGCAATCTCAGTCTGTTACCTCACCTAGAACAAGTCCAGGAGACGTACATATAGGAAAATGTGGAAGCCGCATACCTGAAATTTCTGAAATGATTGCAACTGAACTAAAAAAAAAAAAACTACATCAGGCTATAGAAGAAATCTGATCAGAAATAACCTCTCAGGGAAAAAGAAATGACAACCATAATGAAAGAGTTACTCAACATATCAAAAGAAGACATAGATTAAAAAATAGAGGAGCACAGAAAAATGAAGGAAACCTTGAATTAACAACCAAAGAAAGAATTAGAAGGCTTGAAACACATTCAAAGAGATATCAAGGAAGTTAAAACTACATGGAAATCTGGCAACACTGCTTGAATGAAACTGAAGATAAGCTTTCAGACTTTGAAGACAGCATTGCAGCTAGCAATTGTGAAACTAAAAATCTCTTAAAAATAACAAGGAACCAGGACATAAAAATGCAAAAGCTGCAAGATGAGGAAAAGAGAAAACAGTATAAGCATGAGAGGTGTTAATAAAAAAGCAAAAGGAAACATGAATTACATAAAAATACTAATTGTAGAAGTAATAGCAGAAAATTTCAAAAGCATGGGAAAACAATCTGAGATAGAGTTAAGTGAGGCATATAGACCTCCAGTTAGCAATAACCAAAATAAATCTACACCCAGGTATATCATAATCAAGATCCCAGAAATTCATTCAAAGATTAGAATTTTAAAAGCTGCTAGATAGAAAAGAAACATCACCTATGAAGGAAAACCCATTAGAATCACGACAGAATTCTGAACACAAACTATCAAGCCAGAAGAGCTTAGAGTGAAGTATTTTAGGTCCTGAAAGAAAAAACCTTCCAACCCAGATTGATGTACCCTCCAAAATTATCTCTCAAAATTAATGAAGAAATAAAATACTTCCACAACAAAGAACTGAAGAAAGTCATGACCACCAAAATGATCCTATCGAGAGTACTGAAAGATATTCTAGAAAGAGATAAAAATGACCACAATTCCAAGAACAACAGTAGAAAAGAATCACCAAACAAGGGGAGGAGTTAAACAGAGGGAGAGTAGGAAACCAATGGCAGGAAAATAACATGACAAAAATAAGCCAACACATATCAGTAATAAGCATTAATGTAAACGGCCTCAATTCACCAGTCAAAAGAAACAGACTGGCAGAGTGGATCAAGAAACAAAATCCAACAATATATGCAAGAAACACTCAAAAAAGAAATTCATGGACTGAAAGTCAAAAGATGGAAAGTGATATACCATGCAACAAAAACTCAGAAAAAAGCAAGCATAGCTATTCTGATGGCCGACAATGTTAACCTCAAACCAAGAATGGTCAAAAGAGACAAAGAAGGTCACTACACACTTGTTAGGGTAAAATGGCAAGAGGAAGAGATAATAATTATAAATATATATGCACCAAATTTAGGCATACCACCTGTATAACACAGACTTAACAGACATGAAAAATCAAATAAGCAACAACACAGTTGTATTGGAAGATGTTAACACACCACTGACACAAAGACAGAAGTCAACTAGACAAAAATTCAGCAAAGAAATAGCAGAACTAAATCACACTTGCAAGCACCTGGACTTAGTAGACCTTTAGAGCGTGTTCCACCCAACAACATCAGAATACACATTCTTCTCAGCTGCACATTGGAAGTTCTCTAAAGTAGACCACATATTATCATATAGAACATGCTTAAGTAAATGCAAAGGAAAACTGAAATTATGCCATGAATATTATCAAACCATAGTGCAAGGAAATTGAAAATAAGTGACAAAAGAAACTGCGAAAACCCCATAAACAGAGGGAAAATAAATAACACTCTCCTGAACAACCAATGTGTCACAGATGAAATGAAAGGGGAAATTAAACACTATTGGCTATCAAATGAACACGCAGACACAACTTATATCAACCTGTGGGATTCAGTGAAAGCACTCCTGAGAGGGAAATTTATATGTGAGTGAATTCTCACATCTGAAAAACAGAATGAACTCAAATAAACAATTTTATGCCATACCTCAAGTTCTTAGAAAAAGAAGAGCAAGTCAAGCACAAAGCCCAAAGAAAGGAGGACATTGTAAAGATCACAGCAGAAACTATTGAATAAGTAAACAATACAAAGAATTAATGACTGGAAAAGTTGGTTACCTGAAAGAATAAATAAAACTGATAAACTCCTAGCCAATTTATCAAAAAGTGGGAAGAAAAATCTCAAACCTATGAAATAAGGAATGAAAAGAATTAAATCACTATAAATCCTGTAAAAATTCAAAAGATCATCAATACTTCAAAAAATATTTACATTCAGAGGTTGCAAGATGCAGAAAAATTACCATATGAATTACCAAATCTGAATCAAGAAGATAAAAATCTTAAATACCCCAATATCAGTCAATGAAATTGAAAATGCAATAAAAAATATTCACCAACAAGTAAAGATCAGATCCTGATGGATTCACATCTGAAATCTGAATTTAGAAAAGATTCAAGGACAATTCTTCTCAAACTCTTTCACGAAATAGAACGGGAAGCAGTCCTTCCTAACTCATTCCTGAAGGTAAGTATTACCTTGATACCAAAACCAGAGATACAACCAAAAAAGAGAACTACGATGTAAAAATTCTCAATAAAATAATAGTGAAGAGAATGCAGTAAATCATCAAGAAGATTATACACCACAAGAAAGTGGGATTTATCCAAGGATTGCAGGGATGATTCAATATACACAAATCAATAAATGCAACACACCATATCAACCAAACCAAAGACAAGAATCACATGATCATCTCAATAGATACAGAAAAAGTTTTTGATAAAGTCCACCACTCATTCATGATAAAAATCTAACAGGAAATCCAAATAGATGAATTTTACCTCAATCTGGTAAAAGGTATGTCAAACCAATAATCAACACTATACTAAATAGAGAAAAACTGAAAACTTTCACTTTAAAATCAGGAACAAGACAAGAATGTCCACTATCACCTCTCCCATTCAACATAGTTCTGGAAGCATTAGTTACAGAAATTAGACAAGAGAGAGAAATAAAATGAGTAAGGATAGGAAAGGAAGAAGTGGAATTATCATTCACAGAAGACATGATACTCTGCATGTAAGACCCACAAAACTTCACCAAAACCTCCTATAATTCATAACAAATTCAGTAGTGTAGCTGGATACAGAGTCAACACTCAAAAATCCATAGCATTCCTATACACAAACAACAAACACACTGAGAGAGAAATTAGGAAAACCCATACCTTTCTAATAATATCCAAAAAAATTAAATACTTAAGAATCAATCTAACATGGGACACAAAAGATCTATACAGTAAAAAATACAGTACTGTGAAAAAAGAGACTGAAGAGGATTTCAGAAAATGGAAAGATATTCTGTGCTCATGGATAGGAAGAACTAACATTTTGAAAATGGCCATACTCCCAAAATTATTACAGAGATTCAATGCAATCTAATCGAATTACTATTAGTATACCTCACAGGTCTAGAGAAAGCATTCCTAAAATTCATCTGGAACCAGAACAGGACCAGAATAGCAAAAGGAATCCTGGGTAACAAAGGAAAGGCAGGAGGCATCACAATCTCTGACTTCAAATTACACTACAAAGCTACTGTGATAAATCAGCATGGTATTGGCAAAGTGATAGACCCGAGGATCAATGGAAGAGACTGGAAGATATAGCCACAACCACAAACACACTCAGCCACCTCATCTTTGACAAGGGGCCAAACATGTGTACTGGATACAAAGAGCCTCTTTAATAAATGGCTGGAGAATCTGGCTCTCCATATGCTGAAAACTAAATCTAGACCCGTATCTCTCACTATGCACTAAATTAAAGTAAAAATGTATCAAAAATGTAAACATTAAAACAGAAACACTAACTCTACTGGGAGAGAAAATACGTAGATAACTTGAAGACATAGGGGTGAGAAAAGTGTTCATGAACAAAGACCAAACTGCATGGGAAATATTGCAAAGAATTAACTGTGATCTCATCTTACTGACAAGTTTTTGCACATCAAAAAAAAAATCAGCAACAGAGTATAAAGCAAACCCACAAACTGGGAAAATATTAGCCAACTGTTCCTCAGACAAAGGTTCCATCTAGATTATATAAAGAATTTTAAAAACTCAGGATCCCAAATTTCAGAGACCCAATCTAAAAATGAGCATCTGAGATAAATATGTTTCTCAGATGAAGAAGTACTAGTGGCAAAAAATATATGAAAAAGAAATTATTCAACATAATTAGTCATTCAGGAAATGCAAATAAAACAACACTGAAACTCAATCTCACCCCAGAAAGAATGGCTATCATCAAGAAGGTAACTAATAAATGCTAGAGGGGCTTTGGGGAAACAGGAACCCTTCTCCGAGTCCAGACTGGGATAATCAATGTGGAGAATCCTCAAAAAACTAGTATCAGTGGTCAAACTGAACCAAGCTATTTCTCTTCTGGATATTTTTCCAGAAAAACTGAAAACATCATGCCACAGCAATATATGTGCACCTATGTTTATAGCAGTGCAATTGTCATAACTAAATCTTGGAAACAACCCAATTTCCCATCAATTGAGGAATGGGTAAAAAAGATGTTATATTTTTATACAATGGAGTATTACTCAGCTATAAAAAAAGATTAACTCAAGGCTTTTATAGATAAATGAATGAAACTAGAGACCATACTGCTAAGTGAAAAATATCAGACCCACATGTGTAAACATCATATTGTCTCTCTAGTGTAAGAACATGAAGGAGTAAATAAAATATGAAGGGTACAATAGATATTGCTCAAAAGGAAAGAACAACTAAGATGAGTTAAAGGAGAAAAGAAGGAAAGGAGAAAAAAGGTATATATATATGCACAAGATCACTAAGATAATTTTAGTATTAATTTCTCTTGGTTTATTGAAAGGAACAGTTAATATTTAATTGTTTGATCAATCCTACATACCTATATCTAGTAATCTGAGCAAGTACTTTGAAGATAACAATATGTAATACAAGAACCTTTCCTAATTTCCTACCATCTTCTTTTAAAATTCTGTATCATTTTTATTGTTTTTGTGTTGTTTTTTATCTTTGTGTTTGTTTCTGTTCTTTTCCCTTTAAGATAAAATTCTTTAAAAGATTTTATATAAGTGATGCAGATCAAAGGTCGATATCAGTCAGCTTTCCACTGTCCATCTCTGCAAGAAAAATACCTGAAGCACAGTATTTCCAAAGCAAAAAGCTTTCTTCAGCTGATAATAATTTGGAGGTTAAAGTCCAAGCCTGGGCATCTCCACTGATTTGGCCACTAGTGAGAGACTACAAGTGCAGGGCATTGTGACAGGAGCACACAGGACAGATGTCCGGGTTAGACAGGAAACTAGAGATCATTTCTTTTACTCTGCAACACCTCACTCATGAAAACTGAACAGGGTCACATGAGAACTGTCTTAATGCCTTGTAAGTGCAGTGCCCTCCGTACTCCCATCAGAGCCCAAGTCTTCTGCCTTCCGCCACCTTCCCAACACCACACTGTGGACTCCCACGAATTCACTGTGGGGGCACAAAATTGATCTGATCTATAGCAGAGGCCTTGAAATATAGGTGGCTATTTCACCAGAAATTTACCATTCTTTATGGATGTGAAAATACACTCCAGCTAAATGAATAAAGGAGGCGGGTTGGAATTCCTCCAGGCGCGGTAGAGCTGTTTATCCACCCTCACACAGAAAGCAATTATAAACTCTATGGAAAATATGAATCACAAATATTTTACGCCAATGTAGAGTAGCCAAAAACAAGCCCAAATTAAGAGTTTAACCTTGAAAGAATGGAACAGTATTAAAAATTACTGTTTGTACAGCTTTTTGCCTGAAGCCATTTCCCACACGAAGCGGGATAGTTAGAACTAAAAAAAAAAAAAAAAGAAAGAAATAGGAGACTCACCCCCTTGGAATTAAGGCTTGCAAAACACCTGACAGGCCTATGAGATACATAATGGAGGGAACTGCAAAAAGCATGATCCAAACCCTGGATTTAACTATGCCACATTTTTGGATGATCCCTGAAATATGCATGCCTAATATTTCTAACAGTTAAAAACAGTATCTGGAAGGATGACCTGAAGGAAAGTTTAGCTCCTGCTCAGCTCAGAGAAAATAAATTTTATAATATGAGCAAAGCTAAGTTTACTACCTGCTAGAACAAATACGCACATCATTACTGTTTGGGTGAATAACCTTTGAAGTGCATGTGGTAAAGACTTTGTCCAGAAGGTGGTGCGGAAGTGTGGCAGAGCTGACTCATGTGTTTCCTTCAGAGATGGGGACAGCTAGTCTCTCTCCTGGACTAGAAACTACAGCACTATGAATTAATAAATGTTTCTCTTTATAAGTTGTTTCAATTATTTTATTAAAGTAACATGGATCCAACAAGCAAAAAGAAAACACACCCCTTCATAGCAGCACAATCTCGAACCTCTACTCTCACCCCAAATTATTAAATGTGAAAAACAGAAATGTGACTTGTACCTGAGAAAAAGCAGGCAGTAGAAACCTATCCTGACATGACCCATATTTAGGGCTTGGTACACACAGACATTATAAAAAGTCCTAGGAATCAAGGGAAATAATGATAATATTAAATGAAAATATGAGAAACAGCAGAATCAAATGAAAATTGTAAAATTTAAAAGTAAAAGGCCTAAAATTAATACAATTTCCTTAACAAAAATTGGAGATAATTGAATAAATATTTGGAGGCACCGAGTATAAATATGTAGGAATTATCTGACCCAAAAACTATGGAGAAAAGGGTATATAAAAAGGAAACAGTGCCATGTACACAACAGCTGATGACCTCACTGATGCATTGTCAGACTTTCGAGAGGACAGACCAATGGGAATGTGGACGCAAAAAATATTTAAGCATCCCCAAGCATTTTCTAAATGCGGTAAATTAAGAAGATCGGTGAATCTATTTGTGATAAATACAAACACGACACTCCTAAGCCTAATTATAAGCTCATCAAAACTATAAATGGAAGGAAAAATCTTAACTAGAGCCTGAGAAAAATGATACTTTACTAGAGAACAACAAAATGAATAATGCTGACCTCTCACCAGAAATAGTTTAGTAAGGAGGACAATAAAATATTTGTAAAGTTATGAAACAAAATGGAGAACTTATAATGATATATTTGGGAAAATGAACCTCAAAAATTAAGGCAAAATGAATATATTCACAGATAAATAAAAGCTAGACTATGTTGCTTTGCTGATGGACCAGCACTATGAGAAAGCACAGATTTGACATCAGATGAAAACTTGTAAAGAACAGACATTATTAGAAATGCTAAGTAAATGTCTAATTGTTGTCTGATTCTCTTTCAAATATACATTTTTAAAACAGAAATACACTATTTTTCTGGATATTATAATGTAGCTGTATATTATATATTCCCAATGATAGAATAAAAGATGACAAAACTCGAAGTATAGTAATCGTTGTTTTGTACAATGACACTATGTTCTTTTTAGCTGACTGTGATACTGAAGGGCACATATTTTAATTCCCACATTAACCACAAAAAAAGCGTGAAGATGTAATGCTCTAGATCTAAAATGATCACCCACAGTTTGATGCATTCGCTGCTCTCAAAGTGTTCAGAGGTTGGATCCCTGTGGCACTGACGTGATCAATGGCTTAAACCAGAGATGGATGCACAGCTGCGTGCCGTGATAGCTGACGGGTCTGGTAGGCGGAAGCAGATAACTGGGGCTAGAAGTGCAAAGGGTGTATCCGGAGCCCCTTCCTCTTTCGCTGACTCTTGCCCTCCGCTGTGGTTCCCAGCTGCCATGAGTTAAGCAGTTTCCTTTGCTACAACTTTCCACCATGACATTTGTGCTCTGGAGCCAGCTGAGAGTGGGCTCAAATGTACAAAGGTGTGAGGCAAAGTAAACCTTTTTAAAACCAGCTCAAAACTTTGTTCTCCTACGACATAAGTAATGTGAATTTTTTCAAGTAACATATGTCTGTTAAGGAACAATTTGATAAGGTATGGAAAACTTATCTCATGATTGTTACTTAAGGGAATATAAGACAACATTAAAACGAAGCAACAAATAGTTTCTGTGGTTCAATAAATATATTATAGTCATCTCCAACATTCAATTTGCTTCTGTCCTACAAGTAACCATGAGGTCACTTCAATAAAAATGCTAGAAATTCTCATAAATTTTCTGTAGGAGCATCTAAGTATGCTAGAAAAATAATATTCATAAAGAAGGAAGTAGATGGGAGTATATGTAGGTTAATGATTCATATAGCAAGAGAAGAACAAAAAAGGATTGCATGAAGATTGATTCCAACACAGTTAAGCTATAATTTTAATCCAAAGAGAAAAGAATTCTTTTAAACAGTATGTAGAGCGGAAATTGTAAACAGAGGAGAAGTGAAGAGAAGAGACGAAGGGTTCGCAGCCCCAAAAGTCAGGGGTGACATCAGCATGCCCACTTTGAACCCCTTGCAAATTCTTTCATCTCACAATTTTATTAATAAATGAGTAACTGGGAGAAGAATCGATCCTAAGGTAAAATCTTAGCTTAACTACTTAGTCACTTTATTAAACATTAAATTCTAACTAGCAATGCCAAACATGAATTACATGGATGCATAAAAATTTTTAATGCTGCTAAATTACCATTTGTCTAAAAATTCATTTTTAAAAATATGGATGAAGAAGCAGTACTCAGATTTTAAGCCCTAAAAAGAAATCTGAGGATTTGAAAGAGAAAGAATAGTGTATGTGAGCAGTGTATATAACGACTTGAATTTTGATAAGCTTTTGCTATGATTTTCTTTCATATACAGCTATGTATCAGTTTTCGAATATGATAAGCCCAAAAACCTGTGGAAAATGTTGATTTCAATATATTGCACAAGGTTTAACTTGTGATATTTTATTCATTACTACTGTAGTTTGTTACAGGATTCAATAATTCAGAGACAAATGATAGTACTGTGCTAAAGTCAGTGAATAGAATCTATTTCTGTATGCACAGAACACGTGCTTTGAATCTTTACTGAGAGTGCTCATAAATTTAAAAAACTTACCAAGCCCCGTTTCTAAGAATTATAAATGCATATCACATCGGAGTTGCTGCCTTGGAAAACTTGCGTTCTCTGTAGTACTATCAAACAATCTGCACATTGCCAACCAACTCACAGAAGTTCGTAAGAGCTAAGTAGCAAGTCTTAATAGAAATAGGAACAAAACATAATGCCAGACAAGACATAAAAACAAGTAAAAGAAGGGAAGGAAGAAGAGAGGATTGAAGAAGAGAAAGCCCCTGGCTTCATTTTTAATGTTTGCCTCTCCATCCTCTTCTACCCCACATCTGAGCCAATTAATAAGTCTGGGGCGCTCCCTCCTTGGTACTAGCTGCAGGATCAAACTGTCCAAAGCCCAGCCCACCCCAAGGAACAGTTACCCTGCCCTGCCCTTCTTCACTATAAAAATTCCAAGCTTTTTTTACAGCTTCTGATCTGATCTCAAGCCAGTCCAGTCCCAGCTGAGAACTGGATCATACTTCCCAAATAAATCCTCATTATCTGAGTAATAAACCTATGAATATCTTTTTGGGATGTGTCATCAGTTAATATCAGAGCCAAATTTTGAGTAAGGGGGTTCAGTATGTGTTTTAGGGGTGATGACAGATGAGGTGTGATTTGGTAAATATAATGAATGTTTACTTTTTTAAAAATTTAGCCAAAAATATGTCCAGTGGAGGACATATTGCCACTAATTCCTCACAATATACTCCCTGTCACTCCCAGCAGGAATTTTCCCGCTTTCTGAGTCTGTTCTGGAAGTCTTCTCTGCTGAGCATCTGTAGCTGTGCTCTCACGGCTGCCTCGTTGTCCTGAACTGACTCAAATCATTTGCCTTTTATGATCCTTTTGACTTCTGGGAAGAGCCAGAAGCCACCCCATGCTAGGTCTGCTAATTAAGCTGCGGGAATACACAGAATGTCTTTAGGGGGCTTTTCCTTTGGATAGTGCTTGGCAACAATATTCACCAGCATAATTCGATCACATCTCATAAAGACTCTCATTAGAGAACTTCCAGACCTGCTTCAGAAAGTGACAAGAAAAAATGATTTTTTTTTCCACAACAAGGGGGACTATTTTGAGGGGCATTAATGGCAATGTCTCTTTTATTGTAATTTTTTAAAACATCCACTGTACATTTCTATTATACCTACAGAAAGGGAGAACAGAAAAGAAAAAGAAGGGAAACGCAATCATGGGCTGCAGAGAGAATGAAGATAAAAGCTGATGTTTTACAAATGAAATGTTTTTTCCTCAGTCAGCAGAATGGTGCCAAACATCCTCTTTCCCCAAATTTAAGACTTGAGCTTGGCTCTACATATAAGAATTAAGTGGGAGCTTCCCCTTTTGCCCAGGAAGTGGGCGGGTCAGCGAAGTTGGGGTGGCGTGTGTGTCCAGGCCCGGTCCACCGGCCCACCACGCCAAAGTTTCCTTTAAGATCATGCTGACATCAGACCCGAGTCTGCTGCACAAAGTACTTAGTGTTCCTGAAAGTACATCTTTCACGGCAGTCTTCAAGTTTGCAGTGGAAGAATTTAAGGTTCCTGCAGCGACAAGTGCAATAATTACCAATGATAGAATAGGAATACATCCTGCACAGACTACTGGAAACATTTTCCTAACGCTTGGTTCAGAACTCCGAATTATCCCTAGAGATCACGTTGGAAGTCGCTAATATCTGCTGGGAGCATACAAGTACCTTTCAGATAAAAATTGCTATTTTTATTTTGGTTGTAAAAGTGAGATCAGGCATTTAACATACAATGAAAACATCAAGAGTCAGTGAAAGAATGAAAGGTGACCCTTCTGTCCCTTCTTGTTCATCTTCACAAGAAGAGGAAGTGGTTATGAATGGACAGTGCCACCACCACATGTCACACCGTGGTTGCCTGCTGCTTCACAAGTAAGGAACTTATTTAGGGCCAATGGATTGCACAACTGTTTCTTAACCTGGAAAATAATTCTGATAATTTCTTGTGAGTACTTTTGGAAAATTAAAATTTCCTAAGTGTTACATAATTGCCTTTGAGTTAGAAATATAGAAAGATTGATTTGGGATGATAGATGGCAGTTTGCTTGATAGCATCTGACAGACTCATATATAGTCTTAAATATACATTTTGTGATAAATGTAATAGGTAAGTGAATATTTAACTTTTAAATATTCATAAGTGAATACTTAACTTTTTATCATTTATAGCTTAGGTTTTCAAACTTAATGGATCATATAAATTTTAATTTAATACCAAAGAACCAGAAATTTAATTTTTTGATCTACCCCTTATGTGCACAAACTTAAGTCACAGACCAAAGTCCTTAAGAGCGTTGTTGCAGAATGTATTGTCCATCATGGTGGAAGCTGATGATACAGGAGAAGCATCTTTTACCGAGCTATGCTTTTCTTTATGGCTAATGTATCTCTATCACCTTCTGAATGCGACATTTTTTTATCACAAATATCCTCAAGAAATGGCTTTTTTTTTTAAGATATTATTTCTGAGTAGCATTCTGAACGAATATTGTTACAGAAGTTCACCACAAGCTTTAAAAAGTACTATTCAAAGCCTGGGATATAGCTCAGCAGCATAGTGCCTGCCTAGCAAGTGCGAGGTCATGAGTTCAACTCCTGGCACCAAAAAAAGAAAAGAAATACTGACCAGAAACCCTGATGAGTTATATTTATTGAAGAGCTAACTTTTGAGGAAGTGCTTACATTAATCGCCCAAGTGCGTAACAAGCAGAGATGGGAAAGCCCAGATGACCATGATGCGGCAAAGAGGCATGAGTGCTAAGGACAAGGGTAATGAATAATAGAAAATCATCACAGTGTCACAGAGAGTGCCAACGGGATGGCAGAACTGTGGAGAGTATGTTAGAAAACCTGAAACAGACAACAAAATACTTAACATAGTCTTAGAAAGCAAAGTGTACTACTTGTCCACATACGGAATTAAAAGTACCCGTTAGGAATGTTCAAACCATGTGTCCATAACAAAATATTTTATTTGTGTTGACAGAGACAATCAGTGTCTGCACACAGTCTGAAAGGTGAGCTGAAGGTCATAGTGGTCAGAATCAGTGCTGGACCTACTCTATTAGAAATGGCTCACTCTCTAGAGCAGACCTTTGGTCTGTCTAGTTCCTTTTTAGCACTGGCAATGTAGACTGTCAATAAATAATTCCCAGTTTATTCATGAATAAAGTCTATCTAAGACCCCCTCAAAAAGAACTAAATAGGTAGTATTAAAATTGTGAGAATTAAAATATAAATTATATACCTAAAATTACAAAGTGCTATGAATTAGAGGAACAAAATGAGATTAAGAGGTGGAGAAGTGATCTTTAATTTATTGCATTGTGAGTGAGTGGCCTAAAGGAAACTCAGTTTATGAAATTGTCGCAATTAATTTTTACAATTAATTGTTTGGATGACTATAACTATCTAAATAATAGTATTTCTATTGCAGAGTCAAAGAGAATTTCTTCCCCATGCGTTGAAGTTGTGAGTTTCCATATCTTGTAAAATCATCTAGCAACAGGTAGATGAAGAAGAAAAGAAGCATTTGAGTATCTTTCTAAGCATGAAGGCAAGACAGAAAGGTGAGCAACTCATCCCAGTAACCCAGTGAGCTTTCAAAACTTATATGTCTTTCTTGGTATGACAGAGGGAAATGCAGCAATTGAGAGTGGTAGTAAATTCTTTTTTAGATGAGTTCAACAGACCTGAAGAATACACCATGGTCTGAGACAAAGTTGTCCAGTTTCTAGACATGATGTTTGATTTTCAGTCATTTTCTCTTTAAGATCAATTTAATGTAATATCTGCAAGAAGATCGAAGGTCATTTTTGTTCTTTTTGGTGGTTCTTATTTTTAAGTAGATGACGGAACTTCAGAAAAGCCTATTCTATATCCAGTTCTCCACCATCTTTAAGGCAACATCTCAAGTTGCCATATTTGGGGTTTTGATTCTATGAGCCCCAAATCTATCTTATCCATCTGATGATTTGAGTTATTGCCAGGTACATTTTGATATTGAAAAAATTCTCATTTGTGAATACCATCAGTGTCATACATATCTAACATTACAGATGTTTGGATTAAACAGAAATGGTGCATAAATAGGAATATGTGAAGATGTTTATAATACGTCAATCTTTGCCTTTCCAAACGAATAAATCTCTCTATAGTATATGTTCTAGTGCTTTTCACCTTTGATAGTGTACTCATTGAAATGGTCACCCAGTGTTCTCTGTAATCTAAGTGGTACTTGTCAAATTGGATCACTGAGAAACTACATAACCTGATTTCATTTGCCTTGGCAACTCCATAAGATCTTAAACAATTTCTTGCTAAATTTTACTTGGATTTTAATGCCCTTTAACTTTTATTATAGTTAATAAGAAACAGAGTTGCAAGAAAAGAGGATGACATTTTAATCAGCTGTTACAACTAATTTTACTATTTTTCCAATTTCCAAATTAGAGAGACAAGCATTATTTACATTTTTCCATCACAGAGTGAGTGTTTCTTGAGCATCTATGAATGTGCACCCAGTGTTGTAGGTGCTGGTGATGAAAAGAGTTCAAAAAGTAGAGATCATCCTTTCAGAGCTTACCACCGAGTGCAATGACACTTCAGAATCTGTACTTCTGAAAGCTGTGAAAGTGATATAAAAAAATCTAAGGAATAACAAATAAGCAAGAATGGCGTGACATGAAAGGAGCTCCGAAGACTGGAGGCGCCTCTTCGGGTCCTGGGGGTGGTGGATTAAAGCACCGGTGACGCTCCGCCCAGGTAAGGGCGTCAGGGTCTGTGGCGGGAGCATATGTCCATTGGGGAAACTGACAGTGAAAGAGTAAGACCTGTGTAAGTCATCAAATGTTAGTGGGTATGAGACGAAGTACTGCTAAGTGATGAGAAAGTTCAGATTTTCACTTACTACTGGCTCTTAATCAGTATTTGATCCCAGGTTTTGAGGCATTTTATCATTTCCTTCATCTTTGTAAATTTTCAGTTTAAATTTTTCTGTACAGCTGTCTTCTGTAGCTTCAAACAACCATGAAACAAAAATATTAAAAAACAGAAAGTGTAACAAGTATTTACCATGTTTATATTGCACTAGATATTTTACATAATCTAGCAATACTTTATATTATATGAGAAGATGTGCAGAGCTCGTTACACCATTGTATGAGAAGAGCTTGAGCATCTATGGTTTTTGGTACCTGTGTGTGGTCATAGATATTAAGGGACAACTGTTTTAGTTGTTGGGTTTTATAATGTCACCTCTGTTTTCCTTTGAAATTGGTTGGAGGAGGAAGAAATAAAGGTACGAAGAAAATAACAAGAAAAAATGAAAGAAACATGTTAAACTTACTCTTCTATCTGGAAAATGGAACCAAAAAGTAGTGCCAAAAATGGTCTTAGCACATGGATAACACATACATATCCTAGAGTTGAATTTCTCTGCTCTTATGTATATTGTAAGGCAAAATAAAACTAATTAAATCGATTCATAATCTTGTCAGATAAAATGCACAAATTTCATGAGATGAGTGAGTTGTGAAAGCTACAGGTTTTTCTAAAATGCTAAATCTACTTCTGAATTTGGCTGAAGCATTCAGGAATTAAATTTAGAGTAGAAATATGTTGTATCATTGATTCGTAGCTGTAAAAAGCACTTCAAAAAATCAAGTTGGATCTCCAGATTTCATCCAGTGAAAAGATCAAAACACTTAGAAACTTTAAATTTCTATAATTTAGTAACCTTCAGTTTGACTGGCAATTAAATGCAAGTAAAAGGTAAGCTTTAATTTATTGCCTTAATATGAGTAATTGGAAAATTAAATCATTTTTCAATCTGCATAACAAAATTTATTATCCTAATTAACTAACCTTTTAAAAATGTATTTTTAATTTCCTCCTGCCAACATGTCTGCAAAATGCCAAGTTAACAAGTGTTAGCATATAAGCAACTACGTTAATGTAAAAGGTACTAAGGCATTAGATGGATGAAGTCAAATCCTAAGTTAATTAAAATATCATATTATCACATTGTTCAATTGAAAAACATATGAAGAAATATTTTATATCATTGCTAAGTGACAACAAAATCATAAGACCTCACTCTGTACGCAGAGATCAGCTAAGTCAATCTACTTAACACTGTTTATTTACATATCCTAACATTTCCTAACACTACAGTTCATTCCGTGGCCAATTCTAAACCCGAAAATCCAGGTGAGCTCATTATACTAGGTTGAATTCAACTGTAATACATATGTATTTTGTTGCTGAAATTTAGAAATAGTAACTTTATAGTGATTTTTTTAAAATCTTCAATAATATTTTAGAAATTTCTTATCTTATGCTTGTATGTAAGAATTGAACCAGTTAAAAAATAATCTCCCAACATAAATTCTGAGCTCCAGCCCTCATAAAATAAAGATATAGATAGACAAATACACAGATAAGTCATTTTTCAGATTGTGTATCTATACGAGTCAGGCAGATTTTGCTTTCAATAAACAAAAGCTTAACAAAATACTCAAATTTTCCCCAGGAGTTTATCAAGCTTTGTCAAATGCTCCAGCCAGCGTTGCAATTCATAGAAAGAGAAGTAGTGGAAGCAGGTGGTATTATGAATTTAAATTAGATTCAGTGTTCAGAAGGACAGCAGGAGTTTATTTCCATTTCCAGAATGCACGACACCAACAATTTGTATGTTTTCCAAACTAGTCAATCCATTATTGTTCTACAAAGAATTTTGTTTCTATTTCACTAGAGTGCTTTATTTCCCTGGAGATAAGAATTTGTTCACTCATCAGACTCTTTCACCCTAACATAAAAAGTCAGTGGCACTGATGATAAAAGGCATAAAGAGAAATTTGGTAAAACATGAGGCCTTAACATTAGTTCTGAAAGGTGAACCATTTCATGACATCCCCTTACATGTACAAATGCACACAACAGAAAAATCAGTGCTCAAACTTACTCCATATTTTGCCCTTGGCAACAAAATTAAATATATAATTTACTTAAAATTACTCCAAGTATACATAATACACACACAATGAAAAATTTGGCCGAGCAGAAATTAGGAATTTTTTATATTATATTTTAGAAAACTTAAAGTGACCACAATCCTGTAAAGGAACAGAATCAATACATTCTTATACCTATTTTCTACCACAAGAATTGGCCAGAGCAGCTATCTAGATATATGATGTCCACCTTTCATACATTTGTCCCTCAGATTTTACCCCTTAAATTTCTCTCAAATTGTCCCACTGTTCCCATCACCACCAAGTTCACCTCCATCTAAATTAACATCCTCTGTCACCAGGTCGCTGGGTCACTGCAGCATGATCAATAGCTCTAAAGTAGAATTTAAGTTCATGAAAAATTAGATTGTTTTTCACTTTATAGTGATATTTTTAAATGATTTTCTTCATTAAAAATCTTATAGAGTATGAATTTTATCATTAAAATCTTAACAACGACCATGTAAATGGGTTAGATTATAAATGAGTGCAATAATTACATCACATGAAATTTCTATCAGAAGAAAATACTGTAGGTTTTCATTCAGAAAAGTAGGCTTTTCTCAAGTCAACATTATTGATCTTTTTCTCACAATATATATATTTTACAGGGAAATGGAAATAAGTCTTTGCATCATACAGTTTTTCCTGTTTACTTAGTATGATTATTTCCAGGCGAGTTTCATATACAAAAATTTTAAAACAGCAAAAGCTATAGGAAACTAGAAATCATTGAACTATATGTTCCAATGTAAATATTCAGAATTTATTTCTGCTTTACCTGCTGATTTATTTTTCACAATAACTGATTTGAGTATTAGCACACCATGGCACTAACACAGGAATATTGTAGGTAAGGGTTATGTAAGGCTGTTATAGACTTAGTGGCTGTACCACTCAAAATCCATATGTTGAAATCTAATATCCAATGTACAATTTATTTTTTACCTTTATTCTAGAGATTCTGCAAAGCAGCCTTAAAAGCATGTGAAATAATCAATTGAAAATATGTCATATATGTTTTGATTTTATACCTAAAAGCAGAGAATCATCAAATGTAAGAAGCTAGAAAGATTTGGATCAAAAATAATCAAGATTTTATATATTTATGAAGAAAACTGAATAACTTTCCATATAAGATACAGACCAGGTGAACAGTTGTGTAAGTCATATCCTTATATTGGGCAGCAAAATGATCAGTCCTTTTCAAATTAATGAGAAAATTCAGTATAAGTAAAATCAAAATACAACTTTATAGAATTTTTTCCTTTTTTCTTTACCCTCTTCCTTCTTATTCATTTTTAATTTTAATTCACACTGAAATTGTTCCAAGAACAAAAAGTAAATTCAAATATAGATATATCTATATATCTTTTATATCAAAGTTAGATCATATTTCTTATTTCTTTCAAAGAATTGAAAATAAGTATAATAATGCACACATTTAAAATACGTAATATTTCTTTTGAAAAAGAGTTGAATAATAAAAGCTATAAAATTTGAGAGACTTCTAAAGGAAACTTCATTTCACAGGGTGATAACATTTGGTTGAGTGAATAGAAGGAATACTTCTCAGATACTGTCTTAGTTACTTTTCTCTCATTGCTGAGACAAAATACCAACACCCAAAATGAAGGAAGGAAAGGTTTATTTAGCTTACAGTTTGTGGAGGTTTCAGTCCATACTTGGCTGGCTGAGAGGCAGAGTGGCACATGGCAGATGGCACACTTCATGGCAGCAGAGCACAGCAAAAACAACCAGAGCAAAAGGGAAGAATGACTGCCAGCAGCCTCCTTTTCTCCCCTACATTGTAAACAGCCTACCCCTACCCAGGGGGCGTGTAGCTCTCACACAAGGTTCATGACCTCCTCTTCCACAGGCTCAGGATGTGTACAAAGTAAGCACTCTAGCTTCCTGCTGAATCGCTCAGTTAAGCCTCCAGATTCCCCAAGTTGACACAATGCATCAACCATAACAGATATTAAAACTACCAATGTTTGTATATAGGTTTAGCATCACTATAATAATATGTCCACTAGGGATCTTCTTTGACCTTACAAAGTGTTTCCAAGGGGACTGGGGATATAGCTCAGTGGGACAGTGCCTACCTGGCAAGCACGAGTGCGTGAGTTCGATTCTTGGTATCAAAAAACAAAACCAATAGAAAAAATGGTTCCAAAACATACATTATGAAGCAACAAAGATAGGTAAGAAGATGTTGAAAACAGTACGGAATCATTGACACTGTCAGATACAAAAGTATACCCATGTGAGCTGATACTACACTCATTCTATGTGATGAGCTAATTGCCTGGGACGAAGCACTCAACTCAGTCTTTGGAGAGGAGGAATTCTAGAAGTGACTTCCAAGCTGAGATAAAAGCACAATGTAAAACGTGAACCGGGGCTAAATGTGCTTAGAGAGTTCTAGACAAGACAGAAGAAACGAGCAAAAGCCCAGAGAAGGCATGATGTACTCAACAGAACGTGTGTGGAGAAGTAAGATGGCATCTGAAGGTCTGACTAAGGCATTAGACTTAACGTCTGTATCCCCCTCAAAATCCGTGTGTGGATACCCTCATTCCAACATGGCGGCATTTGGGGGAGGTCTTTGGGTAATAATCAGGCAGTGAGGTATCATTTCAAGAACGGAGTTAGTAGTCTCACAAGAGGCCTGAGATCTCTCCAGCTCTAGTTTTACCATGTGACAAGACAATGGAAAGCTAACAATCTGGAAACCTTCCATACACGAAATTTTCCAACACCTTGATATTTGACTACCCAGCCTTCAAAACTGTGAAAAATAAGCTTTTGTTGTTTATAAGCCACCAAGTTTATGGCACTTAAGAAGAAATGACTAAAACATTCTTGACTTTGTCTTGAAGGCAGAGGAGACTTAAATTATTTGAAGTCAAGGCAGCATTAGAGTAAATCTATATTGTGAATTAATCTCACTTTCATTTATTTATTTTTGATGAAAATCTTGGAGTATGTTCCACTGATTGCTGAAGGGAATGAATAGCTGAGGAGAAGCTGATAATGGAATGGATGAGAAGTCCCAGAAGTGGGGTAAGTACACAGATGCACTTACGTTTGGAAGAAGAAAACCTGTACCTACAATATGGATACACTGGAAGGTAATCTCTCTTTGATATTTGATTAAGGAAGACTTTGTGAAAAACTTCAAATATTATTAAAAGCTGTGGTTCATAATGCTCATTCATATCTTATTAAGAGTCCATATAAGTAAGCATATACATAGTATCTAGTGTACTTAGTTGTCTAATGAGGAATGCAGATAATGTTTAAGCATTAAAGATATAATAGAATTTATTTATAAATTACATTGACATAACAACATTCTTGGATGAAATAACAATTTATAACATTAATGGAAAATCAATAAATTTAAAACATAAGATACTGTACTAGATTATTTTATGCTATTTAATGTAAAATACATTTAATATCAAAATTTATCATATTAATAATGAATTTATTTAAAATAAGAGGGAATTAACATTTTACACCACATTTATTTTGTGTAGTATGGTTTATCAAACTGGAGAGTAGGCAGACCAGAAAAGTCTGTATTTAAAAATTACTTTTGTTTTCTCTGTGTAGTATTCCTTCCTCCTGGTTATGGGTAGGACTCCTTTGAATTGAATGTCTTATCAACTTGTAGCTATCAACAAAGTAGCTCAAGAATTTCATTATGGCCAGCCCCAGCACATAAAGGTAGGGCAGAATAGGTTGAAGTCATATTTAGTTCAGTTAGGCGAACAGGTTACAGAAACCTTTCTAGATCCCATGACGCACACTGGGGAAGAGGAATTGTCGTTTATATAACTTTCAGGGGAAAAAAAAAAGATGACAGACAGGAAGGCAGATGGATAGAGAGATTTTTTTTTACAGTGGCTCTAGGGCCTTGCCATGTCCTTTAGTTAAAATTATTTAGCATAACTAAACACCCTGTTTTAGATTGTAACTTTCTGAACCTCAACATACAGTAAACTTGAAATTTCACAAGTATACATACCAAAAAGCAAAATAAGAGCTTATATGAATTTGTGGCCAGAATGTATTGCACAAAATGTTGATAAGATATTTACACAATTGCTTTTTAAAAAATCTCTACTTGGCTTTATCTGTCTGGATTTCTCCCACCACCCATATCCCAGGTGGTCAGTATCCTAGGTGGCCAGTAATCCAGTCCTAATTCTTACATGGACAAAAGGTCTCAGGCCACCTCATACAATTTCTTCCAGGAATGTTCCCAGTCAACACTGATGCTCGTCTACCATGTTCTATCTTTTATAACAAGGTAAACTATGAATCCAGAGAGAACCCTTCACTATGTATACAAGCAGGTTTGACTGTACGTTCAGTGTAGAGTCATCTACCATCTCTTCTCCTCCTGAAACTCCTATCTCACTTACCTGCCGCTGCACATCCTGGTGCCCTCCCTCTGTCTTTCATATGCCAGTGCTTTTCTTCGATTTTTATAATTTTGTGCCTGTCTTTCTATGCTTGCACTTAAATCATCAGTACCCACTCAGAAGCTCATTTCACACTCTGCACTGCAAATTCGTGTAAAACAAATACACTGTTTTATTTCTCAGGCCTTGAAGTCTCCTGCAGCTCAGTTAAATACCAAATTAATGCATGAATCATTTCTCTCATTTCACTTTGTGGCACATTAAGAAAAGTTAAAACAGTTATTAAGTCTTATGGTTTAGAGCTAAAAATGTTTCCAAACGTTTTATGTGTTCATAGGTAGAACTTTAAGAAGAGGTGATCAGATCATGCGAGTTCCAACTTCATCAAAGTCTCATCCAATGTTGAAAACATAGTTTAATGACATTATTATACTATGTATTAACCACTATCCTCATTTTTGGACAAAATAACTGACGTTCACAATTTAATGGAGTACAAGTTTATTTGGCTTGCAGTTTCCAAGGATTCAGTCCATGGTTGACTGGCTCCAAAGCACAAATATCATCATGCAGAAGCATGGTGGAGTAAACCTGCTTAATTTATGGAGATCAGGAAGCAGGTTGGGAACAGTGCCAGAGAAAAATGGTCTAAAGTCACACCTTCATGACCCACATAGACATACTCATAAGTATGGTTTTTTAAACTCCTGCTTAGCTCCCAAGTCATCAAGCTGACAAATAATCTTAACCAATATGGCAGGTATGTAATGAAAACAGGAGGTAGGGCCTATCTGAGGGGACTGGAACATATGGGTAGGGCCTTAGGAACCATCCCTACTTACTGCCCCTTCTTCATTGCCTCTTTCCCATCCTCTCTTTCCTGGGTCCTGTGAGGTGAGAGACTTCCCTCCGATATGGGCTCCTCCCATGATGTCTCCATCTTGCCACAGGTCTAAAAGCCACAGGGCTGGCCAGCCGCGACTGAAGCCTCTGAACCTGTAAGCCAAAGTAAATTATTTCTCCTCTAGTTTTTCTCATGAATTTAATCACACCAATGAGCATCTCACATCATAGGCAAACTGATTAATACACCGTTTGAAATTCTTTAGGGACATAAGGGATTTCTTCATTCCAAGAAAACAGATGGTGTCTTTACAACAGCAGCCGCACAAGTCTCTGACACCAACTGGTTCCCTGAAAGTTCAATTCAATTCTGACACTAACTACCCAATGTTAATATCAGATCTCATGTGCTAATGGCTCAGTCCACAACAAAATCCTCACTCAGAGACCAAACATAAAGGAGATGCCCAAACTATCCATATTTCTACCCATTTAAATGCAGATTTCAGGTTTTCCAGGATTTCTGCCACTATCTCTGAGATCTGGAATGTCCCATAAAGACCCATGTGTTGAATGCTTGTTTCCTAGCATCTAGTATTACTGGAAGGTTATGAAACTGTAGAAACCGGGATATAGTGGAAGGAAGTCAGGTCACCAGGGGAATTCCCTTGAGAGGGACAGTGAGATACAGACATTTTCAGTTGCTTTTTTGCTTCCCAAGTGCTAAGTATTCCTATCATGATATACTGCCTCACCAGAAGCCCAAAAGCGAGGAGGCCAGGCAACTACAGACTGAAATATACAAAACTGTGAGCCAAAATATACCTTTCCTCCTTAAAAATTGGTTGTCTCAGGTATTTTATCACAATAATGAAAAGCTGACTAACGTACATCCTCAATTTTGTTAACTCACTAGAACAACTCATGAAATTTAGAATGTTTTAGGTACCATCACTAGCTTATTATCAAGTTTACTGCTCAAGCAGAGCCAAACGGAAGAGATGCATAAAGCCAGGTATTGTTCAGGGTATGAAGGAAGCTTCTACACCCTCTCAGGGCTCTCCACTCTCCCTACACTTTGATGGGTTCATTAAAAGTTCTCTAAACCCTATCATTTAGAAATTTTAATGGAGGTTTCATTAAGTAGATATGCTTGATTAAATCATTAGGCATTAGTGCTTAAATCCAATAGCCAAACCTTCTACCCACGTCCTAAAAGTAAGGGTAGGAGAGCACAGGCCAAAAGTTGCAGCCCTACACTCATGGTCCAGTTTTTCTCATGATCATCCTCCACTCTAAAGCTGTCTAGGCACCTACAGAAAGCCAACTTATTAGCATAAATGTATGTATTGTTCAAAGGCCTGACCATGAGTAACAAATGATATTCCTATTATTCAGGAAATTTCAACATTTATAGGGCTCTCTGTGCAGTACGTGAGACAAAGACCAAATATCCTTTGTATAATACCACAAATATAACAATCTCTTTCACATAATTTGCTTCATCCAAGTTCTTTTATTGTTATGAATCATCTTTTTTATGTTGCATTTTCCCCCTTTTTCTATATTTATCTTATTTTGCAATGATAACTTCCAAAATATAAGTATTCATGTCAAAGTTAAACTCAAAACTAACAGTACCTGGAAGACTTACTGGGAAAACGTTTTAAAAAAAAACAAAAATATATAAAATTATGAAGTTATACAGCTTAAATTACAGTCTACTGACTACTTCAGGGATCATGGCCCTATGAAAAAGAGACCAGCAGTCAAAAGACAGTTGAACATAAAGTAAAATTAATTTAATGTGAATATCATTTAACTGTACAGGATGAGTTTTATCAGTACTTCATATACCCCACACATGATAAGCTTTCACATAAACTACTATGGGCCTTTTGAGAAGAGACACATTCTGTGGAATGTAGTTACTTTTGTTGTTGGGTAAACATCAGAGTATATTTTTACAAACCGTAATTGTATATGTTAATCATGCACTCAATACAGCCTCTAGGTGGAATAAGACATGGGAAACATGAACCCAGACAGTCTACCGCCCATAGAAAAAAGAATCCTAATTTCTCACTTTATGAAAATAAAATAAAATTTCATAACAAAATAATAAGAAAATAACAACAGGTAATACACTATGTATTATTATCTTCAAAGTAGTTACTCAGAGCACAAAGCATAGACAAAAGAGATTCCCACAATGAAGAAACAAATGAACAATAGCACAAGGCATTCATTTCAGTGAACTAAGAAAAACTTGTAGAAAAATAAAACAAATTAGAATATATATTAAAATATTTTTAAACAACATAATAAAAAATTTTGGAAATTATTTGAATTTCTCCTTTTTCCCTATTTATCTACTATTTTTATTTGTATGTGTGTGCGTGTGTGTGTATATATATATATATATACATATATATATATATATATATTTCTCCCTTAAGAGAAACCAGGTGATACTTAAGCTCGTGTGTCTGATTTATTTCACTTACTATTATATTCTGAAGTTGCACGCACCTTGCTTTGGGGTGGATGGAGCGGTGCTCCACAGTGTGCACATACCACATTTCCTTATCCATTCATCCGGTGGACACATACGCCTTTCCCAGTATTAGCCATAATGACGTGTGCTGCTATAAATGTGAGCACATATATTCCTGTAATAAGATGTCTTTAATTTTTTTGAGAAGATTCCAAGAAGAGGATCAGCTGGGTCCAATAAGATTTTTAGTTTTAGTTTTGTGAGGAAACTCCACATGGATTTCTATAGTAGTTGTACTAATTCATTTCATGGCAAAATTTCTTTCACATAGAAAGAGTACACTCTAAAATAACAATACAAGTATACCTGTATATGACTGGCTACGCAGTAGGTTTGTTTACACCAACTATCAAAACCACATGACTATTTCATTGAGCTGTGACATTAGGATGCCTATGACATTACCGCACAATAGGAATTTTTTTTTAACTCTGTTAAAACTTTGCAGGACTACTGCTGTGTATGCATTCATTACTGTTGATCAAACATCATTATATAACACGTGATTTTTACTTAATAAATATTGGTGAAACAAATGTGTCCATTCACATTTATGCATAATTGGAGTGTGCTTATATAACATAAAAATAGTCTCCATTTCAGTTTCTTGCGTTAGAGGGAATTTCCTTTTGTGTGTTCCTTGGTGTTACCATGTATTTAATTAGGTATCCACAGACCATGAGCAAATGTAATGAACATCATTTCTAGCTCTGGCTTCTAAAAGATCTCTCATGATTCTCCACTATTTACTTTTCTCTATTTTCTATGAATAAAAAGCTCTGGATCCTTGTGTCACTTCACGGTAAGGGAAAATCTGAGAGTTCCTTGATTTTCATCAGACTATGACTTGAGCAGGAAGTACTTCCATTACATTAATTGCATGTGTGGGTGGGTGTCCTATGGTTATGCCATTGACTTAGAAGTTTTGGGAAGTTGTAGAACCAATCAACATCTTTTGAGGGTCAATAAGCCAGGAAAAGGATACTAAATAATATCTAGGACTTGTTTAGCTCAAAACCTATGTATATATTCAATTTCCCCATCATAGTGAGATTTCATTATAGTCCTATTCTTACATATGACCTTAGTATTCAAAAGAGTCCCAGAGTTTATTTTGTTCAACCACCATCTAAACAGCTTTACCTCTATGTCTCCTGACATGTGGACATATAAATGCAAACACATAGCTGAAAATTCATTGTGTACTACATTTTTATATCTGTAACTGGTACTAGATATGTTCATAGCTATTAAAGGATAGAGGTGCAAAAACATATCGATGGTGGACACATCATATCCATCTCACAAAAAAAAGCTGCAAGAAAGAGAAAACTCACAGACATTAATTATTTATATCTCCACTTGTTAAAATATAAAAAATGTTTATAAAGAAAAATGTTTATTGTGCTTCTCAATCTTTTATTTCTTACACTCAGTATATATTATTTTAGCACAAGAATAAAATCTGCATTTGTTCTTTAAAAGGTATGAAGCATGGGTAATTTTTCCTCTTTAAATTAGATACCTTGCTCTCAGGACCAAAAAAATTGAAATCTATTTTCTGTATAAAGACTCTACAAATACTGAACTATAACAAATATTGTATATATTCCCATATTTTTCTTTTCCAACTTATTCATGATTTTCTGCTCCGTCTATCTATTGATTTACTTAAGTTTCCCTGAGATGTTGTCAAAATGATTAGGGTTATCTGATAGGCTGTTCATGTTCAGTAACAATGTTTGTTAGAAAACATTTGAGCTGGTTTGCATTTAAAAATAAGAACAATTAAAGTACTAAACTCCCAATAAAGTTTTCATTGTTAGTTATTTTTTACAGTAGAAATGACTTGGTCTGACTGTAATATTTACCTTTTCCATAATTATCAGTAAGCAAATATCTAATGCAAAAAGGTAACTGATAAAAGAAACTATTTGTAAAATTGTACATGCAAGCCCTCAAAGGTGAAAATAAAGATGAATAATTAGCCAGGTAACTAAAAAGGCTTTAATTTAACAACTTGAGAGAAGGAAAGAACATCTACTATTTCCACTAAGAGCAAATCCTTTGATTTAAAAAGTTTTTGTGAAAATACCAAGTAATTCTAGTGTATAATTAGTGCATAAGTAATGTCAAGTAATTCTACATTATTGTATAAGCAACATAAGGTAACTCTACATTAGTATAGACATCCACATTTGTTTATAAATAATAAAGTTTATATATTCATGTGGCACAAGATAATATATTTTCCTATAAGCAAGACATCTAAGACAAAAGTGAGCAAGAAACATTAGTTTCTATCACACAGAGAAATACCTATTAGTAATGAACACTTACACTATTTAATTGCCTAGTGATTGATTATAACTGCTAAAATATTGTTATCTACCACTAGTGTTTGCTATTAATGTTATTGTTTGCAGATGTCTATGTCTAATCATGTCTATGTCTAGTCTATCATGAGAAGCCAATATGAGAATTTTATTCTTTAAACATAGGGTATTTTTATGTGTGTATAAATTATCTCCTACTTATTTGTATTTCTGTTTCCTTAGTTTACATGACAAGAGTTTTTCTGCAGTATTTTTCTCATCACTAAATTAAATCTATCCAGATGAGAAAGAATCAGCTAGAATAACTACAGCTAATGAATAGCTAACGCTGTTTACCACGCAATTATCTTGCCTGAAATAACAGGATTATGCACAGACGTTGACAGGATAATTTAGCCGCTACTATCCTTCTTTTTAAAGGTTTCATCTTAAATCATGCAAAATACATTTTGACAGGACCTTTAAAGATCTAATTAACTAACAAAGAACGTTTGAAGTTTCTTTTTATGAACTTTATGTCACTTTTCAATATTTTCTCCCAATTGCTCTTAGCTGACTTTCTAGTAAAAGCACAGTGGAACCATCTTTTAATGTTTGTTAGCATTCCTGAGGAGACTTTATCAGTATCTATGAATGAAGCACAATGAAATAGATTTCCTGTGTCTTCCCCACTCAGTGTTGCGAAGCTTTATGCAGAGATTACACTGGCAAGTTCCTAATAACAAAAATACATTTGTTTGCATTTTCTAAGTCTTCACTACAGGGCAGGTTGTGCTCAGTGATCTCCACGTGTATTATCTCATTACCGATCAATTCTCTAACAATGAATTGAACTTGAGAGGTTTGATGTGATCTCTTAAACACCGGCATTAAGACAACCAGTAAATTTGATACTTGACGTTTTTCTAACCACTTTAAAGAAAGATTGAACTACGTGAGTCACCAATCCAGGTTTTCACTGCAGGTACAGGGGCAGTTATTATTCTACTTTGGAGAACGTATTTTCCATATCAATGCTCCCATTTTATTTTTGAGGAGAGCTTTAAAAATAGTGTAGGCGTCTCAGTGATTTTAATTAGATTGCTCAAAAGTGATTTCTCCTCCTTTTCTGTGGATTTTATTCATTTCCTATGTGTACAAAATAGCGCTCATTTAAAGTAGGCTGAGTGTGCGGGGTGTCTTTCTGAATAATTCGGTGTGAATTTGCTTACCCAGCAATCTCTTTCCTTTTGCTTTTACTCCCAGCAGTTAGGGTTTTGTTAATGCTTGAAGCCAATTCAATTTTTCATCCCTATTCTTATGAACAATAGAAGGAAGAGAGAGCACAGCAGTAAAGCATGTGCATTCAAAGAAATATTTCTTCCTATATCGTATATAATAATAGCCCAGAACTCCGATCATAACTACTCAGAGGCAAGCAGGACACTCCAACGAATCAGAATGCTTTCTTTAACACTTTAAATAAATAGTGAATCACCAAAAGTCCTTTTCTCTAAACTGTAGCAAGAGGTTTATATTATAGTTTATCTAAAATTATAAAAAATGTGTTTCTCTTATACCAGAAAAGATGCGAAAAGGTATCATTTATCTGCCATGAAATATTGAAAAAAGTACTGAAATATCCTAGACAATTTAAAAACTTTACTGTAAAGGACAAGAACATATTTAATAAACTTTCCAGGATCCTTTAATTATTTTAAAATTTCCGTGGTTCTATTTATTTCCATGAGCTCCCATGCCATAATCTCTCCCTTTTTTAGTTTATCTTTTTTCAGTTTACTGTGACTTCAATTTTCCTTCCCATTGATAGTCATTCTTCTCAAGAAGAAAAATGATCTGAGAAATGATGTGGAATAAGATTCCCCTACTGCTTTCAATCCAGAAGATGTCGAGGGGTGAAACTCACCCCAGAGTCCCTGCTGATTTGCAGTGTTCCCCCCGCACCACCAAACGTTGCTCCTAACAACCAGTTTTATCTTTCTTTCCCCACACAGGAGGTGTGACTGCCCTGCATGGTTGAGATTTTCATGCAATAATAAGACCATACTCTAAGACCTTCTTAAGATTAAGATTAAGAAATTTATTTATTAATTCATTATTCTGATATTTTGCATGTGTATGAACATAAATACATTCATCATACACTTTGTCTACTGACATGTTAAAATTGTAACAATTTTCATATTTTTATGAAATTATAACTTTTATGATATTTCAAAAATGGATCACATTAAAATTTAAAATAAATAAATATAAAATTAGAATGGAGATTTAAATTACCTGTATACAAAAGACCCACAAATTTATCACACTCACTTGCAACTCACAAACCTTACTTTCAATATTTTTAATATCTGATAATAACAATCTTTAACCAACATCTTTTTATCTCATGTTATATATTAACTTAATTTAGAAGGCCATAGTATAATGAACACATTTTAGGACACATCTTTAATGGTGCTGAGATTTCCACTTTGAATTTCTATGGATAGCTGTGGTTGTGTGGTAAGGTGAAAAGATTTTTCTCCACTACTCCTTCCCTGAGTTTTAATTTCCTCAGATGGCTTCTATCACCAGTCTCTACTGTTGCTTAAAAGCTATCCAATACTTACATAAATTTAGTTATTAATAATAGTTTATTTTGCTTAGAGAAACGTTTGCATTTTAAAGAGATTCCTAAGAGGAAGAGCATCAGATTGCAGAGCACAGTATTGTCGGGACAGATGACCTACAAAATAAGCCACAAGGAACTTCTGCTCACATCAGTATCTGGGCGGTCTGTGAGACTAACATAAACAAGTCTTTGCATAAAACCAAGTGAGCTCATTAAAAGAAGACCAAATGCAGCACTAAGTGAGAAAACGAGTAGTAAAGCTTGCCCAGCTTCACTACTTGGGGGCCGGCATGAAGCAGAATAGAGATCAAGAGTCTGAGAACAAGAACAAGTTTGCCTCTGGAACTTGCTACTCTCTAGTCTCAAACAAGAAACTTAAATCTCTTGCTTCAATTTTATCACATTCTTAGCAGCTATGGCCCACAGCCCAAACTCAAGACAGCATTCAGTGTGTACAGAGCTCTAGTGGACCACAGCCACACTCATCTCTGTATTCTCTCATGACTGCCCGTGGCCACAGTGACTAAGAAGCTCAATATAGACCATATAGTCTGCAAGACCACAAATATTTATAATTTGTTAAGTACTAACAGGAAAAGTTTGCCCCACCTGTCTTGAGAAGCTGTCAAATCCAGGAACAATACCTCTATGCTCGCTGAACTTGCTTTTCTTCTGACAGATTGTGTTATCAATCATTATCTCTATCATAATTTGCTTTTTTTTGGCTCTGAGTCTGCAAGCCTCTGCATACTTGATGCCTGTCTTAATAAGGTTTTTTAAAAAAAATTCTCTCTAAATATATTATTTTGGAGATTTCTAAAATTTCATCACTCCATTTCCTAATTTTCAGTTACTCATATTTACATGTGCACGGGGTGTTCCAAATATGTGGTAAATGTTTGAATTGTAAAATTGTTGTAGCCAATGACAAATTGTCATTAACCGTCCTAGAAAACTACCCCCTGCTTTGAACACACTTATCCATTGTTCTTGCTTCTTGCAGAAGCATGTATGGAATTCTGCTCTCTTGAGTGTCTTTATGAGGTCTGATGAAAAAGTACATATACAGCAAATGCCTACGCTGGATGTCACCTCATGGAAGTGTAGGCTCACGGAATCGCCGTGGAGGCTCCACCCTAGTCACAGGCTCTAGCATGGTGCAAGTTTGGTCTCTTCCACAGAATTACCATGAAACATAAATGCTTCTAATTGAATTAGGACACCAAGGAGCCCTGACAGCACGGAGACTCCCATGTCCTCCACCTTTCGACCCTAGAACAATCCCAGATTGGCCCGTACACCACATTCTTTTCTCATTACCCTTCACACGGTGAAAAAAAAAAAAGATTCTGAGGCCTTTTTTTAAGGATTTCCCTATTTAATTATGTTCCTAGTACCTGATCTGCAGCCAGAATATACTGAGTGGAAATATCTGTGCAGTAAGTAAGGTAGATTTCTGTTTTTCACTCTATATCACTCTCTTGACATCGATTTCTTTTCTTCCTGTTAAGGGTCTTCATCAGCAGCACGCACTACAATGCAATTAAAATTGTCATAAATTAGCTGATTTTCCCAACACATTGAAACTATAGATGTTACGGTATCTGTTATGAGTTGACCAGATAAAAACAGCAACAAATATGTCTTAAATACATCTGATTAAATGAAAGTTAAAATACCCTAAAAACAAAAGAGAAAACAGAGATCACACTGAATGAAACAAAAGAATTAAATAATTTGCACTGTAGATCATAAAGAGGAAAAAACACTAATCAGAACAATCTAGACCTCAGCCCTTCTACTTCATCAGGGTAAACAACACAACTCCCATAGTGATGAATTACAACTCCTTTGACATGTACATATCAAATGCATATGCCCAAAGAGCTCTGTCTCATCCTCTTTCTGTCAAATATACAGGACTACTGGTCAATAGAACTCCTTTCTGCAGAAGCCCTTACTGCCTTCAGGCATAAGTTGAAATTTTAAAAAATATGTTTCTTGTGATACCCCAAACAATTTTCTATCAATAAAATCCTTCAAGAATTATTACCAAAACATAAAAGTCCCCACGGCAGCTGTGAAAGAACTAAATCTTCAAGCAAGCCTGAGATGTGCCTCAAGATTACAGCTAGCATTTGAAATAAAATAGCCTTTTTAGCTTTCGTTTTTTCAAACAAATTTACAGAGCCTGGATTATGAGTGATATGTCTGTCTCAGAAACATCAGCCAATTTGGAATTATAGTTTACACTGCTGGATTTGTTTGCAAATAAAATAAAAGCTAGGAGAAAAACAGGGACATAATTATGAAAGACACTAGAATGTGGAAAAGGGATTAAATCTTATTAAAATATCATTCCTAGGCATTAGCAGCACTTCTATAATTAATAATATAACAGTTGACTGCTCTAAGCACCATAACAGAAATTAAATTTTCATTTATGAACAGGAATAATGAGGTAATATAAAAAGATTGGGTTTGGGTTTCTCTGCCAGTGAAGATTAATAATTGCCTAAGGTCTACATGCAGAATTAAGACAAGCATTTGGTTGTAGAGAAAGATAATTCATTGGATGTGCAAGTGCTCTTTAACCCCAGACTGTGGTCATAACACGGACTAACAATGGTGGAGTCAAACTTTGCACTAGTGTTGATATCATTTTGAATGCTAGAGAGAAGTAAAAATGTCCTTTTCAGTGAAAAAAAGAAATACAAGAATAACGGACAAAAAATTTACAAGTTGCTTTTTTAAAAAAATCAATTCACAGTCTAAATATATAGTACTTGTACAGTGTTTTCAGGTAGTTGATGAGAGATATTAACTTATAAGGGGATTTTGTTTCTTAAAAATAACAATAGCAGACAATAGACAAAATATGTGTGGAAATTCTTAATAGAAACTATTTAAGGGCTTTTGCAGTGGTGTGCTTTATATTCCAAAAGTTTTTAAATTGTAATGTTTAAATTCTACATATGTAAGGCAAATATACTTACCCTATCATTTGCACAGTTCAGCATGTCAATGAACAAAAATTTTGGAAAACTATAAACCACAGTAATTGTTACATTATTTATATTTACTTACATAGCACATTTATAGTGTTTATTTTATAAAAGGAAAAACTAACTTATGGCTGCATAAAATTTGGAAAATATAAGTTGTAATTGTCCCAAAATTGCACTTGTAAGTCACTAAATGCCACTTGCTACAACTCTATAGACTTGGTTATCTGTTATTGCTAGATACCTCAGTAAGAGCAAAGAGCAGAAAAAGATTGGTAGCCATTTGGAGTCAAATGTACAGAATTCATTCTAATGTGATATGTGTTGGTTTGGGGTTTTTACAAGGGAAAAAATTGAATATAGGAAACATATTTTATAAGGTTATATATAATAGTCACCCAAAGAATAAAATTCAAGAGAGTGCAGGAAATCTGTCCACATGCTACAGACCAAGAATCCATGCTAATGCCTTGCATGAGTCCAGCTGAAGACCTAGAGCCCCTAACAGTGCCTCCTATGAGTCCAGCTGCAGGCCTATAGCCTATGACAACATCTCGCGCAGGCCTGTTTCACAGAGCTGCACTGGGAAGGTCCAAAGGTCAGTGGTGGAAACTACAAAATCTATGCCAGCACGATGAAGGATCTGTGCTGTCAGGGTGAGGGATCTGCACTGGAGCCAGGAAGCACCAAAGTAAGAACCAGAGCTCCCCACAAATACCACAACCTTCCTCAGTGACAGCGAGGTTCTGAGCTCCTCCAACAATGAAGGCAGCTGAGTTCCCAACAGGAAAGCCAGGGTGACTAGCTTCTCCAGGAGACTGAGCAGTGCAACATCTTCCTCCCCTCCAGAGCAAGGAAGTGATGCTCAGAGGACCAGAGCTCCCCCGAAGCGAACCCAAGACATTCTCAGTGACGACAAGGCCCCAAGCTCCACGGAAGATGAGAACAGGAAAGCCAGCATGACAAGCTCCTCCAAGGAAACCAGCAGCTCCTTACAGCTTCTCAACAGCTTCCAATAGGTTCCCAACAGCTTCTACCAGCTCCCAATAGCCTCACTTCTTCCTCCCTAGTTCTGCCTCTTTTGCTGCTGACAGCAGTCCTCAGGTGGGTCTCCCACACCCTGCCCCATATTTATTCAGCTTAGGTGGGTATTATAAGTGGACCACCAGTTGTCAATCCACAACATGGTACATGATCACATCCTTGAGTACATCTATGTTTTAATTTCCAAGCCCTTTTCACAGGCGAATAAAAGGTCAATCTAAATTTGATGTAATATCAAAGCACTTGAATTCAATTCTGTTTTAATCCAGTGCCTGACATTCTCTATACTTTACTGAATGTCCCAAAGAAAATAATCATTATAATATCATTCAGGAGAAATAACTTTTACTTAGATACATAAACAAACACACATACATTTCTATATACAGATATCTGATACCTCGACCCTAGCTTAGTGGAGAATATATAGAAAGGTTTTATTATGGTTGTTATGTATCTTAGTATATTTTGTGCTGCTGTAACAGAACACTTGACACTTGGTTATTTACAAAGATCAGAAATTTATTCTCATAATACTTGAAGCTAGAGAATCTAACATCAAGGTACTAAGAGATTAAGACCTGAATTTTCTGCTTCTAAAGTGGCAATTTAAACACTGTGCTCTTTAGAAACAGGGAATATTGTGTCTGCATAGAACATAAAGGGTGAAGGAAGAAGATATCACTGCCAAAATTCCTTTAATATTACATATTATTAATCTATTCAAGAGGACAGAGTTTTATGACATAACTCCTATCAAAGCCCATTTCTCACTACTGTTGTATTTGAGTCTCCAGTATTGTGGATTTGGGGCACATGAGCAAACTTGAGCTTTGTGAATTAGCATTTGGAGAGTTTGATAAGCCAAACAAGTGATGCTGTATGAACAGCTTTAAGACACTCCTAGACTCTGATCATTCACTACTGAATCTAAATGAAAGACCCTTACGTAAGATCAGGCTGCCGACGACCATATTGGAACCTACTATCCAGTATGTTACTTTCAACCTTAGCTAGTTGTTGCCAGCAACTATTGGAATATTCCAATTCCTGCTGTTATAGTGCATATATACTGATTTTTAAAAACTTGAATCATCTTTATAAAATCATAAATACACAATTTTAGTTCCTTTAGTTCCTTCTCACTCCTGGACACCTGTGAGAGAAGAGGAAGTGTAAAATGACTTCTAGAAATAGACCCATAATTTAAATCACCAGCACTGGGCATGACCTAGTCCAAGGAAACATCATGTAGCCTCAAGGATGACTACGCAAAGGTTCAGTACTTGGTTCAGCTGCCTACATGCATGCTCTTTCTCAGGATTCCTTTCTCTTTTCTTCATTTGCTTCCACTGAGTTAGAGTAACACACTACTTACCTTTCATTATTCTACAAAATATAAAGGTTGCAAACAAAATAACTGGTATTTTAGACAATAATAAATAATTTTTACCAGTATTGAGCAATTATTATTTGTTTTGTTTTGTTTTCTTCTCCAGTACTGAGGATAGAACTCAGGCCCTTTGAACTTAGCTATGTCTCTAATGCCCTTGTTACTTTTAATTTTGAGATAGAGTCTCCCTAAGTTGTTAAATTACCCAAGCTGGTTTTAAAATTTTCGCACTCCTGCCTCAGCTTCCCACGAAGGTGGTCACAGGCATGCATCACCACCACCAGTTAATTTTTCACTCATTAGAAATCATTTTTGAAATAAACCTGATGGCATTGGAGAATGATATTTGGTTTTGGCAGGACTTTTTCTTTATTCATTTCAGTGTGAATGACCAACAGTGTGGAATTACATTTTTAGTGATGATACCATTTCATCCTCAAATTTATAACTGTCTACAAAAAAGAGGAGTAATAAAATATAAGAATTTTTTAAATCTTCCCCAAATGTCTAATTTTTAGCCATGGATGTGGGCTTTTTTGTACCTTTGTAGTGTACAAAGTTTACACTCACCTTGAACAGGGAGATGTACAGGGCACAGCTGGATTCTTTCCTAACCCATTCCTCTCCCTACATACTTCCCCCCTCCAGCTTCTCTTTCCTCAAGTGTTCTTGTTATTATGAGTTTTTGTTTATGCGATGTAATATTCACTTTCATTTTGGATATTTGGAATTGAACTTTTTGAATCTCCTTTGTAGAAGAAATTCTATACTTACCTATAATTGGTGCAGTTACCTGGTTACCTGCACGTGTGACATCTCTCTCTCCCAGGTTCTCACCAAGTCCCTGCCCTTCCCAGACAGGCCCTAGCCAGTGAGGGAGCACTGAAGGGCTACAGAAACCAGATGTGCTAATTCTTATTTTTATTCCTCGATCATAGGGTAAGTTTTCATGTACACTGAAGCACATAAGTGCTACTTTTTAAATAGAATAGTGTTGGCTGTCTTACATATTGGAGAAATAACAACCAGTCTGGAGAGCATATGAGCTTTATGGCTCATTCAGCTCCTCTCATCTGTAATAAAACACATGGAAAACAACATAGAACAACTGAAATCCCCAAATGATGACGACATCAGACTCTTGTAAGTTTCTCTGCACTATAAGTACAGTGTAAAAATAATTACACTGTGACTTCAGTCTATTCAGTTGTTATATAAAAGCAGGATCAGGCATGAGAAGAAATGGATTTCTTGGCAGTTAAGGTCTACATTATCCAACTCAAAATTAAATGGCAATTTCTGCACAAACCAATCACACGTTAGGGAGACCATCAGTGTTATAAATTCTCCATCAGGAACAGAAACAGTGCTTCCAAGGAGGTTCTAAATGCTTCATTCAAAATGGAAGTTGAAAAAAAAGCTGAATTTTAAGTAAGTCGATATAGACTTGGAGGAGAACAAAATAGTTCCGAAGTTCTGATCACATGTAATTGCTGATATCCAAATGTCTGACTTGGGAAGTAGAAATGTGAAATGAAGGGCTAGAGTTGCTTTTATTTAAATCTACCACATTCATTTCACAACAGCTACTTCAGTGACATCCTTTGCATTTATTGCTAATTGAAAAGTCAAAAGGAGCAGCTATAGTCTCCTTTTATGATTAGCATCAACTTCTGCAGGGTTTTCTAGAGACATACTTCCTTTATAAGGCAAACTGTATTGCATATTGTTATCTTAGTGCTTTATCAAGGGAAACAATGTAAAGAACAAAAGTAAGTGTGGGACCTTGAGATGTCATATAGACTGTTAGGGTTTGTGTCTAGATGTCCCCTCAAAGCCTCATGCAGAGGTGGCTGGACATAGAGTGTGTGACTGGTATTAATTCCTGATGCAAGTCCAGGTTTAAAGACACTAGGATTAAGAATGGTGAGTGCTACCAGCCCTAAGCAGCCTAGATAAGATAAAAGGGACAGAAGGAGTTGTGCTTGTCCCTTGCTTGCTTGCCTTTGTGGTCTTCTGCTTGCCGTGAACGGGTTCTACTCTGTGATGCCCTACTGTTGATTGTGTACTGAAACTTCTATAAACTGTGAGCTAAGTAAAATTTCCCCCCTTGAACTTTGGGTGTTTGATATTTTGTCTGAGCAACAAGAGAAAAGTAACTAAGACAGAATTTGGTACCAAATAAGGATGTTATTGCTGTGACTGTACCTGACCATGTGGTTCAGGAGCCTGTGAGACTGGCTCGTGGGAAGAGCTTGAAGAGGTTTGGAGATGTGGGCCAAAAAAGTAGCGCTGGACCGTTTTAGGCTCTCCATGATGGAAGATTCCAGTCATAGCTCAGGAAGCTGGATGCCTAGTTGAAATCTTGCCAGTAAAGACCAGGCTCAGGATGTTTCTGCTGGAAAGAAAGAGTTCAGTTGGCTGCTGGACTTCAGACAATGTGGGTTACTGCTTGGCAGGAAGTTTGTGTGCATTTTGCTCATATCCATAGAATTTGCCTGAGACTAAGTTTAAGGGCAGTGAACTGATTAATCTTGCAGAAGAAATATCATGGTATTCTAATGTGGAAGTTGTGGCATGGCTGCTGTTGTGGGCTTTTAGCCAGATCTATCTTACAAACGAAGAGCAAAAAGCCCAGTAGAATGATTTAAAAGGTCGTGTTTGGCCAGAAAAAAAGTTCCAGTAAAGTTGTGGACTGCAAAAACAGAGCATAGGAAATCTTGATTATTGAGAAGGAACAGCAGAAAAGAAAAGATGGCCTCAGGGCATCACAAGAAGCAGCAGGACTCCAGCCTATGCAGTCTGAAAATTGCAAAAGTGAAAGCTGTTTCTTGGAGAAGAGAGCCCCAGAGCACCATGTTCCAGAATGGCAGGGGCCTAGGGAAGTTATTCCTCAGGATATGGTTCATAGGCACTCGACTCCTACAGCCAAGAGAAAAGGAAACTGCTCTAGTTGGCAGAAGACCTTGGTGTCACCCAGATGGTGCCGGTTTTAGTCACATGAAGAATGCGAAGAATTGTAGGTCAAGAGAGCTTCCACCTGGATTCTGGAAGAAGGTCTGAAAAGCCAGGCATTGTGCGCCTGAGAGGGCAGTGTGTGAAGCTGAGTGGGAAGTCAGATGTACAGTGAAGACCTGGGAAGTTTTAAGAAGCCAGGAATGGGGAGAAAAACTATAAAGAGGGAGAAAAGCCTGCCAGAGAGAGAAGCCATGGGAGCTACAACAAGCAGTGCCACAGGGGCAGAACCACCCAAACTCTTTGGCTTTCACAACTTGCCACAGATTCCTAAGGGTTCTGAGAGGTGACATTTAATGTTTACCCCGCTGGAATTTGTTCTTGCTTTGTTTCCATTCCCTGCTATCCCCCTGCTTATCGCTTTTGGAATGGAAATTTCTATCTTGTGCCGCTGAATGCTGGAAGTGTTTAACTTTCTTTCCATTTGTAAAAGGGTTTGCCACTAAGAGTTAGCCTTAAATCTCAGAGGAGATGAGACTTGGACTGTTTAGAAATGCTGAAACTGTTAGGACTTCGGCAGCTCTCGGAGACGGACTGAAGGCCTTTTGCGTAAAGGGGTGTGCATGAGTCTTCATGGGGTCAAGGAAAGAATATTGTGGCATGTATGTAAATGTCCTTCTAGAGTCTGTTGCAGTCATAGGTAGGGCTTTTTTAGAGGTACCTGGTTCCGGGGTGTGTGGGGCTGGGTTTGGTTCATGGAGCTCTGCTAGGCTCAAGGGCGCTGGGATTAATGTTGTGAGTGCTACAGAGCCTGAGTAGCTTGGATAAGTTAAAAGGGGCAGAAGGATCTGCAGTTCTTCCTTGCTTGCTTGCTCTTGCTGTCTTCTGCTTCCCATAAACTATTTTTCTCTTTGATGCCCCTCCGCTAACCCATCCTGCTTTGGAGGCAGACAATTATAGACTGAAATCTATAAACTGTGAGCTAAATAAACCTTTCTCCCTTTTGGGTGTTGGGTATTTTGTCTCAGCAATAAAAGAAAAGTAACTAAGACACCGAGGTACAAAATGAGAAATTGAGTGCATAATCACACTGGTAAAATTGAGTCCTCTGGTATGTTTTAAACTGTGTTTTCATGATCTAATATTTTTATGTAAAAGTTTAAGAAACTATTTCAGCTGCTCATTATATTGTAGTGTAAGAACCATCTTCACAAACTTTTGCAACTATAAAAAAATTAAACTTTGGTTATTAACTTGTGAGATTTAGCTTGACATTTCTGTCAAATGCGTGTAATTTGCCAGATAAGAGTTGAATCTGATCTCTAATATTTAAATTATAAGATGTACTTTGGTTCTACTGTCAACTTTCATTTTTTTCATCCTTCATTTTAAGTCCGTACCGT
>PVLD010000755.1:178651-250664 GCA_004027595.1 Dinomys branickii | reverse complement strand
GGAACATTTTCTCATATATTTATTTGCCATTTGTATTTCTTTGTCTGAGAATTGTGTTTTCATCTCAGATGCCCATTTCTGGATTGGGTCTTTGAATTTGGACAGGTACATGTTTTTTAATTCTTTGTATGTTCTAGATAGAAGACCTTTGTCTGAGGGACAGCCAGCTAGGATTTTTTTCCCAATTTGTGGGTTTTCTTTTTACTTTGCTGGTGATTTATTTATTTATTTATTTATTTATTTATTTTTGGTGATTTCTTTAGATGTACAAAAACTTTTCAGTAGAATGAGGTCCCAATTATTGATTCTTTGAAGTGTTTCCCTTGCAGTTTCATTTTTGTTCATGAACTCTCTGCCTACTCCTATGTCTTCAAGATTTTTACCTATTTTCTCTTCCAATAGATTTAGAGTTTCTGTTTTAATGTTGAGGTCTGTGATCCATTTTGACCTGAGTTTGGTGCATGGTGATAGACTGGGGTCTATTTTCAGTTTACGGCAAGAGGCAAGCCAGTTTTTCCAGCACCATTTATTAAACAGGCCTTCTTTTTTCCACCGTGTTTGGTTGACCCCTTTGTCAAATATTAGGTAGCTGAGTGGGTTTTTCGTTATGGTTGCATCTTCCAGTCTGTTCCATTGATCCTCAGGTCTGTTTTTTAGCCAGTACCAGGTTGATTTTATTACAGTAGCTTTGTAGTATAATTTCAGGTCAGGGATTGATTCCACCTGACTTGTCCTTATTGCCCAGGATTGCTTTTGCTATTCTGGGTCTCTTCTGGTTCCAGATGAATTTGAGGCATATTTTCTCTAGATCTGTGAGGTATGTTAATGGTAGTTTGATGGGAATTGCATTGAATCTGTACAACAGTTTTGGTAGTATCGCCATTTTTACAATGTTAGGTCTTCCTAACCATGAGCAGGGTATGTTTTTCCATTTATTGAAATCCTCTTCAATCTCCTTTTTCAGAGTACTGTAGTTTTCACTGAATAAATCTTTCACATTCTTTGTTAGATTGATTCCTAAGTATTTCAATTTCTTGGTTGCTATTGTAAAGGGTATGGTTTCCTCAATTTCTCTCTCAGTCTGTTTGTTGCTTGTGTATAGGAATGCTATTGATTTTTGGGTGTTGACTTTGTATCTGGCTACGCTGCTGAATTTGTCAATTAATTCCAGGAGTTTTCTTGTGGAGTTTTTGGGGTCCTCCATGTATAGTATCATGTCCACACCCACTTTAAATGCCCTCTATGTTTAACATAGTGTGGTACAAAGTAGGCAAACATGCCCATTCCTGTAAGCTTTATTTTAGTGAAGAAAGACAATAACTGATAGAAAATAATAACTTATACAGTTTATTGAAAAGTAAGAAATGGTATAAAAATAGAGCAAGCAGAATCATGAGGCGTGTGAGAGAAGGTGGAGGCCAATTTGTGTTTATTAAGTGGAGAAACCAGAATTGGCCATTGCGAGGAAGCAAGAGGAAAGGAAAGCATTGAAGGGTGTATCAGCAGGCAGATGCTGAGGGGAGGAGCTTTACACGTGTGGGAACCGCAGCGGTAAAGGCTTAAATGCAGGAGTGTGTCTCTTGTATCCAGGAGCAGCAATACCAATCAGTGTGGTTCATACCGTCCATGTAAAGTGAAGTGGGAGGGTCAGGGCCTGGCTAGGTGGAGTAACTTGTAGACCTCTTGTGCCATTTAAGGGCTTTAACCTCTAAATTTAATATGAAGTCATTGCCTGGGTTTGATTAAATGAAGCACTTAGTTTTACCAAAGGGGAAGCAGAACACTGTGGCAGCCACGCTGACAATAGATTTGTGGGACAGGAAAACAAATACATAGGAGGACACTTACCTCGGAGTCCTAAAATGGTGGTTGTGAGGGCTAAGGTGGATGATGACAGGGCAGTGAAGAGTGGTCAAATTCTGGAGGAGTGTGTGTGTGTGTGTGTGTGTGTGTGTGTGTGTGTGAAGCAGTTCTTCCACTTTTATTTCTTTTTAAATTTTATGTTGAAAGCACAAGGAAATGAAGTAATTTCTCAACATTACAAAGCCAGTCTATGGCAGGATTAGGATTTGAACACAGGCAGTCATCTATGTTTAAGGTGTTATGGAAAATAGACAAAATTTGGAATAGTAGACTCAAGAACTACTTGATACATGGTATTGCCTAATTTATTAAACGACATGGTGAGAAGACAGGCATCAATTCAATAAAAGACAGCTTTCTAGTAATTATGCCTGTAAGGTGGTGATTTTCTATGATTGGAGGGTCTTAAGTAGAAAATAGAAAGGCGTTTTTCTGTAATTAGTAAGGGAGCTTCATGCATGGGGGTGGAAGTTTAATAAAATGACTTTCAGGCCCCTTCCAACTCTAAGATTCTGTGATCCCCAAATATAAAATGGTGCAGTGTATATTATTTGTCAGTAGATGTTAACAACTGTAAAAATTACTACATTTGTGAAAACCATTTTCTAGCATCTAGTTTACCAAGGTGTAAACAATGCTAGATTTCTGCCTCTGTTCTCAAAGAAAAGGTAGAAATTTAATGTATCGGACAAATTTTTTGTGACTCAAAATGAGCCCACCACATTGCCCTTTTACATGCAAATTTAAAGCAATTGTGTATTTGCACAGTGAATGCTGCTGTTCAGTAGATGGAGAATGTAAAATTATAAAATAATGGGTAGTACTCTTTAAGATTGTTTGTGATCACTGCATAAACCTTTCCCTATTCTTATGTCTTAAGGTATTTTTCATGGTTTTTCCATTCAAGGTGCTCTACCCTGTACGTGTGTGTTATTTGCATACTCCTGGGGTATTATATTGTGCTTCTATTTATGAAACATATGTTGCTTAGTTCCTGTGATAGCAGGATTAATGTGGTACTCTGTTACCCAGAGATATGATTTCATCTATGTGTATTTTAAATGTGCTCTATCATATTGTCCAAGTGTTCTGAGACGGATATGTGGTATAACAAATCCGAGGAATCTGCCCAAGTGCTGCTAGATCATTCGGTGCGTTGGGGAATACAACACTCTAAGAATAACTTTTTGAGATACTTCCAGTTTTACTTAGAAAAGAGTAAACAGGTCAGATGAATATACATAATTTGGTAGAATTAAAAGAAGGAGGATCAAAAGGATATTGCCCTACATCATGACAGTTGACAAAGAAATGCCAGGGCAGAGATGTTCTTGAAATTCAGCCTATCTCTGAAGTTGGAAAGTTTGAAATCACAGTGGTTTGCCTGAATTTGAGTATATGTGGAACAGCATTGATTACTCTTTTTAAAGAAAGAAAACCACTCCCTACAAAAAAAGAAAAGAAAAATAAACCCACTCTCCCACATACATATTTGTGTAGAATGGAAGCTGTGATACTGTCTGGATTGATTCTGTTCTTAAAAATGTAAAAAGTAAGCTTGGCATGGTGGTGCATGTCTATAATCAAAGCACTCAGGAGGCTGAGGCAGAAGGATCTTTGGGAGTTCGAGGCCAGCCTGGCTACATAGTGAGTTCAAGGCCAGCCTGAACTTCACAGTGAGACTTTGTCTCAAAAAATATGTAAAAAGTATACGTGTGCATGTGTGCATGCATACTTTCATCATGAAAATATTCCAAGATCTAACAGAGAGCCATTAGTTACTGAAGATAACTTACCAGCCTTCTATAGAGCATAAGTTCACATCTTAATGGTGACTTCTTGTCGTTTGGGACTATTTGAACGACATATCAAAAGAAGAGTATCTCAAATACAGTGTCTAAAAAACCCTTTCCTCCTTACGATTTTGCTTTGTATTTTTTTTGAGCACCATAGACATAACAGATGGCACTAAGAAGCTCAGGTGTAATACTTTACTCTTTGAAAAGCTGTGGCTTTCTTTCAGGTTTTGCTCCATACTAGAAACTAATATTTGACCCGTGAAATAAGACCCACATCAACTTTATCTCTTGCAAGTAAAATTTTATTCTCATTTGGATTCTTGTTTTAGTCAGTGCAACTTAAATGAACTATTGTTTTTCTTTTTT
This sequence comes from Dinomys branickii, assembly GCA_004027595.1. Classification (NCBI taxonomy): domain Eukaryota; kingdom Metazoa; phylum Chordata; class Mammalia; order Rodentia; family Dinomyidae; genus Dinomys; species Dinomys branickii. The sequence goes on along the minus strand of PVLD010000755.1, from coordinate 246,636 downwards.
TCATATTTTGCATGTAACATTGTACTTTTGGAATATTAAGTTACCTCTGTCATTTCCAAAAATTAATTGTGAAAGAAGTTTGGCTTTGTAAATGTGTACATGTAGAGAACTAGCACCCCCTAGTGTATTAAAAGCCCCCAAAGATTTGATCTGACATTTAATAAGCTAATAACAAACAGGAGTGTGCTCTAATGGCCACTTGTTAACTATCCCCACTAGCATTATGTTATAACTTCCCTAGGCATAGGGAAAGCTTGCTTTAAATTTAATAAATGTCATAAATGAGCTAAAACGTTGGAAATTGCATTTCAAATATTGAAAATAAAATTAGAAAATTATCATTGTCACTTGAACTGTTACTGATACTTTAAGACTACAACATAAAATCATAGTCTATGGTCATGCTTCTAGTTTTCTAAATTCTGCTCCTTTTGGAAAATTTTAGCACCCTACTTCATTGTCTATGGGAGACTATAAATCTGAAAATGTTGAGGATTTCTCTTCTTTTGGTGACTGTTATCCTCGTGTGTTGCCTAATGAAACTGTAAACTGAAAATTATAGCTTCATTCCAGAGAGTGAGAGGACTTATTCCAACAGATGGCATCAAAGCACCGGTCTGAACTGTATGATCGCTGATTGTTAATTGCATCTGTAAAACAATCCTTTTAAACAGAGTAATGCATTTTATCATACAGATTATAGTTCTACGCTTTTTGGTTTCTCAATGTGTGTTAACATTTTGTGCTCCAATGTAAGATTTAGTGCTCACCTAATTATCAGATTAAACAACAGAACAACAATGACTCAATCACTTTAAGGAGACATGCACAAGGGAGTACGAATCACACTTTTTGGGACATGCTATTTGAGAAATATTTGGCTTTTTCTTAGGAGACATAAACAGGAAGAATGGATAGATTTTACTCGTCAAATTAAAACAGTAAAAAGGTATAAGAACATTGTAAACATTTGACAAATATATATTGTATTTTAAAATATATCTCACTGTAGGTGCAAATATATTTTGTTCATACAGATCTTTTAAATGAAAAGAAAAATCTGAAAATATGGAAACAGTGATAATAAAGGACTGTTTATTTTGAAATGTGTAGATTCCTGCTTGTAGCGGTTTTAGTGAAATCCTGTGTAGCAGCAGAGGGGTAGGGTTGGTGGCATCTTGAAGACTCTTTTAGCAAGACTTTTCCATGTCATGAATGGTGCTGGGGACATGAAATATAAACACTGTTTTGAAATGTGATGACTGTTTTGTTGATCTTCAGCCTGGGTAATCTGCAACTGACAGCCTGAAACTGGCGAGAATAATTAACACTGATGTTGTCCTGAGGCAGCGTTTGGTGTGTGGGCACCGCACCAGGTTTCCCTCCGTACATCTCGTACGCTAAGTATGCGTGAAATTAATGGCTCTCACAGTCCTCCTATTTCCTTTTTTACCCGACCCACTAGGAAGGGAAGACGGGAGAGTAAACTTGCCTGTTGAGCTGAAAGTAGGCACTTAGTAAGTCAAATGGTGACATGTGATCCAACTTCTAAGTTTTCAGGTAACTTCATCTGATATATAAGTAGCATTAAGATAATACTTAATTTTGAAAGGACTGCTTATCTGATATGATGCTAGAGAGAGAATCTCAAATCTGAGAACATGCATATAAACACAAAGGACATCTAAGCATCAAACAACATACCTTTAAAACTCTTTAATAAACTCTTGCTCTGAGTACACTTTCTTAATTTTGAAAAGAATTCTAAACATTTTCCCCCTGATTCTTAGACCTACAACAGATTAGAAGGACAAGCTGTAGTGGTAGGCATAAGGAGAGATATCTGGTGCCTCACACTGAAGAACAAGTTGGAAAAACTACTAATAATCACATAAATACCAATTGTGGGCGATAGGTAGTAACATAGGCCATCCCAGCTAAAACCATCTTAATCAAGTTGTCATAGTTGTCATCACCAGGAATAAGGAATATCTAGGCCTTAATTTAGCACTGTTATCTGACTCAATTTGAAAACTAAGCAGTTGATTCAAGGCATTTTATCACTCCTTGATTTTGCTACCCTGTAGGACTAGGGAATTCAAGTGATTTCTTCAAGAGCTATCTCTTCTTTCTGATACACAAGAAGAAGTGAGATATCTGAGTATCTGCATGTCAGTTAATGTTAATCAAGCCATAATCCAGAGGTTCAAATCCATCTACTAAAATCTCATGGTTTTCAATAAAGACAGCCAGCCAGACCTTTTACTAAAATCCATGTAACATGGCCCTGATTTGATGGGGAGCTCTAACATCCTGGGCAACATATTAAGCTGTAAAATTGTCTTTTTTTCTTAGCCTGTCATTTAGGAAATACATTATAAGCCCAGATTTCTTTAAGATACACTATTATATTCCATTAGCTGAGAGAAGTTTTTAATAAGTATTACTTGAAAAGCCACCAAGCTGGACAAGGTACTATAAGATTCAAAAATATGATCAGGTTCTTCGTATAAAAACTTTTTCAAGGCCTCATGGAAGGTTTGCAAGATTAAATAGCACCTGCAATGATAGAACAAGATTGCACATACTTAAGAGTTTGTACCCATTGTTTCCAACCTTACTGAGATTTTTAAAAATATCAGATTGCTCACAGACTTTGTATAGTAGGTTATATATATTTACTACTTGTAATTGGGGAAAGCAGGAGGGAAAAATATCAGCATGAATTCTTTTTAAATTTGTATTTTATTTACCACAGTGTCTACTTTTGCAAAATAATACCAAATACACGAGAGTGGCGTGTAATTTATTCTATGCTTTGGTGAACAGAGGGATCCAAAAACCCTGTTATTTTTCCCTTCCTACCCTTTCTCATGGGGCTTGTCCTTAGGCTCTGATCCAATCTGCCGGAGCATAAACAATGTAGGAATCCACATGAAGAAGAACCATTGCCAGAACCATCCTCAGAGCCCCCAGCGGGGTGTAAGGTATTTAGCTTCAGGGAGTGGAGAGGGCGAGAGTACACCCAAGGACAGCCGTGGAGAGCAGGAGTGAAGCAAGTAAATTGAGAGAGGATGAGGGGCCAAGACTTATCTCAGAGGCCCGTGCGGGTAACTGGAAAAAATTAAATTGGTTAAATGAGGCAGACAAACAGCAATTATGGAGATTCTTAAAATCCAGCACAAGAGCCACAAATTTCTATTAAGGCAAAGCACTGGACCAAGACTTAAAGAACTGGATGATAATCCTGTCTCTGCCAATTATTCGCCTTCAGCAAGTTAAATTTTGGTGCCGCAACCGTCGTCATCAGTATGACTGCGCCGGTAATACGCACCACGCAGGGAGGAGAGCATCTGTGAAACTTCCCGGTGGGCTCTCAGTCCATTTGGGCTGACGCTGACACGGAGCGCTACCTGGGATTATTGGGCAGGGGACCAGCTGACGAAAGCGATACATTAAAGAAGATTAGTGTAGCAGCTGTGTTCAGAGCTGGATTAGAGTCAGGGAAGCCAGTGAGAAAACTGGCCCAGCAATCCCGACTCAAAGACTGTGAAAATGGACACAAAGAAGGTTGAGATGAAAATTGATTGGATTTTCAATTTGATAAGGTATCCAGGATGAGATGAATCAGAAATGATTTTGAGGTTTTAAAGAGCTAGGAAGTCCAGAAGGACGGCTTAGACACGGAGAAAGCATGGGGACAGGGAGAGAAAGCTGGAGTCGGAGGAAGGACATTTTATATGGGCATGATGGAGAGCCTGTAAGAACCAACGGACAAACAGTGCTCGATTCTAAACACTGAAAATACGCAACTGGAGTGAGGGGGAGGTTTATGCTCGAGGCAACAAAGCCCAGCGATGACAGCTGAGCAGTGAAGTCAACGTGCTACTTACCAAAGATTATAAAATAGGAAAGAAAAAGCAGAGACCTAGGATCGAGCCTCTCGAGAAACTGTCAGAAAGGCCAAGCAAGTCGTTATTCTGCAGGGAAGAACAGAGGGAATCGAATTCTGATTCCCTCGTGGAGGTCTTTAACTTACAATAATGCTTGTGTTTGCTTTAGAATTCGGGTGGGCCAAAGACATATAAACATGGTGTTTTCTCCCCCCAAGAGAAGGATGCTCATTTAGAGCCCTCCTCTTAAGTGAGGTGTTAAAAGAGATTCCAGTTGGGTTGTTTCTTCCTGAGTTGTGATGGGGAGTCTGGTAATGTGCCTGGGAGCGCTGACTAGAGGGGTACTCAGCAGGCATGTTACCAGTGGGGCACATCTGGCATTGAAGACCCTTCCTGATCGGAGTTGTTCCCAGCACTGTTCAGTATTACCCAGCTCCTTCTAGCTGCACGGCGTTAGGCTCCAAACTGCCAGACTTGATGTTGGTGCTAAGCCCAGGGAATGCTCTTCCCTTCAAGTCCTCTTCTTTTCAAACCCTGTGAGACCTGGTTACTGCATCTCATCTCTCCTGAGACTGTTTCTGTTTTCTTAGGGAGAAAGAATTCCAACCTCTACTCGTGTTTCCACATCTACAGAGCACTTCTCCCAGTCTATTTCTCATTCCTGTCACTGTTTGCACACTGCCTCCCCCACAGGACTCTGAGCTCCAGGCAGCAGGGAGGCGTCTGACTCACGTGTGTGAGCCACACAGCATCTGGCCTTGTCTCTCCTGTGTTCTTGCTGCAGTGAGGAGAAGATGACATTCACCACGGTAACATTTTAGTGACTCAGAGGAAAAGCAGCCACTGGAATGCAGGGAGAAGAAAGGCACCCCGTCTGTAGTGGCAAACTGAAGTGAGCAGGAAGAAGAGCCGGTCAGAGTGATAGGTAATGGCCACTTCTTTAGGTGGCCCATGAGAAAGAGGTAGGAGGTTCCTGGAGAACAGCCATGCAAGTCTGACTTCCCATGGAGCCCTGAATCTCTAAGGTTGGAAGTGAGCGTTAAAGATGTGACTCCTCCGCAGAGTTGTAGCTAATGTGATAAATTTTAGGAGTGTGACTCAGTCAGGATAAGCTAGCTGTACAGGATGTTGGTAATAGGTTGTAAAGCCCCAGAGAAGGGCAGTGAGGAGTCACGGGGGTGGGTTGAAAGGAAAAATGTCCAGTCCATGTGCAAAAACTGAATAGTGACGACTTAAAACATGAAAATAGACTGGAGGATAATGCAGGAAAATAAAGGGATTATTTTGGAAAGGAGAGAAATGCATTTCAGGCTTGATTAATCTATGCCCCAAATTACCAAATGAGTAATAACCTATCACATTTAGTTATAGCTACAGAGCCTTCAATTAACTAGAGGCTGAACATTTAAATTTGATTAAATAAGGTGACTTGTAATAATACAGGCAATTAGCCTGTGGAATGTGCAGGTGGAGAATGGGAAGGAGGAAACAATGCTGTATGTGAAAGCCGGTTTTACTGATATTTAATGTAATACCTTTTGCTTTTGTAGCACTTTTCAATTTACATTGCTCTTTAATCTTCATTATCTCGTTTGAGCCTTGCATTCTTCTGCTGGGCAGGTAAAGAAAGCGGTGCCCACACCTGGACTTCCTGTCTCGCTTCCACAGAATCCTGCTACTCATCACAGGGATGTAGAGGTAGGGATTCTTAGCTGTCATTCAAATACTACACGACAGCGTGGTTTGGCATAAGCTATATGAACACAGATGGGTTTATTTATTTTGCAACTATTCCACATACCAAGTGACCATGGTGTGTTGTGCATGGTACATGCCCATTAACATTGGGGAACAAATGAACCATTGACAAATTTCCCTCGGCATCTAGCTGTGTCTGGAAGGTACCTGAAAGGAAACTTGCTGGAGGAATGGGATTGGGGAAATGGGTGCAGAAAGAAGGAAGAGCAGGCCTGAAGCATTCTGGTCCCTTTAGCCTCAGGAGCCCGTTTTTCTCTCTCTGTCTTTTTTCGTTTTTGTTTTTTTCTTTCTTTTATGTTGTTATGAGCAGAATTATAAACCCCACCCATTCCATTCATGTGCTGATGTCCTAACCCGCAGTACCTCAAAATGTGAATGTATGTTGAGATGGAATCTTTAAGAGATAATTGAGTTAACCTGAGGTCTTATAAATGGACCTTAACCCAATAGAATTAGTGTCATAAGAAGGGGAGATCTGAACATAGACATGTAGAGAGGGGGAAATCACGTAAAGACACCAGGTGAAAGAAACTTCTGTGATCTCAGTGTCCCTCAATATTCATGTGTGGAAACTTACTGGCCAAGGTAATACTATTCAGAGGTAGGGTAGGGCACTGAAGACCCCTCTGTCTCTCTCTGACAGAAACTTTCTTTCTCCCAATACATTCTTCTCTTAAAAAAAAAAAAGGTGGGGGCCATGGGCTGAAGATGCAGCTCAGTGCAGAGCACTTGGCTAGCATGTGCAATGCTAGCCAAGCACTGCAAAAAAGGTGTCTTTAGGTAGAGCAAAATGGATTTTGAACCTAATAAAGGAGTTGGGGGGAAGAAGCAAGGCCCATTTTTTTCTTCTGCCAGGGTCATAGTGTTCTCTCCTATTTGTACTTCTCTGCTTTCCTGCTGTCTGCAGACAAGTAGACAGAGCCGTCTGTGGGGAACGGGCCTTTATCAGGCACAAATCTACTGGCACCTTGATCTTGACTTCACAGCTTCCATCACTGTGTGCAAAAAGTTTATGTGCTTTGTAAATTGCCCAGGCTCTGAGTTTTGTAATAGCAGCAGAAATGGTTTAAGACAGTAGATCTTTCTACAAGCCAAGGGAAGAGGTGTCAGAAGGAATCAGTCCTGATGGTAGCTTGATTTCGCACTTCTGATCTGTAGAACTGTGACAAAATAAATTTCTGTTTTTTAAGCCACCAATATGTGGTGCTTGGTTATGGCAGCCCTAACAAACTAATACATTAAGGCTCTGAAAAGTTTATGGGAAGGAAAATTTAAGCGTTTATGTACTCAAGAGTTGTAATATTGAAATTCTGTGACAGAATTCATCCCTGCAAGACAGAGGAATGACTTTTTTTTAATCTGTAAATTACATAACCATCTGTAAGTAAAGGATCTGTTAGAGGTAACCACGTCTAGAGCCTTAATGGGAATATATGTCAGAATAGCTCCTAAATTTTATTTTCTAGCTGTAGAACATTAAGAATCATTTGAAGCAAACATTACATCTTGTAGTGTAATTACAACTGGTCTTGGAAAAAAGTATTAAATGGTATCTAAGCCATACTGGCACAAATTTATTCAGTGGATAATTAACTCCTCACTTTTTGGACTCTGAGCATCTTCTAGAGTCCATGAAGCAACAATCAAAATAGTTTCAAAAAAGCACAAAATGAAACAACGTACATGATTTTATAAGCACGACTCAAAACCTGTGGGGAAGAATTTTAGATCTATTAATAAATTCTTTAAGAGTATAAGTGTTTGAATTCTTTGATAAAGTGATCAGACAATTATCTAATTAGGAAGTTGAGAAGAAAACATTATTTGTTGTATTTACAGTGTAGAAAAGTAATGCTTCACATAAAAGCATAACTTATTATGAATGATCTGTTGTGTCAATACCTGGCAAGTTTTTAAAATGAAAAAAAATTATGTGTAAATATAATACAGACCACCTACCACTGACCGTATTCTGGTGATGGAATATTCAAACTGCTTTTCTCAAAGGATCATCCTCTAAGATGGCTTGTATCAACTGTAACTGACATGAATATTTGATCCCCTCCCTGGTGCTCAGAATCTTGGCAAGACTTTTTCCAACAGAAGGGCCTATTGTTTATAGAAGACTATTGATTGACTTTTGAGCCCAGGACTGTTTATTGACTGAAGTATTGAAACATATATGACCTGTTACCTTGAAACCTAGAGTTAGGTGACGAAGGACCAAAGTCAAGCTATATGAAAAAACAATCAAGAAAGTTATCTTCTTGGATATGCTAGGAGCTGGCCGCCTGGCAGAAGTAGTTCTAAACTGTCATTCACAGCAAGGCTATATTCAAAGGATATATTGCCATCTTGTAGTGTAATTACAACTGGTCTTGAAAAAAAGTATTAAATGATTTCTAAGCCATACTGGCACAAATTTATTCAGTGGATAATTAGCTCCTCACTTTTTGGACTCCAGGCATCTTCCAGAGTCCATGAAGCAACAATCAAAATAATTTTGAAAAAGCACAAAATGTAATTACACTACAAGATGGTACGGATATATTACCATCTTGCACCTAACTGCCGCAAAACTCCTTAGGTTTGTATAGCCCGTACTCCTTGTGAATGAAACTGACTGGAGTATCAGGACAAAATGCTACAATTCATTCTCTGTGAAGAGTTGAAATCAAATTCTCAATTCATTCCAAGCACACAGTTCGCCAGTGTGAGTTCTAAATCAGCAACTCTCTATGCCTTCCTGTATCATACAATGTCCTTGAAATTGTAGGCATTTCCCAACTTTTGAAGTTTGGTTTCACACATTTGCTTGTATGTTAGTGTATAGTTCAAGGCACTTTTTCTATATAAATAGGACCATGTATATTCCAATAAAAGCGAGTGCTTATTGGGGCTAATATTGGCAAAATATTACAAGACTTTGTAGACAAGCTCAGGATAAAATAAAATTCAATTAGAATAAGTTTCACTTCTCATGGACACTGATGTCTAAGGAAAAGGTTTAATACTTTTTAAAAGTGATACATCAGAAAATGGAAACTTCTGGGAACCAGAAGGACCTTAAAAGATTGCAAGACTTAGAGGTGACAAGACAGCGATGACTAAGAGATGAGAGACAGAGATGACAAGCTGCGCGGTGGGAATGGTTTACTTTCCTCCATACAAATACATCCTTCATTGTGCCCGAACGCTAATGCTTATCAGCAGTGATTAGGGCTGCTTCTTGGACTCAGCCATGATGCATAAGGGAGAGCCTGAGAGTAAGGGAGAAAATGCTAGCAATCAAATGGGCAAGGATTAGAAGTAATGAAAAGAGAAAACATTAAGGACTTGCGAACATGTATGTGAAAAAATTAGTAGAAGGGAATTTACTTTCAGGCTGAAATAAATGGAAAATTATCATGCCCATCACCTCCTGGCCTGCAGGGGCAGGGAGACCAGTAGGGCGGGGCCAGGGCTCTGACAGCTCCTGGTTACCAATGCCCAGCTGATATTACAACTTTGACAGCTGCCTGAAGTGGACAAGATCCCAGAAAGTAGGGAAAGGGCCAGAATCCACTGATCAGCTAGAAATAAACCCCAGGGCGTTTGTAGCTTGGGGACAATTTATGATAATACACACTCTAATATTATACTATTAGAAAAAGGCGTCAGTGATGGCACCATAGCCATTTGGTCTTGCTTACTTACCACCTTCTGGTTATTATGTTCATACTTTTATAACATGGTATTCTTTAACCCCAGTAACCCTAAAAGAGAGACATAACTATCCCTATTTTCCAGATAAGAAAAACAAAGTTACATAAGTGTCTTGTCCAAGGTAAATGAGCTAGAAAGTGGGTCAGTCCTTGAGCCCTGAGCTAGTGGTACTCAAGCGATGCTCCCGTCTGGAGCAAGGTGCCTCTCTGTTCTACACTGAGGTTTTGTTCCATCCAAGGAGAAGGGAAAGTTGTGCACTTCAGGTAGTGCTTGGCACAAAGGAAACATTCCCTGAACATTATGATTATTATCTACTCAAGTACAACAGAGCTTTTAAAGTACCAACACTGGGGCCTTGTATGTACTCCTGCTTTGCATCTTTCTGCATTTTGGTGGTTGTTCTCTTTACCAGGCAACTCACAGCTCTGCATTTCTAAGTTCTTGAAAGACCCTTGGTTCCCTCTGCTTATCTGTCTGCACATTGCCAGAGAAGAGATTTCCTGGAACATCACAATCATGCATTAAATATTTGTTCAGTGGGATGAGTTAAATCAGTGACTAGATTACTTACTTTCAGCAGTGGAAGAAAATAAAAATTTATAAAAATTTTACATGGAAAAATATTTATATCTTAATATATTGCAATTTTAAATTCTGAAGTAAGACATCAGAAACCTAATGTAAATTTTTTTAAGCATAGGGGTGACAGTGTTGGAGATGTTATCACGTGCATGACACACCGTTAGGTTTTCCAGTATAAATAATGTATTTCTATGTTTACATTAAACTAGCCACATAAAAATTTAAGTATTGTTCTTCAAAAGTTATATAATACTGCATTTGCATTTGCATTCCATTCTGTTGCATTCTATTTGCATTCTGTGGCACCATGCCTCTTGTCCTATATTTTTAAAAATTACATTTAGAAACAAGAGTGAATACTGTAGCTAAGCAAGTTGATAATCATGTTTCTGAGATTTAAATTCTGTCTTCTTTGCTCTGGCTGTGTATCCATTCATGGGTGTAGAAAACAAGAATATTTTATTCTTGTTCTGATATGTCCTACTAATACATGTTTATGGAAGAAAATTGCCATGGTTATTAAAAGAGTCTATGACATTTTCTAAAGAGTGTGGGTATTGCTCGCACAGCCTGGCTGAATTCCAATTTGAGTAATTACATTCTGCTGCCTGGTTACCTTAGCAATTCTCTCTCTCGCTCCATAGGTCCTGGCGGTGGTTGAGCTCAGCTAAGGCATCCCTATTTGCCATCCCTAGTTTCAGATAATAGGAACAGAGGGGTTCTGGTCTTTGGAAATTTATTTTCCATTTATTTTGATACACTTAAAATTTTGTTCACATTTTGAAGTATGTAATAAAGCTTGACTTTCTCATCAGAATTTTTCTTGAAGTAGAGGAGACAATATAATCAGAGAGAAAATTGTGATCCTTGATTTTTCTCTACTCTTGATCATATTTATTATTCCTATGGAGATTGGAACAATTTTCTAAATTTTCTTACTCTCCTCTGACTCTAAACTTTCACAGCAATTTGCTGTAACTTCTGTCATTGTTCTTACGGTCCATCTCGAGGTAGAGCTACTGGGATTCATCTTAGGTCTTGACAAATGCTAAAGTTTTAGATGTAGGGACCTCTCTATTTTTTCATCCTCTTGGAAATTTTCAGAAAATGACATTTGGTAGTTGCTCATTAAATGACGGAGGAACGGCACTCACTTTGGGTTAACATTTACTGTTATCAGTTGCATCCCTGTTTTGGACACTAACTGACAATTTATTGTGCAACTTAATTGATTTTTTTCAATTGCATTATTTTAGTTCCTGGACAATGGCATTAGGATATTGTAACAGATTTCTCTTAGAGACTTGCATCAACTCACTCCTATTTTACTTCTAGAAAATGTAAGGGTCTCAAAAAAGCCAAGCCAGGACTGATGCAAGCTTATTATTGTGACTCAAGTCACAGTTTACTCTACAATGGAAGATTGAATTTGTTCAGAATGGATAATTCAGAGCAGTGAGCTCCCTGACTTTGATCCAATACACCAAAAAGAACAGAGGACCATGGTCATAGGCGGGGTCACAACTGCCTCATCCTTCCTGCCCAAGCACATCGTCTTTCTCCAACTCAAGAAACAGTAGGATGTGAATGCTTTAGAATAATGATTACTATGCAGTTAAACTTGAATTGGTTTTAAGATTTAAAATTAACTAATTAATAAATATATGGACCTTTTATAAGAAGTAAAATTCTTGATACACATCCCTTGCTAGATACCATTTGTTGTTTTTTTTTCAAATTCAAACTGTTCTCGAGAATTCTAAGGACTCTCCCTTATACCTCTAAGCCTCATCCCGGGCCTGGCACTGTAGTAAGCACGACACTGTTCTGTACTTCCTGAGCAGTGGGTATTTCTTGGACCTGGTATGCCATCTCTCCAGTCTCGTCAGGTTGATACATATATACCCTTCAAGACAGTGAAAAGCATGTAATGAAGGCCACTGTCCTTCCTCTCTTGTCCTGTAGCATCCGGAATTTATCTTTATATGTTTCCTTTTTATAGAGAGAAATGATCTGTTTTCGTGTTGATGGAACCGAACTAAAAACTTAGACACTTGTAGATACATAGCAAACCGACTCACCTAAGAGCCATTTCTCTCCTTACTGAGAGATTACCCCTCCCAGGATTCCAGTCTTCAAGGACAAAGTGTAAAGGTCAATGAAAGCAAAATGGAGCCAGGATAGGAAGATCACGTTTAGCTGCCTCTTCTTTTCCTCTTTGTGCATACTGAATGCAGTCCAAGTATTTTTAGTAAATAACAAAATAACTTAATTGCTTTCCTGTTCAATTCTTACAAACCTCTTTTTTAAAAGATTGATCTGTTAGCCCCAGTTTTCTTAATTTCTCTCTTAGAATTGTGATTTTCTGATTCGGGAAATTTTAAATATTGAGAGCTTTGCTTTGCTTTTAAGCTCTAGCAGGAAATGAGTCACTCTGGTAAATACTTTTTATTATTTAGAAGTCAGAAGTTCATGGGCTTTAGTTCATAACTGACTCATGGCTCTGATGCCATGGTGTCCATGAATAACAAATCTGAAAGTTACATTGTACTGGAAGTGTGAGAAATGATTATTTTATTTCCTCAAGGGCAGAGCAACATTCTCAGAAGGGCACTGCCTTACATAGGAGAAGACTAATGTTCCAGTTTAGGGTTTGCCACCAACTCTGGGGCTTGGGGGATGTTACGTTGTCTGTTTAGACCTCACTTCATTTTTACAAAATGAGGAAATTTGGAAGCTCAGCTGGGGACGGCAGCAACATCAGCGATCACACAGCTAAAACTAAAATGTTTACAAGAAATATTCAGCAGTGCCATAGAAGGAGACAGTGGGAAGAGAGTAGACACTTTTTAGGGTTCTTCCCTTTCGCAGGGAACATTAAGAAAACAAATTTCCTTCATTTGATACTTAATGCACAAGGACACTGGTGATACTGATATTTAATTTTTTAAAGCGTGTGTGAAAATTTCAAGTCCCTTATTGAAAGTTAGGAGTTGTGTGGTCTGGTTCTTGGTTTCAGGGGAAGGCTGGCATAACAACATCACAAAATGATTGCATAAGGATCATTAAGCCAAACCAACAAGTTGTGACCAAGTCCAGGGAGGGAAGAGCTTCCAGTGATTAGAAGTACTGATTTTTCAATCTCCGGTTTGCTCCTCATAAGTAGGAGAATTTTCAAGAAACTATGTGTGAAAATATATTTTCTCCTTTGGAAAATGAGGGTAACAATATTGACCCACAGAGTCTTGTAAGCATTACTGGGGCCATATATGTTCAGGATAGGGTACATGACAGTAGTTAGGGCGAGGGGACAAATTATCATTTGAAATCTGAGTCAGCTGTAGCTTGGACCCCGGGCTTGTTGGAGGCCTCATCTCAGGCTTAGTAAAAGCAGACCTCATTCCTAACGATGGCAGTAACCAACATTGGTGAATTAGGACCCAGCACTGTGTGTGGACTACTTCATTTCCTCATCATAAGAGCCCCTGAATCAAGGCAGTTAATAATTCATGTTAAGGATGGGGAAACTCAAGCCAACTGTTTAAATGATACAGCTAAGCTCAACCTACCAGTAGCAGAACTTGAACTCAAACTCTGGTTTTCTGTCTTCTAACCCCTCGGCCCATTATGATCCTAATCCTCTCTAGTACTCATGAATTTGTAGCCTAGATGAGCTATCTAACCTCTCTGTTTTGTTTAATTAATAAAATAACTGGAAAAGCTGTGAGATCAGTTTTTATGATTTCAGTTTGGGGAAGGAGCGGTGCAGATTCTGAAGAAAACATTTTGAAACACAACGTTACTATAAGAGCTCTGTGCTGTTACTACCTATGTCAATAACAAGTTCAGGATAATTCTGACCTTTGTTTTGAGGGTTGGAGAGGCTAGTGAAATTGAGGAGGGATTGACAGACTTTAGTGGTAACATTTTGCCCCCTAAGGTGCAGGCTAATACATGATAGTTGTTATATTATTAGTTTTTTTTAGATAACTGATATCAATAAAGTTAGGAACATTTTTCAAAAAATACTGGAAGAAAATTCACACAGATAAACATATTGATGCATAATAAAAAGCATTTTAATACTTTCACAACCTATGTCACAAATGTTGTACATGTTTATCATATGGGAGAAATTTTAAACCTTACAAGGAACCCATTTACAATCCCTTAATATAGGACAGGACTTCTTTTTATTTATTTATTTATTTAAAAATTTTAAAAACTGACAAAACAACAATGAAGATAAAATCAAATCAACACAAAAACAACAAAAATGATACATGACCTCAAGACAAAAGGATAGAAATTTACAGTGGTTACTATATTACATACTGTTATCTTCAACGAAGTTGCTCAGTCCATTAGACATAAGAATGTAAGATTGATCCAACAATCCAAGACAGTAACAAGTAAAAAAAAAAATTAATCTTACATGTCTCTATTTGTTCTCCTCAGAAATCACTTTGAAGGTATCAATACATAATACAACAACCATTGATAATTTCTTTCCACTTTGTCTGTATTATTTGTTTCTTATGCTATTTTGTAAATAGATGTCTGTCCATCAATATGTTTTCCTTCTTTTATTTTTAAAATAAATTTTAAAAACTAATTTTACAAAAACATTAGAAATGATGCAGCGCTTCACCACACAAAATGGTAGGAGTTCAACAGTGGTTCTTATACTGCATATGGTTTTCAGATCACTCATTCTGATTACCAAATTCAATCATGTAAAATTGGTTAAGAAAAAAAAATGTTAAGCATTGACTGTTCCTCTCAATAAACCACAGACATCACAATACACCTATTCCAGCTCTCCTTATATATACATATAAATTTTGCTTTCCATTTTTTTAAAAAAAAAGCCAATGTAACAAAAACAAATACATAAACAAAACAGCATAGGGAGCAATAAAAATGATACAGAATTTCAGAACGTGGTGATCGGATATTAACGGTGGTTGTTATACTGCACAGTGTAGGACAGGACTTCTTGGAGCTAATCTTGATTTTAAGTTTGGAGCCATAAATGTTTGTATTTCTCTTCACTAGGGCTGAAGGTTTGGTGGCATGACTTTTAAGAAAACCCAAACCCTTGAATAAGTTGACATACTTTTGAATAGTTTTTTTTGTGGAAGAGAGTCTTTTAGGTTTCCACTGGTCAGAGAATGAGATATGAAAGGACAGCTCATCTCAGGAATGAGTCAGTACCCTCACCGTGCCAGTAAATGAGTGTCCACGGGCATAACGCTTTATGGCTTGAACCACTTCTCAACGTCCCTCTCATGGAGCCTCAGAAACCATGTGGCAGACTTCCCACTATGAGCATTTTTACCACTTTGCAAGTTGGCAAAACCAAAGGGCTAAGGTGAGAATCACCGGTCAGACGGTGAAGCCTGCAGACAGCACTGGATCTCACATCTTTGTGCCGCAAAAGGCCGTAATCCCCTTGGTATGCCATAGCATCCCTCAGCTTGTAGCTCTCCATGGGATACTTTCTTCTTTCCCGTTTTCATTCTTGTTATTATAATTCTTGGCTCCTGCTTATCACATGTAATGGTTACATTCACTGGGGTTACTAGATTTCTGTACACGGAATATCTTACTCTACTTACTTCCCCTCCCCCCATACCACCCTCAGCATCACCCTAACCATTTGCAAGAGATCTATCCCTTTGTTTCCTTCTAGTCATCTTTTATTGTTCTTTTTGCTTGTTCCTGGCTCTACTCAAGTGACAGGTGCCATAAGGTATTTAGGTTTGTGTGTTTGATTTATTTCACGCAACATTATATTTTCCATATGCCTCCATATGCCTTTTTCCATATGCCTCCATGAATGTCTCTAATTTATCTTTCTTTCCTTTATGTATGGACACCATGTCTTCCTTACCCACTCATCTGTTGATGAGTAATACCAGTGCTTCCAGGATTCAGTTATATGGATTGTGCTGCTACCAGCATAGGTGTGCATGTGTCCCTGTAGTGTGATAGCTGTAGCTCTTAGGTGAAATGGAATTTTGAATTTTAGTTCTTTGAGAACTCACCATACGGATCTGATTTCCATACTGGTTGCACTAGTTTTCATTCTCACCGACAATGTAGAAAGGCTTCTGTTCACCACAGCCATGTCAACACTTGTTATTCTTTGACTTCTTAAAACCCTTGGAATTCTTGTCGTTCTTTCTGGTGTAAGATAGAATCTTGTTGTTATTCTAATTTGCTGTCTTTCTCAGTGTGGGGATTAAACATGACTAAGACATTCTAGAGGTAACCAAATGTCCACAGGTTTTGATGATCCTGGGCTGTTTTTCCTTGCAGGTTTCCTTTGGAGTAAAGGAAAGATGAGTAGACATTTTGCTGACTTTTTCATTGATGTTAAGGAAAAAGAAGCAACAACCATAGCGCTTTTCTTAGGGCTAGGAAGTTTGTCAGTGGTTCATGTGAAGCCAAAGGACTCTACGTTTTTTGTATCAGTGTCTAGCACACTGTCTTGCACAAATTTGGAGTTCAGCAGATTTGCCTTAATGTTAACCTAACCTCTTATGTTCACTAGTCTGCCTCTCAGATGAGATAAAAGGCACAGCTATGCCAGGTGCAGTAGTATCACCTGTAGCCCTTTGCTCTTCAGGTTTGGGGCCGGCTTGGGAGTGCTGAAAGACTATTGCTTTTCTCTCTCCCTCTCCCTCACCCTGTCCCTCTGCCCCTTTTCCACCTCCCCCACCTTCGCTGCTCTCTCTGTCTCTGTTCCTCTGTCGCTGTCTCTCTGTCTCTCTCTCTAGTTAAAAAAAAAACACACAATTACTCTCAGGTCAGTTATTAACAAGAAATCTACCATGCCTTTTTCTGTTGCACTTAAAAACATTATGCCATGTTTCCATAAGTTTCGTCACAAACATCCGTCCTCAGTAAGAGACTCAATTCTGAGCTGATTCTTACCTTCTGGTTGCTTTTCTGGGAGATATCTTCTGTTTTTCCTAATAACTTACTCAAAGGAGAAAATGGTGTTTTATTCGAATCAAAGATGAAAACCTACTATGTGAACGATGAACTTGGTGTTTCTTAATTCTCATCACTGACTTTGAGAAGTAGATCGTTTTATTTCCAAGTGCTCTGTATTGAACCCAAAGCTCATTTCAGTTCAGCAAACATTTTTTGTTTATATGTGTAAGTTTATGAGGAACCAAAACACTTACTGCATATTAAATGCACCTAAAGGTGAATAAGATGGAATCTTTGCTCTTCAGGTATGTAAAAACCCTCAATATAGGAGGAAACAGTAATTTATTTTTCTTTGTAGTCTTTAAGTGATAATCTTCTATTCTTAGCCATTTCTTCTTTTTTTAAACTTTTTTTCCTTATCCTCAGAAAAGTTATCTGTGTTTCTTTTTTTATTTCAACTACCACATAATACCACACAATGCTTATCTCTTCTAAATTCTAGCCTCGTATTTAATCACTGTCTTCTAGAGATATCCAACTCTGTTCCTCACAAGTTTAAATTCTCTTGTATAAAAGCATTCCTTCTTTTTTAAACTTGACATCTCAAGTGCATCATTTACCTATGTCAGTCTTTATCTCACATGTTCAACTGTTTACCAAATCCTACAAATTTTATCTCCAAAATATGCCTTGGACTTCATCTTCTATCTCCATCTTCAAGATCTGATCTACTGCAGTCATCTGACCATTGTCTCAGCCTTTTCTTTGTTTCCCTTTTAAGCCATTTGCTGTAGAGTTGTACGGTGGTTAATCCTGATTGGCAGCTACCTAGGGAATCTGCAAAGCACATTCCATGTGTGTACAGAGAGGCCGCAGAGCCCTGGTGCTGGGGACTCTGTCCGGCCCCTGGCGTCTTCCTCTCTGGTGCTCCGCTCCTGCTCTGTGCTTCTCTTGGAGGCTGTGAGTTGCACAACTTCCTTCTGCCAGGGCCTTCCACCATGTGTCCACGTTGGAGGCATCCATCATTAACTGAGACACCTGACGCCATCATCTAAAATAAATCTTGCCCTGCCTGGTGGCACACACCTGTAATCCCAGCACTCGGGAGGCTGAGGCAGGAGGATCATTGAGAGTTCTGGGCTACAAAGTGAGCTCAAAGCCAGTAGGAACTGCATACTCAGAACTTGTGTCAAAAAAAAAAAAAAGCATAAAATAAATCTCTTCTCCCTTAAGGTGTTTACATCAGATATTTTAACCCAGGGATAGCTGGTATTTAGGTATGCCCAGGTAACAGTACTGTGACTCCTGGTCGGTCCCTATCCATGCCATACTGATAAGTGTTTGAATATCATCATTCACTTAGTAACACCAAACTATCCTCCATTTTCCAATTGTGCACAGTCCCTGTGCTTCCCTGTACTTTGAATAGTCATGACGTGTCATCTGCTAGGAACATTCTTCCTATCATTATTACCTGGAAAATTAATATTAATCTTTCAAAATCCTTCTCAAATATTACTTGCTTTGTAAGATCTTCCCTGCTATTATACACAGGAGTTTTGTTCCTCCTGATCTAGCAACAAACAATTGTACCCATCTTGATTATAACATTTGTCCTGTATTCCCAGCATCATACACTAACTTGGGAGATTTTTAAGAAAAAGTATTTTTAAAATTGATAACATCATACTTTGATACTTAGTAGATGGCAAAGATTTTTATAAAGCATTTGTTGAACTGATAGAGGTATCTAGAAAAGTCTTATGAAATGGAATTCAAGATGGATTTTGAAGATGAGGTTGAGAGTTCAGACTGGGAAGACACTCTAAGTTTGAAGATTAACATGCTTCCTGAGGCAAGAAAACTCTATGACATGGAACAGTGAGTTTAAGCTTTGGTTAAATTAGGTTATAGGTTACAGTTTAAGATAGGTAGGTTGGGATCATATTGTGAAGCTACATGGGGCTTTGGACCCATTAGAAGACTCTAAACATGAATTGATGTTTTCTAATCTATTACTCAGGAAGTAGCTCTGATAGGACTGTGATATATGCATTGAGGCCCAGGAGCCCACAGATTGTCACAGTCCAAGGAAGGTCAGATGAAAAAGACTCTCTAAATCTATGAAAGTGTGGAGGTGGAAATAAAAGAGGAAATTCATTCTGAATACAGAATTGACAAGATTTTCTAAGTAAAGGATGGGGCTAAATTGAAGTGGAGAGATGAACTGTAAACGTTTTACATTGGGTGACAAAAAGACTGGAGGTGGTACGTTTTAGGAGCGCCATAGAGTTTGTGTTTGGTGGAACAGCCCAGGTGGAAGAACAGAAGTGGCACCAGCTGTGGACATGTACTTCTTGTACTCAAAGCCCCAATACAGGGTTCACTCCACATGATTTTTTACTGAATTTCTCTATGTTTATTTTAATTTCCCAGTTAGATGGAAAACTCACTGGAAGATTCAGAAGCCGTACTGAGAAGCGTTACCAATCACTATTATATGCACTTGCTAAAGATAATTCAACTCACGGGGATAATTATTTCTTTTTTAATGGGGTTGGTAGCAACTCATATATTTATTGCTAAAAGAACTTATTTTATAAAAAACTGTACTATTTTTGCACCTTTAGTTAACTTAGAACACACAAGAAGAAAGCATTCATTCAATTAACAGAGTGTGGGTTGTCTGTGACTAAAATGCTCCTCACTAACCACATAAGCCTAGAAAGCACTTCTAAGATGGCTAGCCGAAGCTCTGATGGCTGTGTGTGGTGAACGCACATTTAATTTCCAAGACTTAATAAAAATAAAATAATGTTGTTTATCCCAATCATTTGTTATATCTACTACATGTTGAAACGACAGTCCTTTGCATATATTGGTGAAATAAAATATTTTATCAGAATCAATTACATTTGTTTCTTTTTCCTTTTTAATGTGACTCCCAGAAAATTTAATCACATGTAGGGTTCACACTGTATTTTTATTGCACTGTAATGTTTTTCTTATTCAGCAACTGGGTAACAGGCATAATTTATCTCCTGTAAACTAAAACCTCTGACTTTACTTGAGAGAAGCAATTATATAGAATTGTGTATTTTAAGCCCTGATAAAATCTTTATCAATATATGGAACATGGCTTAGACAAATAGACTGAAAAAAGAGAAAAATACATAGGAATGTCTGCAAATTCCCTCTGGCTTCTCTTTTAAACATTAGTTTGTTTTCTTATACTTACTCCCAAATATCCTATTTGATGATTTATAATGATCCACAAAGCCCTCTGTTTGTTACAAATCAGTCAGTAATTTTACTCATAGTTTCTAGGACTTTTTGGTTAGCAGAAAAGAGCTAGTACATATCCACATACGGGTCATCAGGAAATAGAGTCCTGGAATATAACCATGACACCTAACCCTCAAACTATATGATCAACATATCTTTTTCTTCCTCTAAAGAGTCAGAAGATACTTCCCAGGGTCATAGGCCCCGGGGTCCTTCAAACTTTTATGTGTGAGCTACATCAAAGTAGGAAGAGGAGAAAAAGGAGGCCCAGAGGAGGGAGGAGCAGGATGGGGAGGAGAAAAGAGAAGAGGGGGAGGAGGAAGAGGAGGAACAGGAGGGAAGAGGAGGAGGGGGAAGCAATTATTTGCCCTTTATAAATGCTGGAGTTTTGATAAAAAGATATTCACTGTGTGTTGATGGCCTTACTGATGTGCAGGACCCTTCCAAATAAACCTCATAAATATCTATGACTATAGAGTACCAACTCTTTTTGATGCACAATGACTTGTAATTGGTCAGTGTCTTAACTTTTTCTTTTTGAGCAAAACGATGGACTTTCTGTGCCTCCTTTAATTTTTCAAATAAGAGACATTATTTTGTTTTAATTTTATGGGACTGAGAAGTAATTGTTTCAATTTTTTAAAAAGCTAAATTTCTAATGACAAAGAAAACTGCTTGAATGCTACAGAAGTACATGGACTAGATTGTAGGAGCGAAAACAATGTAATACAGGAGATAGAGGATGAAAGGACGTCTTGGAAAATGGCAACCTTACTGTAGAAGAGTTTTTGACTGAATCAGACTAGTACCCACGGGAAGAAAGAAATAGCTGAAATTATGCCTGGGTACTCAGAAAGTATTTATGAAAGCCAAGATATGAATGCAGCTTAGCCTTGCAGTCCCCAATTAATAGCTTGCACAAGAACATCTCTTACTTAAAAAGAGCTGCCTGAATGGAGGTTAAGTTATGTTCAGTTTCCTGAGTGCCAGTCTGGTTGTGTTTTTATGTTTTGATTACTAAAAAGCATTTTATTTCCTTTTTAAAAAGAAAATTTGCATCAGTTGCTGAATAGCCCACATCATGGAGTAAAAATGCTCTAAAAGTATGCACAAACAAAGCAAAAGCAGGGAAATGGCTA
The DNA here is from genome assembly GCA_004027595.1 of Dinomys branickii. Taxonomy (NCBI): domain Eukaryota; kingdom Metazoa; phylum Chordata; class Mammalia; order Rodentia; family Dinomyidae; genus Dinomys; species Dinomys branickii. Next base: position 225,329 of record PVLD010000755.1, on the reverse strand, counting down.
AGTTTTCAAATGAGTACTGTGAATTGAATTATTCAAGGGTAGACTGCATATTTAAACATGAGTTATGCATTTTGACAAAACATTGTTAACATTCCTGTTCACTATGAATAAGTATTAATAATATACAGATTGTACCCAAGGTGCACCTTGTATTCTGGCTGCAAAGGATGCCAAAGGTACCATTTTTTCCCTGTACATTCGTACATTCAGAGTGGGGTGTGTTTTTGCATCTACATTAAAATATATGCTACTACCCTTAATATCCATTCAGTCTCAAAAGAAAACATCTGTAGAAATCACTGTTTACCAAACTTATATATTTAAAACACTAATGACAAAACATTTGTATTTGTACTTAAAACCTATAAAGTTAAAGGAATTAAGCCGTTAAGAAAGAAAAAAGAAAAGCACCTTACTCATTGAAGCAAAGACACACGAAAGTCTGTCTGCCGGGCCAAGTCACCGCCCTGGACTGAGATGGTAGACAGTCTCCCAATAAAGAAATGTGAGGCTAAAACAGCTCAGGCTATCCTCTTATCCCTCTCCACTATGTGTTTCTTTTGAGCTGACTGTTCAGACATTGATTCAATAATTATTTATTGATCTCCCTTTATAGATCAGGCCTGAGCAAAACACATGATCACCGGTCTTATGACACTTACACAGCCATGGAGGGTGGGGTGGGGGGTGAGGAGACAAACAGTGGTTAGACGACAGTGCACATAAATTCAGCGGTAGGAAGCAGTGGTTAAGAACACACACTCGGAACGCAGACATGGGTCTGTATCCTGGCCCCATTAATTGCTAGCTGTGGAATTTTGGACAACTTATCTAATGTTGACATATCTTACCATCTTCCTCCAAAAGATGGCTGTGAAATTTCCTTAAAAACGTAGAGTAGCCTGGCGCATAATGAAAGCTACCTGTTATTCTTCTTTCTTAAATGCCGGTAAAGGCTATGACTACCCCAAATAAACTTGGGTGGAGGTTTACAGAAAGCTTTCCTGAAGAAAGGGTGTTGGATTGGAATCTGCCGAACGGCTAGAACTCAAGTAGACTAAAGAGAGAGAAGGCGGAAAGGAAGAGGAGTTTATGTTTTTAAGGAACTTCCCTGCGGTGGGAATAACCTGTGCAAAAATTCTTAATGCCAGAGGAAACTTGATACTTTACAGACTCTCCAAGCAGCCCAGGGTGTTTGGAGGGGGAGAAGGAGAAGTGAAAAACTGTAATGACGATCATTGCTCATAGCACGAACTCGAGTTTGTTTTAGATTTTATATATTTTGCTTCCTACCCAGCCCCTCTCAAGCCAGGAAGTGACAGGAGGATACTTTTGTCTTCTCTGCTCAGCCTTGCAAATAGAACTCACTCACAAGGGGTTCTACATATATAACCAAAATATAATATTCTGTGTAAATATTAGATGTAAATTAGACAGTCCTGGATGCTCAATTTATCTCTTTGTGTACACTCTAATCCCTTATTTGTGTTCATGCTCTGCAGCCAAAGTGCTACAACTAACTGCCAAAAAAATTTTATGATACTCAGTATAAAAGAGGTGGGGTGGATGGGTACTAATTAAACCTAAGTAGAAGAGGCTTAAGGAGAAAGATTTCTGTATCGCTCCTAATGGGATGAATGTCATGTTCCCATTCCTACTTGATGTCCAATCCATTCTTCAATATGTAAAATAATTCTCCAAATCTTGATTTCCTCAATTGAAAATGACCCTGAGCATAAACTATAAGAAGAGGAAGGTTTGAATTTCTTGATCTTTGGCACCCTTTTGTTCTCTCGGTACGTGGTGTCTTCAATCAGCAGAATAATTTAGGAACCGTAGATATTGAAACAACTAATTTTTCTTTTCTGTAATCTGCATCGACTTCAAAATGCCTACAAAGCACAAAGTGCCAGTTCATATAATTTGTTGGCAAGGATAAAAAGAAGAAAGGAAATTGTTTCCTAAGCGCGTGAATCAGCCCAGCTTTAACAGATATTTTTCTGTCATGTGCAGCCTGAGGGCTTATGCCTATCTGAGCCTTACTTGACAATTACACTTGCCAGCATAATTAAATGATAATTTATAAATACTAAGAAAGCATAATGGGGAGGAACAAATAGGTGCTTATCGGGGCATTGAATAAAGTTGATCGGCTTCAGTGGCAATTTTCACCTCCTATCTGGGTTGTTAACTGCTCTCACTTTGTGTGTGTGTGTGTGTGTGTGTGTGTGTTGTTTAGGGTTGATATTTGTTAAGGTGTTATTATCTACCTCTATACATCTTTCCCTTTATTCAAAATTCTAATATTTCCTTTGGTGTCCTTTTTACAGCCAATGTAGCTATGAAATATTACTAATATTTGAATCATGATGTCAGTTTAGTATTTAGAATCACACATATTACCAGAGAAACCATAAATGAATCCGTATTTTTCCTATTTATCCCCTCTCCCCACCCTTGTTTTCAGTGAATAAGTTCTTTTCTGTGTGGTGAGTGTTATTTGCTTTTAGTCCTTTTTGTTGTTTTTGTTTTTTCACTCACTTGGACCTTGCAGTTAATTACATTCCACAGACTCTCTTCATCTATTTCCTAGAACGCTGGCAGATCTTTGTGAGAGGAAACACACACGTGAGCCGTGGGCTCTGGTGAGGAGGGTTTCCTAGTCTTGCACTGATAAGAATGATACTTTATATGGAGCAGGAAAATTTTGCTATGTTCCTACTGAATATAGAAATTACCCACAGGAAGAATCCTGTGGGGTTGGCAGCTTTTGTCATCTCAAGGCCTCTTCTCAGGTTTCCTTACCGACTATAGATATTAGGGCAATCGCTGCAGAAACTATCATCAGGCAGTGGGCAGAAACACAGATTTGTCCTGCGTTTCCTAGATGAAGCAGTGCAAGAGCAATCATCTATTCGAATGGAAACAAATCATCCAAATGACCAAAAAAAAAAAAAAAAATTCCCACACCTTTAGAAAAGCAAGTTCAAGGAAGGCAAGTGGGTAGGGAAAGAAAGACACTTTAGTGGGTCACGAAGAGACTGGGGTCTGTCCCTGTCTTTCTCTCCTGTTTTTTTAAACCATCATGAACTGAAATAATTTTACTGTCTACTGATTAGGGTTGTGGTGTTTTGAGAATAGACCATGGGAATGGCTTATCAGGAGAACAACAAAATAAAGGGTTTTCATGCTTAAAATCTTCAATTCCTCGAATTATTCAGCATTTTGTCCTTATAAATAGCAATTATTTGCCTTTTTCAGAGCTGAAAAATTATCTTTCATATTCAAATATTTAAATATACAGTGCCATCACTGGGGCAAAAAAAACCCCTCCTAATGTCAGAACAGATTTTTATACAAGGAATAATTTGAAAGTGGTGGATTAGTTTCCACCTTTTGAAACACAGCGCTTTTTGTAATCTTCAAACATTATTTAGGATAATGGAAGCCATCATCCTGGTTCTCAAATGTTAGCACTTCCATTAGAATTTGCAGCTACCTCTTATTTTTTATATTAAAATACAAGGCTTAAAAGGTATTATCTTACTAAAGGGGGCAATTGTAGAGATGATTTGATTGAATAAAGGAAAAAGTTGTACAGGCCTTTTAAGATCAAGGATGTATTGATGGAAAGCTATCATTAGAGACAATTAATGTTCTCCAAGGGAAGAAATTGATTATGGACAAAGATGGACCCTAAGGAGCAGATATGTCTTAATGCTCTAAGGCCTTAAGGATTATACATTTCATTCACAGCATCTGTATTTTAACCCTTTGTAGTGACTAAAATACTAGCTTTATTCTTGCAGAATGACATGAATTAAACCTAAAAAAAGAGACTGTGCCTTGTAAAGGGTTTATTGTAATTGACATTTAATTCTTTAAACAATATTAAAATAATTAAATTTGTGATACCTTTGCTCTATATTGCTCTTTAGAGTAGATCTGGACATAGATTTACAGAAGAATGAAATTAGATAGCGATGGCCAGTTTTCATCACTGTGGAGATGTGGCCATGCCCAGTAATTACGGTTAAAGACGTGCTTTCGCAAGGAGGCCTTGAACTTCAGCTGCATTTCTGCTTCCGAGTACCGTATACCTTTAACTTTGCTTGTCCTTCCTATAGATCTTGTACAAAGCATTCATCATGTTGTTAGCCAGTCCCTAGCAGCCGTGGATCACAATTGGGTACTTAATAAGGTGGCAACCCTACTGGGAACATTTCACATAATTATTCTTAACAGAAAGAAGATTGTTATGGCTTTTTTTTTTTCCTTTTTGAGTTTGGCAAAATTCCAGGTGATTTAGTTTGGGCTCCTAAAAACCCGTTATATATCATTGGTGAATTACACTTCCTATAGAGTCTGCACCCTCACTTCCCTGGAGTGTATATGACAAGCCGGGACATGAGTTGAATTATACATTTGAACTTCTCATATTTGGGGCTAGCGCCAGTGCAAGTGGATAAAGCAAACTGATTTTTGGCTACAGGTTTCAGAGGGTGTCAGTCTGAGCAGGAGCGCTTTTGTAAATCACTCTAAAGTCTTCACTGTACTCTTTGGGGATGTATTATGGTTATTGCTCAATAATGAGAGAAAATCACACATAGGAGTCGTCAATATCTTATCCAGAGAGCTCTGTGATTTTATATATTATTAAAAAGAGTTTAAACCCTGGGCCTTAATTTTAGGCTTAGAGAATTGAGAAATAATTGTCATTCATTAGTCAAGGCCATTAAAAGAGTTTGCACTTTAAATTCTCATAGTTCAAAGCTTTATCTTGATTGTCTTGGGCCTTAGAGATTATGCCTTTCATGTATCACCACTGAATAAAACTTCCCCCAAATTTCAAACTATTTGGGCATAATTATTTTAAGGACTAGAGGATGAACAATCATGATACCCTATCTTGTGGTGCCACTGGGTGATGAGTTCAATTCTCTCAGTTGATGTTGTCAACTAGTATATCTCAGAACTCGATAGTAACTCAATATAGTTACCAATAGTGTGTACGTATTGGTAACTATATGAGTGGCTTTTTCTGAGAGAGAAGCATCGTCCTATGAGAGAAGATAGTTTCAGTTACCTACATGGTCTCTCTTAAAGGGGACCAAGGAATATCCACAGGTCTAGCAAAGAATTGTACAGTGGCTAGTTTTATATTTAACTCTGTGGTAAACAGAAAGGGCAGAGTGATCGTGGATCATTTTCATTGGCCGTGTTACTGTCAAAAGGTGGTGTAAGGGCCTTTTACACACATTCTCTGTAAAAGAATAAGTACCACCAAGGTTTTGAACTTCTGTGCCTAGGGAGATGGAAATGCCTTTAACAAAAATAACTAAGAAAGAAGATATGATGTAGGGAGAGATGTATTACTTTTGAGTTACTGGTCGAGTCCAGACAAAAATGCCCAGCAGGCAATTGGAAATAAAGGTGAGGAGTTTAGGAGAGAGGTCAAAATTAGAACATTGGCTTGAAGATATAAAAATAAAATAAAAAAGGTAAGAAAAGGGACAGGGTAATGTAACATATAAAGTTCAAGAGGAAATGCACAGGAAAAGACAGTCTGCCTTTAATGATTGTGGAGACCAAGGAGAATGAAGATCTAGGAAAAGGCCACTGGTGGCTCATTAGTAGGCTGGGAAGTCAGATATGCTTGGGTTGAAACCCCAGCTCCCCAATGACTTGGAGAAATGTGTGTTCCTGAGAAAGCTAATCTCTCTTACTCTCAAATGATCCATTGATAAGTGAACAATATCTCAGTATACCCCCTTTAATTTGTTTGAAGGATTAGATAAAAGAATCTATAAAATGCCTAGTTTACCAGGTACTTCTGGAACAGTGGGGGCTGTCACCATGTGCCTGGGGTAAACACCTCAGTAAGTGTCAGGAAGCGGAGGATTACAGTCCACTGTGTGAAGGTAGGGAGGAGGGTGTGCTGTGCAGGAGCCAGCGATGTGAGCCACTTAGGGGCTACAGTGGCCTTGTATTCTGGAACCTGTATAGAAAATAACCATTTATTCCTCACCACAACCCTGAGGGGAATAATACCGTTACTGAGAAGTAAAGAGGGTGTAGCTTCTTCTGAAATACACGCTAACTGGCTGGGCAGGGACTGGAACCAGGGAGGGTCTGATGAATGAGCCTTTCGCCCGTTTTCACAGCAGAGAGAGATGCTACAATTAACTCATCAGTAGGAGATTAATCAAATTGATTAAAGTAACAGCCATAATCTGACCCTATGCCCATCTAACCCTCAACTATCTCCTGTAACTTCTAATTCTTGGCTGTAACAATTTGGAGGGGGAACAGTGGACACTAGTCTGAAGTCCTGGATCTATTGGCTTCAAGTGGGTCTCAATGACCTACGTATGACTTCTATAGCCAGACCCTGTTGGAAGGGCTTCATTTAGCTTGTCCAGAACCAGGAGATAGAAGTCTAGGAGACATGTATATTCTATTTTGAGTAAAGCCTGTGAAATAAGCCCTACTAAGACCGTGTGAAACTCATGTGGTGCAGACAGAGGATGAGGGAGGGCAGATGACATGAGCCTTCGGGTGGTTGGGGAGACGATAGCACAAAGCCCCAGATCGTCAGAAAGAAGTGTGTGCAAGGTGCTGCGGATGCCACCTGGGGACCAAAGTGGTGAGAACTGACCCAGATCTGGAAAAAGTTGACTTCTGTGCTTGTCCTGCAGAGAATTTGGCAATCAGACTTGTGTTTAAACTGAATTTCTTTGGATGATCTTTGCGACATTACTGTGGAGCCATAGTTCTTGGTATATCCTCTAGACCAGCCTGGTGGGTATCACCTGGGAAATGGATAGAAATGTAAATTCTCTGCCTGACCTCAGACCTTCTTGCTCATAAACTCTAGGGGTGGAGCCTAGCTGTCTGCTTTAAAAAAACCTCCAGGTGGGAGTCTCAGAAAAGCTGAAGTCTGAGAACCACTGTGAAAATCTAATCTGGCTTCCAAGCATGTAGCCATGTACCATATAACAACATTTCTTTCAACAAGGAGTCACATAATATAATAAACTTGAAAACTTCTTGTCTTCTAGTGACTTGGAGGTTGTCTTAATAAGACATGCATGCAATATTTTTACTTCTGTGTTTACGCCGGTGTAAACCAACCTACCGTGCTACCAGTTGTGTAAAAGTATAGCACATACAATTATGAACATACTGTACTTGATAATGGTAATAAATATGCTTCTGGCTTATGTATTAAGTGCATTCTACTTCTGTTACTTTAACAGTATATTTCTTTACTTATAAAATAAGAAAGTTTTCCATAAAAGTTTGTGTTATTCTGCTGGCAGCAAGCTCGGTACATCTCATGCTCACCATGTTCTTTGGTCACATCAAGAGACCACACTGAGTGTGATTGATGCTACCTAGGTTTGTGTAAATACACTCTGACGCTTGCACAATAGTGAAATCACCTAACAATGCATGTATCCCCATTGCTAAGTGATTTTTATTCCTTTTGGTGATTGATTGTTGCACAGCAGCTAAGTAGATCTGGATGTGGGCTGAACTGGTAGTTCCCAGCCTTAACTGCCATCAGGATCAACTGCAAAGTCTTCGCTTATTGAAACCTTGGTGTTATTTCCATAACTTCTTAATTGGTCTGTGGTACAGGTTAAGCATTGTATTTCTAAAACTTACTGGGGTGATTTTAATACATTTTAGCATAGAGCATGGAGGGCTGGTTAAAAGGCAGATTGGGCCTAAACCTCAGAGTTTCTAATTTGGGAAGACTGAAGTGGATCCAAGGGTTTTTATTTCCAGTAAATTTCCATCGGTACCAAGGCTTCCGGTCTAGAGACCATGGAACGGGAACTACTGGTCTAGAAGCCCAGTGTTCCACCAGTGAGACAGACACAGAAGCCTAAATGTCACATGGGCTCTCATATATGGGAAACCTAAAGTATAATGGAAGAACAAAATAAAAGGCAGTGGGAAGAAGGGAGCTGGATTTTCTCAGAGAGAAGAGGATCAGGAGACAAGTGGAGAAGGGCAGGAGGGGAGAGAAGGGGACGAAGAAAGAAATGGGGCTGTGTTATGCGCACCTGTCCGCTCCGCGCGGGGGCGTGGACACTGCAAACGTGTGCTGGTAACAGTTACATGTGCTCTCTCAGCGCTGGGGCGGACTGAGCTGATCATTTCAGCGAGAGAGATTCCCTTTCTGCTGCCAGGCCTCGGACTGTCTTGGCTCTGGCTCCGTTTGGGTATTGTGTTGGCAAGGAAGATTTGGTTTGGAAATACGTGAAGCTGGGCAGTGCTTCTCAGATGTAACTCGTGAATACATCACCTAGGGAATTTACTAATGGAGGTTCTGATTTATGGGGCTGGGGCTGGGCCTGAGAGTTTGAAGGCGCTACACTGCTGGCCCATGGGCCACACTGCATAACGAGGCACAGAGAGAATGTTTCTGTATTTGCCTGACTTTGTAAACCATCTGAGGCCCTATGACCACAGACTTTTGCTTCACATGAGAGCTACTCAACCAAAATCTTCAGGAGATGTAACTTGGATATCTTTGTCTTTCTCAAACAATTTATTAATTTTTCAAGAAATATTTATTGAACATATGCTTTGTACCAAGATGTTAACAAGACAGAGGCACCATTCCTGATCTCAGGGGGCTTAGATGTTAGTCAGAGACACAAGGAGGTTTATATAAAAAAAACCATAACATATGATAATGACAACTGCCTCCGAGAATCGAAAGCAGACTTGCATGTCGGAATTCTGCACTTCTGAGCCACACTGGGCAGGGGGCCCAAGAAAGGCTTTGGAAAGAGAAGTCTTTCTCTGTCCATCTAGGAGGAGACTGGGTCAAGGGCTCTGCAGGTGATGGTGTGGCCACTTGCTGCAGTTAGGAGCCGGGCGTAGACAAAGGGAGGGATACTGAGTGCCCTGCTGACTTCCGTACCTGCTCGTACTTGGATAACTCTTCTAAGCGCTTTTCTATCGGCTGTCAGGAATCAATCATACTGATTTTGAAAACATCATCAATCACCCCATCACTGGTCCCTCAAGCAGGAATGTGGAGGGTGTTATAAAGTCTCCGAATGGCCATTAGAAAGGAATTATGTCTGAAATTCACAGGGATACAATTACAATGATTTCCTTCTAATTATTTAACTATGTAGGAATGATCTTATACAGTCAAAAGGTAATAAAAGGATCAAAGAATTCTATTCCACTTGGAGAATGTTCCCACAACTTTGAAGTTTGTATAGCATAATACGTTCTTCTTGGAGGATTCATGTGATTTTTCCAGAAAGTCTAAATGCGTTGTTAAAAGAAGCAAGAAAAATGTAAAGAGTGAGGAAAAAACAAAAACAAAATGAAACAAAAAAATTCAAGAGGGAAATAAATAGAGTTTCTGGATGAGAAGTGAGCTCCAGTGGTTTTAGCATTGAGTTACAAATTTGTTTTATGGCTGCAATTTACACAGGTAATAATTTCAAGCGCTTGCTTTTGTATGCCTGCTACATTCAGCACTTCCTAAATGGCAGAAGAAAAATAAGAAAAAATCTTTGGGCAGAGGCAGCTTCACCTGTATTACGTTTTTTCAAGCCGTGAGCTCTCCTTCATTACACATTCAAAAAAATTCAAGATTGGTAACATATGTTGTTGTGGTTAGCACCTGCAGAAATGAACATGAAGAAGGTGACAGCACATAGGTGGAACACCCACTGGGTTGACTGTGAACACTGTCAACAAATTTTACTTTGTTAATTTTTTCTTATTAAAAAAATCCAAGAAAAGAATTTAATAGTGCAGGTGTTCAGAGCATCGCAGCCAGACGACACGATGAAGGGGGAGGTTATAACCCTTTAGTACCAGGGCCGGGGCTCGGATCTGTGAATCTGCAAGCTTTGCCTTTCGTACACTTGCTTCTACTTTTCTTTAAGAAAAGAGCCCTCTTTGTGAGTTGAGCTTGCCAGGCTTGGTTTTCCTGTGACACGGCCCCCTCAGTGTGAGGGTAGAAGCAGTCCAGGGTTACTCACCGCAGGTCAGCTTTAGGACCCAGCTCTCAGCATCCAGTGCCGCCCTCTGCCCAGGGTGAAGTTGGAGATTGTCCTCTTGTGGCTTATTTTCTAATCATGAAGTTGTGATCGCTGTGGGGCAGGGGTCCCATTCTAACTCTGTGACAGAAAGTTCTGTGAGCGCAGCTTCTGTCTTCAGTACTCCGAGCACTCTTATCTCGGAGTAGAGACCATTTCATTCAGCCAGTGACATTTCTCAAGGCCTCTCATGAGCAGAGAGCAGGCCTTTGGGGTGTATGGAAAAGTGATGCTCCAGGGGTTCTGCCATCTCCTCTGGGCTTACTGGTTTGTTCTGCTGTAGAATGAGGACTTCGTGGCCGCTCTCTACGATCTCTCCTCACTGACTACTTCATCTCTCAATTCTATAAACCTGTTCATTCAAAATGAGTGGGTAATAATTTCCATGTAAAGAGATAATCCCCCCAATGAATTTGCCAAGATTAAAAATAAATACTGAGCAGGATATGGTGACACTCATCTGTAGTCCCAGCTACTCAGGAAGCTGAGGCAGGAAGATTGCCTGAGCTCAGAAATTCAAGGCCAGATTGGGCAACATAGTGAGATCCTGTCTCAATAAATAATAAGAACAATAAAAATAAGTAAGTACTGGTAGGTGTGTTAGTTTCTACCTTGGAAACTACATGAACTGTTTCTCCAACATTTTGTCCATTCTCACACTTCATTCTTTGGAGGCTGAACCACTGCTAATCTTCATTCTGGAAGGACATAAAAAGAAATTCATAAACTAAAAATATTCTAGTGACACAATAAAAGATTTAGGTTAAGTTAAAGTTCATCCAGGTCCGTGTTTCCCCCCACCCCCAGACCCAAGCAGAAGCTCTTGATTAAGTCAGGGCTCTGGCTGGGCAGTGTGGGAACCAATTGCCCTTCTCACAGCTGAGAGAAGACCCTGGAAAGGACACGTTTTACACCTCTCAGACGAGACTCATGAGCTAGAAAGCACTTCACTCCCATCCCTCTGGGACGAAGAATCTGTTTGCAGTAATCACTGGCAGTGTTGACAGAATGTTCAAAACCATCTGCTCAAGGGCAAGTGTTAACTCTATCAAATCCTGATATTTTAAGCGCGCTGATCCCTAGGCCCGGGAGACCCCCTGATGGAGCTCTCTCTGGGCTGTGTGTCAGCCTGCCATCAGTTATTACCCCGCTGCAGAAGGGCCTGAAGCGCCAGCCAAAACTCAGTGCAGAGAGCATGAAAGTGAGAAATGCAGCAACAGAATGAGTTCACTGACGCCCTCTTAGTCGGGTTGAATCTGCAGTTGTTGGATTCTTACAAGAGTGTCTTTCTAATATATGCATTTTCACCTTTAAATTAATTGTTTGCAAATGGGCTTCTTGATTTATTAATCTAGAATCCATACATCATCAGTATGGGGTTGTATAAATTTGTCGGGACCTACTGTGCACACATAATTCTATAAAAATATGCCTACAGCCTGGCATATATCACTAGATTAAAATCTTTTACCAGAACTACTTAATAAAATGTGAAATTTAGCTGGCAGATTTCTGCCACTCTACTCTCATACTAATAAGCATTCGTTAAGTTGTTTAAAACTGGTCAGGATATTTATTTACTTGTTATATCATTTGCTAGCACAATTGCTCTAAAATGTTGCAGAATTAAAAGCATATAGAACAAGGGGGAAGCATATAACAGTAAAACTATAAGAAAATCCAAATTGAGAACATTGTCTTTTTAGAGGAAGCCTGTTGAAATTTCCAGGAGCAGGTCCAAGGCATGTCTCTCCGTAAAGAGCCACTGGAAGGGAACTGCACAGGCCTGAGCCATCCATACAAGAATCTTGCTGCTTTTTCATCCTTGTCATGGACATTTCAGGATATCTCATCTCACCTGCCGTGCTGGCTTGGAGGAGCTAAAGGAAATCCTGACGAGAAACCCAACATTAGGTGAAAGCCCTCTACCACTAAAGTTCAAATATGACATTTTAAGTTTTCATTTCTTTCTACTTGTGTGTATAAAGACCTCATCCTTTGCCACTGACTAAGCCGGAGCATTTTAGAACTCGACACCTACCTGTAACACGTGGAGTAAGTGGATATAGACTTTGCTCTTCTATGACATTAACACTGCTTGCATTTCTGCCGCAGAATGTACAGGAGGGTGACCGGGGAGATTCTATAGTAATGATCACCACCACCCCCATCAGCGTCATCCCCATGTAACAGCCACTGAGATGTGTGCTACCAGGTGCCACACACTTTGTACACGTTTTTCTCTCTATTGAATTCTGTCAGATTCATTAAGTAGATCCCATCATGATTACTAGCCTCATTTTAGAGGTGAGGAAAGCATGGCCTAGGAAACTAGGGGTTTGGCCAGAGCTGCCCAGGTAGAAGATGGTAGAGCACAGGCTGTAACTTAGGCAAAGCCACACGGCTCTATCCACTCAAGCCGGTGCTACGCCACTTCTGAAAGAGCACTGTTTAATGTATGCAGAAGTCTTGGAGGCCAAAGAGGGCAGATGGGATTCCGTGTTTCCTTCTGCGGTCCCTTGGAAAGCCGTCCGTGCGTTGGTAGATGCTTAGGGAGAGCCACGCCCTGTGCTAAGCAGAGAGAATAGGGAGACAGGACTCAGCCCAGATCACAGGTTCTTCACTTTTGCATGTTGCCTTTTCTTTTCAAACTTGGAGAAATTCATAAAACTCCACTTCCAAAAAAGTATGCATAAGTGCAGCTCACCTAGAAGCTAAGAACGCTCCATTTTAATTACTCTATCTAAACATGACTATCAAGACTTCTCATCTGACAGCTTCTGAGCTTGACTTTCATGAGCTGATGCATTATTTCTGTGATTTTAGTTGTATCTCTGCCATCCAGACAATGCTCTGTGTTGTTTCCTGGTATTCAGTGTTTTGTTGTAGTTCTCATTTTAACCAGTGTCTATGTCTTTCTGTGTATGCTCATGTATGAAGGAGAGGGAGAGAGAGATGGAGGGAGGGAGAGGGAAGGAGGGAGGCAGAGAGAAGGACTGTCCTGTTAGAAGCTCATAGATCATCTGGGCCTCTCAGATCAGTTACTTAAGCTTTCAGAGCATCAGTTTCCTCATCCAGACAGGAACAACTATTTCTCAGAGTTTTTATGAAAAGTAAGATCGTGTGAAAAGGCTACCAGTGTTTGCTCAGCACACTTTAAATCCACAATAAATAAACTCCCACCTCTCTTTTATCCTCTCTTTTTCTTAATATGCTATTTGTAAGAGGGAAAAACATTAATAAACTGGTCCGGAGAAAAGGACAAATAATGGCACGTTTATATAAAATGTGGAAAGGCTTATATAAAATGGAGAAAAGCTCCCTGAAAATAAGCTTATTTTTATGTTGGGATATGTGCTGCTCACCTTAGTATTACTTGAGATGAGGGTACCAATAAAGAAAGAGGGAGAGAAGGAAAAGGAGGAGAAGGAGGAGGAGAGGAAGAGGAAGAAGAACAAGAAGAAAGAAGAATGAAAAACCCTACAGTTAGGATAAACGGACTGGCATAATAGTTTTCTATTTAAAAAATTTTTAAAGAGTGATTTTATTTTGTACTTGTATCCCCAAGGCCAGCCTTTTGAGATTCTCCTGAAATATGGAGAGTTCTCCATTAGAGCCCTCTCTCAAGACGTTACCATTTATCCCTCTAGATACCTAGGAGTCGGTGAAAATAAAGCGCTGTCCTAGGTGCTGAAGGTATTGTCAGGCATTAGAGGAGCAGCAGACGCAAAATAAGACTGACTTGCTGGAAGTAATCATTTTAATGCATATATGTGTACAGTAGTAAGTGTTCTAAAGATTATTCTATATCTCTGAGAGTGAAATTTAGAAATAAGTTCCACCTATAAAAATTGAAGAATATAGTAATTGTAACATGTATTAATTGCCAGTAGAGTGCTATATTATGCAAAGAACTATCAATATGCTAATTTTTAGAGTTCTCTCCAGGGATGAAGATTTCCACAAGGTGTGAGTGTTTTTGTTCTTTGTTTAGTTACAACATTAATAATAAAGAAGCTTAATATTTTTACAAAGAGTGGCTTCCAAAAATACACAGCATTCAGCTTTTCCCAGATGCTTGTTCTTTTACTAAAAGGTCTAAGGAGTGTGCATTGTTATTTTATCTTATTTACCCAGTGTATTCTCATTTCTCTACCGGCCATGGATTCTCTTTCAAGAGTCCTGACTCTAGGCCATTTGAATTTCCTCAAATGGCAGGAAGCCAGAGGTAGTAGTCACCTGCGGGGACGCAAGGAAGTGATGGCCAGCAGTGTTATGTGCCTTGGGTGGACCTTGATCGCAGAGGCCATGAATGTCCAAAAGGGGCAAATGGAAGATTGAAATGTGTGTTCAATTTTTCTGCAGGCTGTAATGGAAAAGAGGAAATGACTTAAGTCCCCCTTGGGAGTAAGTGTCTTCCTCACCCTGTGCAGACATTTAGGGCGCACTGCAAGCTGTGAGCTTCTCTGAGTGCGTCTTGTCTCCAGCTTTTGACTCACTGAGCCCCTTCCCTCTGTCCCTCCGTTCTTCCAGCTGCTTCTGTGAAATCTCCTCCGTCGTGTCTCATCCCCCACGGCTGCTCAAATGTGATTCCCCCGAGCCTCCCTTCCTCTCCAGCTGCATCTGTTCACCTCCCCTGCTGATCGATCCACTTCTTTAGCTCAGGGACAGCAAGAGGAAATGATTCCAGCAGCTAAACAGCTTTTATGCAGAGAGAATATTTAAATATTCTCAGTTGGGCTGATTCTCTTTCACCTCATTCTATGATCGGAGGTTAATGGAGACAGTTCGGGGTTTCTCTCTGTTGTGAGACCACAAGACTCAGAGATGAAGGCAGAGAACTTGCAATGCTCCCCACGCACAAAAAATCCCATCAATTTTTATAAACCGGGAGTAATTTTTCTTCTTCAAACTTGTCCTTTTCGATAGTGGTCCTATGTTCCACTTTTCCCTGAATTCTGTATAAGTCTCCAGCCGAATTAGGGGCTGTTTTAATGTTTATTATTTCTAGTAAAAAATGTTTAATGGGCATCATATTCTAAATGTTTATATTAGTAAAAATTGTGTTTTGATATATAAGGTGTTTTTGTAGTGCTGCCTGGTACATATTTTGTTTTTCTGAAATAGGCTTATTGGTACAAATTTAAGCTGTGAGATACTGCAACATAACCTTCCTGACAGGGTCGTTACAAGGATTGCATGTGGAAAAGCTTAGCACAGTGTCCAACTTAAATCCAATACTCAATAAACACTAATAATATAAACATATATCTGTGCATACCTAGTTGTATATATACTCCATGCACTTATCTGATATATATATATATATAATCACATGTAACTGTGTACTATGGTGCTACTTTCTTATGTCAGTGATCTACATTCTCATTCCACTTTTCTTCCTTCACTTTTTTCTTGTTTCCTTCCTCCTCCTTTTCATTCTCTGTTTTGTTTTAAAATTTCCTTCCTATTTTTCTTGCTCTCTTCTGTCCTGTCATTCTTTAGTTTTTTCCTTTTTTATAACTCTGAGAGGTATTGAGAAGGGTATATTGTGTTCATTTTTCTTTATTTTATCTTTTTATTTTTGTCTGATAACATCTCAAAATTCCTAGGTCCACAGTCTGAACAACGCCTGTCTAGGTTGCTTTTCTCTAAAGTTGAATCATATTCACAGTAATGTATGTTAATTTCATATGCCAGATTCCCCATGGTCCTACCAATATTGGGTTTTCTTACTTTTATTTACCTTTGCACATTCAGTAAGTTTTTAATGGTACTTTTAAAAGCTCTTTTGTCCTGTTACCAAGGCTATAATTTTTTCATTTGATAATTTCATATTTAAATTTTCTCATGTATGAACTGTCTCCTTACATTACCTACACAGTGAAATATGGGTAATAATATAACAGATTCCTTTAAAAGTACTACCTTTTTTGAGTAGTAACTTTACCAGTGACCATTAGCTGAGTGACTATTTTATGCTAGGTATTTTTCTAGGAATAATAGGAAAGCAAAGGCATGGTGATAAATGATATGACTTCTGGCTTCAGGGACATTTAACAAGTTTGTCTAATAAAAGGTGACTGGTGTATAAACAAGGTGCATGAAGTAATGATGCGGCAAGTGCTGTAATGGACATACTTGTAGGCATCAGTGAAGCTGCATTGGAAGTGCGATAATTAACCAGACTAAGGACTGGAGAAAGCTTTTATCATGGAGGACGATAGAAGAAACTTAATAGTTAAATTTGCTACTTGTTTTCTCTCTTACTCTCTCGGATTTCTGTTTTTTGATTGCCGCCCACAGGAGCCCCGTTGCTTTCACTTTCTTATAGTAGCGTGGGCTTCTGTGGCTCTGTAGACTGTAGTGGCACATGCGCATGTGGCACTGCATCAAGGTACATATTACCTGATGGGCTTTCTAGAGCTCAAGAGGCAAATACAATATGATTGATGTGGAAAGGGACAGAGTCATCCATGCTTTAGTTTGGACGTCCAGTTGGTGATCACACACAGCCTCCAGTTTGAGGTTCCTCCTCTCACACCTAGCCATGACCGCTGTAATATACACTTCTGCCTGGGATCTGTAGAATAATCTCATGGAAGGAGTACAGAGGAGCGGGCCCCAACATAGCCCTTCCCTCTGTCCTGAGGGAAAAAATCACCAAACTGCAAGAAACCTGGCCCTTCCGGTATGACATCTTGGGCTCTTTCTGAACGACAGTGATGCAAAAGCCTATTGTATTGTGGAGAATAGAGCGATCTAGTTGTACCATCTGCTGGCTGTAACAGTTCATGGGGGGGGTGGACCTATCCCAGGTACTCAAGAACTACTGCCATGCTTGGTTGGTTGGTGTTAGCTTTGTTCTGCAAGAGCCCAAATGAAAGTGCTCATTTTTTTTTACTTTTGAAGATCTATCTTCCTTTCCCATTTGCATTGTTCTTTTTACCATTCTTTTCTTCAGTGAGATTATGTTAGTCTATAAACTCCTTGAGGGAAGAGCTTCTGTTCTATTAGCTTTTTATCTTATAGCTGGCACATGGTAGGTTCACAGCAGATGCTTCCTGCATGCATGAGGGATGCCCTGCTTGTCTTTGGACTGCTGTAGATGTTGCTCTTAATGATAGGAGGACGTGTTTTTGCATCCAGATTCCCAACTCCAGACCCCACTCCATTCGATAGAATTCCTCTGACTCCGAGCGTTTGTACATCCACCAGAGGGCACTGTTTTGTCAGAGGCTCTTAAGCCTTTTCCTAGTACCTAGTTGATCATCCACTCCCAGCTTGAAGTTCTCAACATTTCTATCAAGGAATGACTCCAAGCTGCCATCACAAGTATGCTTGAAAATGTATAGTCATATAGTAAATTGTAATTAATTAGTAATCTTTATAATGTTAGATGCAAGTTAATATACATTAATCAATATGACAAATACACATTTAAAGCCAAAAAGTCATAGACTAAATAAGTATATGCATTAAGATACTTCCTTTATGGTTACTTTTTGCCGGCCTTTTGTTGGCCAAAATTCATGAGATCAGGCACGTTCAGGGTGGTATGGCCATAGACAGGTGACCAAAATTAGAAAGACAAGCTTTCAGTAAGTCTCAAAGTTTCATTTATGCACTTTCACAGTAAAAGCCTTATAGAGTGACTAGCGAGATTCCAAGCTACATATATTACATATCCAAATTCCAAAGGTGACTTTGGTGGAAATTCATTTTGAATGAGAATGGCAGAATCACATTTGCTGCTATTTTTTTTTAATCTATAAAGCTACACCTTATGAAAAGTTTCTTCTCCCTTCAGCATTTCTAATCACACCAAACTATCTGTAGGCAAAATCAAATGAGTTCCTGGGCTCTGATGTAAAACAATTTGAGTTTGCAAATATTTCCAACTGACATGGGAATCAACACGGGGGAGGAGTGAGCAGACAATGCTGTCCGCACGGTCAGTGAGCTTCCAAACACATCGTTAACCCAGCGGAGAGTGGAGATGTTCACAGTAGCTGTTTAAGGAAGCCACAAAAGAGGGAGACACTAATGGGGAGGTTACCTCTTTTCCTAAGTTTACAAATTTACTCTGAGTTATGTCACTGAATTGAAAGAGAGGGTGAACCCCGTAAACCCTGTCAACAAAGGAGCACAATGTAAATAGCTCTTGGTTTTGCCCCCACAAATCTTTATGATAATGTTGGTAAACTCTGTTTTATGTTACATTTAAAGATTTTTTTTAAGTGGGCTTTTTCTTTTTTCTTTCTTTCCCTCTTTTTTTTTTTTTTTTTCAGTGCCAGGCTGCAAAGTCATCTGTGAAGTGTTTAATGAAGCTCACTCTGATTAAAAGTGTAGGCTTAAATATCTGTTGATTTAGTGACAAGCTGTGGATGTTAATTGTCTTGATTGGTTTTATTTTGTATTCCCAGGACAACAGTATCTTATGTTCGTAACTGTAGCTAGGCAAAGGAGCAAAGAATAATTTTTTTAAAGAAGAAACATGTATTTCTTATGTTAGCCAGATGTTGCAAGACCACATACGTAAGAGACAGTGAGTCTCAGAGAGAAGATTTTTGGAAGACTAGAAAACAAGGTGAAGTCTTCCCCACCCACAGACTGATAGCCAGCAGACATGCATCATAATTCTTTCATGAACTGTATTTGAAATCTACGGCCTAACATCTACTCAACAGTCCCAACATTTGTATATTTGTAAATGACACCATTTCTTTTAAATATCATTCTTTTTGCAGAGTGCTTTAAGACTTCACAGGGGCAGAAACCATTTTTTCCACATATTTGATGTAGCGCATTATTTATGGAGGCAACATGTTGACACACTATAAACTGTAAGAAATGAGGCCTAATAAGGTTAATTGTCATCTGAACCTTCCTCAGTAGGCTGCAGTCTGTAGGCTTTGATTGTTCTCTGGGGGAAACTCTGCCCAGATGGCGAAGTCCTCAAGGCCCTGACCCACAAGAGGCCTGTGGAGATGGAGAACAAGGTGTTTCTCCGCAGACTAATTAATTTACTACTATAGCACCTGTTCCAGAATAGATAGGGCTGGAAGAGAAGCGGTCCCTGGGCGCAGTGGCAAGCTCTCAGATAAATGGATTTCAGCTGATTATATTAAGCTGATGCTTTGATCATCTAAAGGCATTAAATGGAAATATGTTTTCTCTGGCTGTTGGCTTCCGTGAGTGCGGTTTATATTATTATTATAAGTATTGAATAATATAGAAGGTTGTTTTAGATTTCAGCATGTCCATTCTAAAAGTGTGCAGCATTTGTGTCTATTTCCAGTTTAGAAATGCATGTTGTCATAAGCTGTACCTTTCAAACAATGCTGCTTTCTTGTTTCCATTTTATCCCGGCCAAATTACTAGCTGGAAATCAAACATCAGCACAGATTCCTTTTAGCTGGAACATTTTATTATGTACTCACACCTTTAATTCAATGCATGCAATTAGGCTTTAATCAGCTGAACACTATTTGTGAAAAAATATCAGACACTTCTTTAAATGAAATTCTGGTAAAGTCATGCTATTAAGCCATGGTGACTAGTTACTGGCACAAATAAATCCTTGTGTAAACAAGGCTTGGTAGTAAATGGATTTACAATGTGAGTCTTTCTGCGCTCAATTTGAGTTTATTGCCTCTTTGATTCCCAAAAGGATGAGAGGTAATTTCTTCAGTCCTTTAGATGCCATAAAACTGTTTCCCTTCCCAAATTAACGCTATGATCTTCCATGTAATGTATATGGCAAACACGATGAATGTATAAGGCCACAAGCTCTACGCTGCATAGTAATAGAGATAAGAAGATGGTGTCTTAAATGTCGTAGCCTTACGTAGTTCTCAGCAAGGTTTTGAAAGGTTAGTGTTTTGAAAATTGAGGAATATTCTTGATCAGATAGAAGAAGCCTAAGGAATGCTAATGATTATAGCCACTTGGAAGATTAAACAATTTGAGCAATTCCCATTACTATTATTAAATTACCATTACTATTCAAATTCTGATACTGCAACGTGGATGTGCTGTTAACATTAGGATGGTTAAAATTCAGTCATTTTTTAGGAAGTTATCATACAGACTAGAAACAGAGCAAGCACAGCAAATTTAACAACTAATCCTGAGGTTTATTTTGAGAGACAACCTGGAAATAAACCTCTGGTTGTATCCTTATAATCCTTGAAACTGTCCTGTGAATGTAATTGAAAATTTCATGGGTGCTTTTCTTTGGTTCTCTCCTCCAAAAGCATCTTTAAAATTTTTGTTTGCATGGATTTATTTGTTCAATGCATTCTTTTTCAAAAAGCAAAAAGTATCAAAATGTGTATAGTGAAAATAATTCACCCTCTGTTTTCATTTGTGGCCCTGGTTTCCCTATCAAGCCCCTCACTTTGCCCGGTCCCGCGTGTGGCCCTCCACAAGTATGTCAGTGGCACTTGGTGTGGTTTAAAGGACATCTGGAACATTCCCAGGGATTTACTCCCATAAACAATATCCCTGGGCCAATGACACAACTGTTCCTGCAGTCTACGGTGTTCCTAGTGGTGAAACGACTGGATCATGGGATATGTCCGCTTGGAATCCAGACAAATACTGTTACGTTGTGCCCCAAGTCTGAAGAATGAGTGGACCTGTTTCCCCACAACTACGTTTGTTTCTCCCCAAACCTGAAAGCTAAATGTTGTTTCTTCTTATTTTAATGTGTATTTGTTTCATTATCAGTGGGGTTGAGCATCTTTTCAAATGATTAAAACCCACTTCATTTTCTCTTGATGTGAACAGCCTGTTCATGTCCTTTGCTAGTCTCTCTGTTGGGCCATCAGGGTTATTCTTACAGGGTTGAAGAGCTCTTTATGGAATAAGGAAATCAGCCCTCTCTCTGCCAACGTGCAGCGTCTGTCGTTCTCCCAGCCTTTCCCTTCCTATCTGTCTCTCATTTACTGTACCCTCTACCCCTCTTCTTTCATCCCTGGCAGTTTGGATTTAGGGTTGCTTAATAACTCTGGAAACTAGAAATGATAATGTCGTGGGAAAGGGGTTAATTTAGGTGGTTTTGTGACTTTGACTTTTGATGAAGTAGGAGGAGAAGGACTGAAAGGGCAAAATTAAAAAGAGGATGAAGGGACTTTCGTGATTTGAAAGAGGGGCTTTCACACTGACAAGGCCTTGGGAAAATAGTGTTTATACCCAAAAAAAAGCAATTTACTTCACGCATAATTTTCTGCTTTTCTTTTCCTGTTATTACAGGTGTTTCCATTATAGGGAAGAATTCTTTTTCTAGATGCTTTTGCCATAAAGTCATATTTCTGCACTTTGGACATCATGATTTGTGGTCCTGAAAGTAATTTGAGGACAGATACTCACCACAATGGCCTTGATCCTGGATGAAGTGGGGTGGAGAGAGAAAATAGAAAGACATGTTTTAGCAGTGGATCGCGGTATCAAAATAAAGTGTATTTGTGATGTTCCTAAGTTCCCATCATCCTTATTGTATTCAGAGTACTGGTTAGAAGCACGTGTTCTGGAATCCAGTACCAGGAAGTCAAACCCTGGGTCTTTGATTTCTTAGCTACAAAATATTGGCTAAGTTTTCTTCTCTAGACGAGGGAAAATGAGAGGAACTGTTTCATAGAATTAATATGAGGATAAAATGTGGCAATGCATGAGTCTGGAATACAGTAAACTCTATCAATGTCAATTCTTCTTATTATACTGATTAATTATCAAAGAGTGTTTACAAAATATTACGTAAATCATGCTGTGCCTGACCTGGTTTAAAATAAGTGAATGGCTGTTTAGGAAACTCTTGCATGTGCCAAAATATGTTGAGGCCTTCATTAAACCATATTTGCATAGTTTTTGCATGAAGTTACAGCATGGCATCTTTTTCTCTTTAGGACCCTATTCCAAGCCTAGTTTACTAGTAAAAACCTGATTGTGTAGTAGTAGGTATCAGATTGAAGTTAGCGTGACAAGGGGCCTCTTGTATGCTGCGCTAGACTTCAGTGAATATTCGCTAACTTTCTGCTCCTAAGTCTCCACTGCATTTGGGTGTTTGCTCTTGCTGTTCCTTCTGTTTGAAATGCTATTCCTGCCTTTACCATTCATGTAGAAATATATATATCTCCCTCTATCTCTCAAGGAAATTGGTAGCTAAATTTTATTATAAGTCACTTCTGCTGATGCACAATAATAATGCTGAGAAACAATGCTGAATTGGGTACCACTATCCAGTATTATAAAGGAGACAAGTCTGTTTACTTATTAGTTTTAAGTGAATGACTTTCAATCACTGCAGTCAACATTTCTGATATGAGTATTTTCATATGAAATGATCGCTATTGTGTCATTTAGTTTTGCAAATCAGAACCTATTTGCAGAACACCATTAGGTCAATATATCTCATCATAATATTTGCCAGTACTACAGGTTTTACAAATTAGTTATTGTGACTGTAGTTTTCTATTAACATGAATTTACTGATTAACTAATTTACTTACCGCATGTGAGTTCATATAGTACGATGCTAGTGTTCCATGACTAAGAGTGGACACATTGGTTCTTGGTGTTAAAAGCAACCACCACCCAGTAGGCCCTTGTTTTTCCTAATTCCACAAGGGGTGATAAAAACATGCTGAAGGTCTAAAATTTAAAAGATTTATTATAGTGAAAAGGCACATTGCCTTTAATGCTCTTTAAAAGATCCCTTCTCACACATGTATCCATCATTCTTGCTACCTTTTGTAGAATTCTGGAAGTCCTCTTTCATGTTTTTATGAAGCGTGATTTAAAATGCAGTGAAAGTTGCTACTGAGCACCCGTAGAAAGACAGGCTCACAGAAATATTAGCATGTCCTCCTCTGCATAGTGACTGAGTCGGTGCCACGGGACTTCTGGCTCCTCCCCGAAGTTAAACCATGGCCGTGAAAAGGCCCTCAGAATGATACAATTACAAAGACAGTCATAACCACTTCACAACATGGTAAGAACGATGTGTAAGGGGAAGTATTTTAAGGGAATCACTGGCAATATGTCTTTTACTGTCATAATTTTTTACTTTAAAAAATGTATTTTTATCACATCCTGTACATTCTCAGAAAGTAGAAAAGATTACAAAATAATGAAGAAATTAATTAGTAACATTTACAGCAAAACCCTGAATCAAATCCACTCAGTTTCCTTCATGAGTGACCGCGATAGAGGAAGATCACTGGAATTGTAGTTCCTGGCAACTGTATTTTTTTTTTTTACAGATAAACAAATGAAAGTAGTAATCAAATAGGTGAAAGTTTTAAAATTAATCATCTATGGTGGCAAATGCACTGTGGTTAGTACTCTCACGAGTGTTTGGTGTGTGTGTAAGTATCACTTTTCTGAAAAGTAGTTTGGCAAATACCAGGCGCTCTAAAATGGGCCTTCTGGCCAAATGGTCAATGGAACATATAACGTTCCCTCCCCTCTCTGTGGATTCCCATTAAATAACCAATGAAATATATTGGGGAATATCAGTACCCGGGCTATAATGCTACTACCTAACTCATGATAATAATAGCAGAAACCCAGAGTGCAGTGTGTGACAGAGGGAAGGGAAAATGAATCTAGCTCAGGAGCCCTTAGACATCATTCATTACAGAGAAAATCCTGTATGCATGTGTGTAGGATGGGTTAAACTTAAAGAGAGTCACCAGACAAATTAAAATAGCATGAATATTTTCCAAGTTATGGGAGAAAAATATGGGAGACATAAAAATGGTTTGTGATGTATAAAAAAATACCAGAGATGATAAAGCAGGTAATATTTCAAACTTAAATTCAGGGTTATGGGGTCCATGCATAAGAAGCTCAATTAAATTTTATATTTTAATTTTTTATTACAAATGGTGTCCCTAAGGAGAAGTTCAAGGTCAGTCTGACAGCCAGGCCCGTGAGAGGAGTCATTTGGTCTGGACAGGCACAGGCAGGTGTGGCTCTCACCTGGCCAACGATTTTTATGATGAATGAACTCAGCTACTCAGGATAAATGAATGGCTTTATTCAATCTAGAAAGACTTACAATTAGGCAGCCTCCGTTAATTACCATGGATACTGGTATCTATTGCTGGATATACATACTTCAACCACAGAAAAAGATTTAAAGTTCAGTATGGAGAGCTGAGGATGAACAAAATCGTCATACATGAGTATTTAGTATTAGGTGTTTCATATCTGATGTACTTTGCATGTTAAAGTTAATTTGGTCTAAGTCTATTTATTCATAATCAACTAATATTGGTCTATTTTAGCCTTTAAATTGTTAGCTTGATAAATTGAGTTTAGATTTAAATTTTAGAGTTGAAATCTAAGGAAACTTTAAGTACAATATTGGCAACAATAAATTCCTTGTGTTAAAAATATAAGATTGCACTTTCTATTTCTGTTCCTAGGAGGTTTATTAATTCAGTACTTTAAAAAGGATCCAAATATATTAAATATATAAATGCATCTTTAAATGTTCAAAGGTATTAAATAATATATTAATGGGTCAAACATTACCAAAACTCTCTTAGGAACAATTGCTAAAATCTTCCAAAAATGTAAATAGAATTACCAGCTTTTTATGTTCAATTTAAAAACAAAGAAAAGATAGTTTTTAAAAGTATATACCTTATTGCATTAGATACAAATTCTAAAACAAAGTATGAAACCAATATGGGCATTTAAAGCTACCCTCAATGATAACAAAATACATCAACAAGTATAATAGGTAAAAATAAAAACAGGGTGACTATAATAATACATAAATTAATGTTAAATTCAAGGCAAAAAGCATCAAATAAGACAAAGATTAGTTTATATGGAAATCCACTGTGAGGAGAAAATAATCCTGAGCCCTTATGTGCAAATAACAGCAATGAAATTCTTTATTAAAAACTTACCAAGCTGAAGCTGGGAGTGGTGGTACATGCCTGTAATCCCAGCACTCAAGAGGCTGAAGCAGGAGGATTGCTGCATGTTTGAGGCCAGCCTGGACTACAAAGTGAGTTCAAGACCAGCCTGAACTGCACAGCAAAACCTTGTCTCAAAAAGACAATTAAAAAAAAACAAATCCCCCACAACCTTACCAAGCCATAAATACAACTAGCAAAAAATATAAAAGTAAAGGTTTCCATTACTAGCAAAAGATGTCTTGAACTCTTTAGACAAATTCATGTTTTCCTACCATGAGTTTTCACTTCTAGAGTTCCATTGTAATGATACACAGATGCCCTTAGACTAATCTTGGGTCACATTCTGATAAGCCCATGATATACTGAAGTATCACAAATTGAAATGTATGTAATATATTGAACAGCATAGCTTAGCAACAAGGTACACTGCAGAGTATCAGCTGTTTCATCTGGCAGGTGACTGGGGCAGCAGCGTGCTGTGACTTCTGTGCAGGAGTGTCACACTGCCCCAGAAAGCTCAGACTTCAACACTGGAACTTCGCTTACTGAGTGCGTATGATGGTTGCACTATTATAAAGTCAGAAAATCCTAAATTGGGGACCATTTGTAATTGGAAATATAAGCAAATCTTTTGTGTAAGAATTTTCATTAATGACAGTCATAAGTGAAAAATTAATTACTCGAATGTCTAACACTGGGAAATGATCAAATTAGAGTTATTAACTGAAAAGGTCTTTGAACACCTGAAATTACACTATCCGCCCCATATCCATGAGCGATACACACTAAGACCTTCCGGGAATGCTTGAAACTGCAGATAGTTTTGTACTATTTTGTACTATATAGTACTAAATAGTACTATTTTGTATATTTTGTACTATATGGATAGGTACTATTTCACTCTATATATGTGATATATACATTATAAAGTATGATTTACAGATTAAGCACATTTAAAGATTGTCAATAGTAACTAATAAAATGGAACAATTTTAACAATTACTATATCAAAAGTTATGTAAATGTAATCTCTCTAAATGTGTCACTGTACTGTACTTACTCTTCTTACAATGAGAGATGATACATAAAGGAAGTACACTTCACAGCTTCTCTTCGGCGTGTCCTAATTGTCAGCCTCAGTACTGTTCTATTTTGGGCCACGTTTAAGTAAAATAAAGGCTACTAGACCACAAACACTTCGCTATCACAAGAGTAACCTAGTGCTTTCTTTCTCTTCTTTCCCTCATCCCAGTTGTTCCTACTTTTGAGCAATTTCTTTCCCTTTCATATTATCTATTGTACCTTATGGGTTTTACTTACTCTTTCCTGTCCTTACACCAGGGACCCAATATGATGTTTATACATGTGGATCTGATTTATTTCACTTATGAGTATGGTCTGTAGTTGCATCCATTTACCTACAAAAGCCTGGAGTTTTTTTTTATAGCTGAGTAATATACTCTCTGTCAATCTCTGTCTCTCTGTCTCTCTCTCTCTCTCTCTCTCTCTATCTATATGGATATATATATGTGGATAGCTGTCATAACTGTACTGCTGACATCTGGTGGTTTATTGAGAGGAACAGTTAATGCTTAAATTTTTTTATATATTTTGACCAAATTTGCATGCTTATAGCTGGTCATGTGAGCCAGTTATGTGAAGACAACAAATTGCAGTATAACACCCATTGGTGAATTCCTACCATCCTGTCTAGTGAAACTATGTATTGTCTCTAATGTTCTTTTAAATTATTATTTTCCTATTCCCTTTAATGGTTTGATCAATTTTCCATTCTTACATCTGTTAATCTGAGCAACTTCATTGAAGATAACAATATGTAATATAACAGCTGTTGTTAATCCCTAACATTTGTTTTGAAACCCTGTATCATTTTTAATGTCCTTGCTTTGTTTTGTTTGTATTTTGCTGTTGTTCTTTTTTTTCACTATCCTCTTTGAAATAAAAAAAGAGTAACCTACACCAGTGGGGTGATAACCCCAATTGACCTGTGGGCACGTGGTATATACAGAATGTACACACTGGACAAAAGCATAGTTCACTTCCCACCAGGGACATGGATGTCAGTGTGAGATTTCATCATGCTACTCAGGATGGCATACAAATTGAAAACATAAGAGTTGCTTCTTTCTGGAATTTTCCATTTAATATTTTCAAACCGTGATGGCGCTCTAGTAACTGAAACCACAGAAAGTGAAATGATGGGAAGAACATCTTACTCCACCTGTAGAGTTTGGTGTGCCTGTAATAGCTTCTATGAGCACACAAAGTCAGTTACTTCCCCATAACAGTAAGGGAACTCGATAAAATTTTGAGCATCCATGAATAATACAGCCAAAAAGACCAAATAATTTTATTAACTTTAAATAATGTTAATTTAAAAATTTCTAAATAGTTTTAATCATTTTAATAACAAGAATAACCAGAATGTTTAATATGTCATGTAGAATGAAAATCAGCTGAAGATTCTCTCTATGGATGGCAATTAAAGCAAGCTCACACAAAAAATAGTCTTGAATGTTTCTAGGCCAGATTTTGCTTTCAAAGTACAAAATCTGTCCCCAGCAGAGTTTTCAACTGCACCTTCAACTTTTACCTGTTCCAAAATGCCCTTGCCCTATTCATTCCCTGCTCATGGAATAGGCTGTGTAAACCTTATCGGAAATTCTTGGGACCAGAACTATTTCGTACTACAGTATCTGGTTTTGTTGTTTCTGAATTTTGGAATATTTGCATATGTACAATGAGATATACTGGCGATGGGACCTGTATTAGAACATTTTTTATTACATGATGAATCACCTTAGGCTGGGTATTTTACAAAGAAAGTAGATTTACTTGGCTCACAATGCTGAAGTGCCCCGGGTATGGTGCCAGCATGGATTTGGCTCTGGTGAGGACCTCCAGCTGCATGGTATCATGAAAGCAGCACACAGGAAAGGGGGTCACACAGTGAGGCATGAAGCCAGGAGACTGAGGTCCCAGGAGAGCTACATAAATCCCTTCCAAGGGCCCAGCCCATTGACCTGATGGCCCTGCATTGGGCCTCACCCATTACGGTCCCACCCACTCTGAATGTCTCATCACTGAAGACCAGTCTTCCAACACACAAACCCTCAAGGGAGAAGCCCCAGCTAAGCCATAGCAGAACCCAAGTCCAAACCCAAGATTCACTTGGGTTTCATAAACATCTTATTCACAAAGATGATTTCATACAATATTTTTAGTCTGTTTGGATTCTGCCTGCAATCATCACACAAAGTCAGGTGTGGAATTTTCCACTTGTGGCATAATGGTAGTGCTCAAGATGTTTCATATTTTGGAGCCCACTAATAGTCACCTTGGTCTGGTCATAGCCCACCCTTACCCTTTAGCTCGTATTTTGTCTACAGATTCTTTTGATGTTTAACTCTGTATTCTTACTGGTGTTCTTAAATGTCTCCTAAGTGTGTGTCTTCATTTCTCCAGGTTGCTAGTTAGGGTTGAAGAGAACATTGCTTATTTCCTTGTCCAGTCCGGCACAATGCGTTATGCACAGTAGGCTCCAAAGGCATTATTCACTTTTCTGTTGTGCAAGTGGCTAGGTTATGTTCAGTTCTGACACTGGAAAAGTTAAAATGCATAGCTTTGGAGTCAGACAGGCTGGGGTTGAAATGGTAATGCTGTTGGTAACTATTTAATTGTGTGACCTCAAATTAATCTGAGCCTTTAATGATCATTTATTACAATGGTTATAAGTACTTACTTCCATCTTCTCAACTCTATCATTTATTCCTTGATCTTGGGAAAATTATTCTATTTCTCAGTTTCCCCACTTGTGAAGTAGAGTCAACAATGCCAGATTGGGGCTGGGGATATAGCTCAGTGATGTGATCACCTATCTGGCCAGCACAAAGTTCAATTCCAGGTACCAGAGGAAAAAGAAAAAACAGTGCCAGATAGTACACAGGATTGTCAGGACAATTAAGTAAAATAAAACTTGGAACCTATGATGAAGTGTAGCTCACAGAGATTGTTTTGATATGTGAGAGGATGGTAAAGGTAAGACTTTGTTTCTGAGCCCACTTCCCAGACTTGCTATGGCTGTCAGATGAGAAGTGCTTAGCATGATACTGGCTTAGTGGGTGCTGCAGCTCATTGTTTCAGTTTTTCTACAGCAGTTCAGTAATAACAACCTCAGAGTTGTTGGTTGGACTCACTGTGAACTTAACCCAATACAAGGGATGAATACAATATAATTCTCTTATTTATCCCCCTACTTCTCTTTCATCGGACTCACAACCCCACTGCTAACACCTCCAGCCTGCTTTACATCCTGGTACTTAATATCTGAAGGACTGATGGGGTACTGTAGTCATATCTCACTGTAGAAATGGTTTGTACCAAAATTCTGGTCCCCAGTGAATTTCTCTCTGCGCTCTCCCTCAGTGGCATTTATTTTGTATGTGCTGTGATTGAGACTATGTTCATACTGTAGCAAAACCAAAAGGAATCACAATTCAATAGCTTGCAGGTGTAGAAAATGAGGACCAGAGAGGATGTGTGACTTACCTAAGGTCACACCGCACGTTATCTGTGTAGTTCTATGTGTCGTGTAGGTCTAGGCTGCCTTCCCTCCCCTCAGCTTGGTGGTTACCTATCACAACCCTCAGGATAGACCCACTTGAGACTTATAGGATGTCCGACAGAGACCCCCAAGCCCTGCCTCATCCCCAAACCCTCCGCAGCACTTGAACAGAGGTTCTTTGCTGTTATTTTTTCCAAAACTTATGTTATTCATTAAAATTGCTATTTAATATAAAGAAACAAATTAAACTGGGGATGGAGGAAGCATTTCTTTATTTTTTTTCCAGTTGCTTTTTGTGCAGGTGGGTTGCTGCAGGAGTCCCCTCTCTGGAGCCCATCTGGGGTGTTAGTTTAGTTCTATTGATGGTGAAGACTCCGTCTTTCATCATAACCACATGCCAAGACAATGAGTAATTGAACCACATGTTTTGCCTTTTTAAAAAGGTGTAATCTCCTTCTGAAGTGTAGAGATGTTTAGCAGGATTTTTCTAATTTCTCTGTCATCACACCATGCGGGCAAGGCTCCAAGCCCTGACTGCAGCATCTCTTTCTCACTGTCTTTTGATGAACACCTGTTTCCAGCATACAAATGTATCTGCTGAGATGCAGAATTAAAATAATTTCAACAGTATGGAAATAATTAGGAGCATTTTTTTAAAGGTCCACCTGTTCCAAATAGCAAAATATCATATTTAGTTTCACATACATAATTTTATCACTGTATATTCTTTATTCTAGGTATGTATATATTTGATAATTCTGATAATTCATTAACTTAAAAAATATTTTCCTTTTTAAATAGTCAATTGTAAGCAATTAAAAAACAACAGCCAGAGTTCTTTATGTTCCTTGAGAGAGAGAGAGGGAAATTACTGCAAAAGTTCTTATGAAAAGAAACCTAAAATATGCTATTATTTATGGGTGATTATGCCTTTTGTTAAAGACTTGACTTTTTCATAAAAACAATGACTATGTTTTCATAAATACAATGACAATGAATCTTAAGTAGTAAAAGATGTTACTCTTTAGAGGAAAAGATATAAAGGCACTTATAAGAAAAGATTTTTGGCTTAAGTTAGTACATTAAAGCATTTAAGTGGGCAGATTTAATATAATGACTTATAATTAATATTCATACTGCTTTATGTTCAAAGCCTTTATCCTGAAAGTATGCTATGGATCCCCACAAATTATGAGCTGGAAAGTTTGAGACTTCAAGATGAAATTACATGGAAATTTTAACATACTGACCTCGTGGAGTCCTGAGGAGTGATCCCTGTTCTACTATCACATGAGAGAAGTTCTCATTTCCAGGGATTCATGTCCAGAATAAATAAGTAAACCCATAGAGGGTTTTAAAATAATACCCAGATTAAGAGACCTTCATATACAATAGTTGTGTAATGATTTCCCCATGTAACATTGGTCACATTGGTGTTTACTTTGAATAGGAAGAAATTCCCTATTTACCACTACAGCAAATTCACAGGTGAGAGCCAAGTTAAGGTAGGAATTATTACAATTGTCCTTTATTTTCAAAATGTGAAATCTGAAGTGCCAAAATTTTGGTTGTTTTTCTGACAACCATGACAAAGAAGTAAATCACCAGTTGCCCGGCCCTCCCATGCAACTTTGTCCACCAGGCATTATGTGGCTGGTTGCTTTTTAGCAGTCGGGGACATTTTGGGCAGTGGTTATATACACACGACTAATTACACTAATTAATACACACCAATGTGTGAGCAGTAAGCATGCTTTTACAATTAGGATGTGATTTTTAAAATCCTTTATTGGGTACATTTAGAAACACAGCAGTTTTGGATTTACTATACAATAGGGTAAGGAGTTATCCAAATTGAATAAATGTAAATTTCAGCTTGGACAAATAAATTAATATATGGGTAGTGAAACCTACACTTGTGTCACAAATACAAACTTGCACGAGAATGATTTTTCTAAGCAGTTGAATGGATCACGGCTTTTATGGTCATTAAATTTCAGTGAGCTCAACTCACTTTGCTTAATGTGATCACATTATTTCAACGAGCTTTTACTTCCTTTTGAGGAGTTGTGTCAGGCAGAACAGTGCCTCCCCACAAAATAACTGCACTTTAATTCCCCGAATCTGTGAATACATTATTTTAAACAGCAAAACTAAAAGTGGATATTTGATTATGTTAAGGAATTTGGGGCCAGGGATGTAGCTCAGCAGCACAAGTGCCTTCCTGGTAAGCACAAAGTCCTAAGTTTAATTCCTGGTACCAAAAAAAAAAAAAAAAAAAGAGTTAAGGAATTTAAGATGGGGTGTTTATCCTGGATTAACTTGACAAAACCAATATAAAAAAACAAAACTTTGTAAGTGAAAGGAGGAGACAGAATTGTATGTGAGAAAGATTCAGACAACCATTCCTGGCTTTGAAGGCTGAAGACGGGGACACAAGCCAAGGTGTGTGGGCAGCATCTAGATGATGTCAAAGCCAAGCAAACAGATCATGCTCTGAGCTGTAGACAAGAATATGGCCTGGACATACCTTGTTTTTACTCACTGAGATCTCTAGAATTACAGCAAATTTGTGTGGTATCAGGGATTAATTTTCTACTGAATTGTTATAGCAGCAAGCAGAAAACTAATACACTTTGTTCTTGACTTCTTGGAGCCTTGGATTCTTTATCTGTAAAGTGCTAATAACGTTGGATTATTATATTTTGAAAGAATTAATAAGACAATGCATGTGACATTGCTTTAAAATGATCAAAAGTTAAGAAAAAATATCCTTTGTAAAATCAGTAAGACTCTACATTAACGGATGAGAGTCTGCCACTGTAACATGGCATCATTTAAAAATCTTCCCCAAATCCCTATCAATTAAGAGCTAATGACCCAAGAAGATGGAATTATCCAGCTTCATTAGAGAGCATCTGTCAGAATGTAGCAAAGCAGCCTGAGAAAAGGACTGAATAAACGATCTGGCCAGTACAAAGAGCCAAGAACATAACTGATGTCAACAAAGCAGCCAAGAACCAACGGACAGGAAGTTATCTCAGCAGAGCTGAAGAACACTGGGATCCATTAAAGGACCAGGCTAGATTATTTTCAGCAAAAACGAATAGTTCAAATATTACTTTTCAAAATGTTATTTTTCAAATATTATTTCAAATATTACTTTTCAAAAAATATGAGGAGACAAGTCCTTTTGTTTGGTGGTATTCAGCACTGAATTACTTTAACTACAAAGGAATGAAAGCCAACTTAAATGTCTAATAGGGAATGAGTAAATAAAATATGATTCAATATATGACTAAACATTATAACTAAAAATATTTGAGAATAACTTTTAATAACCTTTGGGTGAAAGGATACATAGAGTATTTTAACACTACATGAAAATCCTTTATGAAAATGAGGAGGAAATTTATAAATAAAGTATTATGAATGGTAAAGTAATGATGATGGTGTATTCTCTTTTTCAGTTGTCCCTTTTGTAATTTTCTGAAGTGTACATACATTATCTTCTATAATTTTCCTAAAACAGTAGAAATTTAGAAGCTTATACCATACTTTGAAGGTACATACTTTTACTGGGCAAGTTTATTCAGTGTTGCTACTTCCTAATCAGTGACTTTGTGTTTCTTCTGATTTCATCCAGTAGTATTTATGGAATAGCTGCTTCGTGCTGGGTACTTTGCTAGGCAGTGCAAAAGTGTTAACAAATAAAACACAGTAATTGCCTGTTGTGAACTTACAAGCTATTGGACAGGGAATGCAAACAAGTAAGCGTTGTCATTCGGGTGTGAGGTATAAAGACAAGGCTAGGGGAAAAAGGGAAACTGAGGTTAGATGCCCTGTTGAGGAAGTAGGACCCTTGGAGATGCCTGAACAGCGACAGAGACTGAGGAGGATGTACGTGTGTGGGGAGACATGCCATAGATCCAAATGTAGAAGAACATAGGGCTTATTTGGAGGGCTCTGAACACTCCCAGAGCAGAATGTGCAGGTGGAATACATAAGAGAGAAAGCAAAGCACGGGAGAAAAACCTGAAGGCCGGGTGTGAGGTGGAACACTGCGCTTTTAAATCTGAAACGCTGGCTTTGTCTGAGCAACCCAGGGGGAAAGTCAGGAAGAAAAGGCGTGCAACCAGCTAAATGTTCGACAACAAGGTGGTTGAGTAAATGTTTACCTTTCATTGCAGTATTTTAGGGCAATGACTATATATTCATAAGACAAGTAGATTCTCATTGTTGATATGTACGGGGCAGGATTTTACTGAAGTGCTGACTCTACCTGGCCTGCTTATTTGTCCCAGTTAGATGCTGGGGGGAAATTTTAAAGCAGTACTCTAAGAATCAAATTCAGAGGCTTAAGACAGAATTTGTACATTTTTCCATATTCACCCAGTCTTCCTCCAGCTTTTCAACTTGTGTTAGATTTCTGTATCCATGCTGTCTCTACAAGATGGTCTGTATCCAAAACTATTGGTATCCATGTCGCCTTCACAAAACTTTAGGAACTGTCTGTCGTCTTTCTTCATATTTGGGGAAAGCAGGGTGAGCGTGAAGTTCTTAAAAGAATTGGTCGGCATCCTACTCATTTGTGCCAGCGTATGCATTTAAAAGATTTCTTTCGGCTCCAGATTCTGCCGCTGAGACATTTAGAAGGACCCGTGCAATATCCCACATCCTCCAATACTATCTTTGCATTTTCCTCAGTTTTGCTACCTTTCCAGATTGAACATATTATTAGGCAGAATGTGTTCTGCACAGTTCACAGTTTAATTGTCCTTCTTTTTAAACTACCAGTATAAGTGCTGGACTAACAAAAATGAATCCTTTCTCCTTTAAGGCAGTTTCTTTCAAACCTGGAATTTTAACATCTTTTCGCCTCCGTCAGTTATCTGATCTCTCGGCACTTGTGCGCCATTCTCTTAGGCTCTTTGTAATGACATGTTTTCCAAGCCTTTTGTCGTTAGTACTACCCCTTGGATTCTCTCCAAATTAGCAATCTTTTTTATATAGAAAGAGCCAAAAATTGCGTGCAGTTTTCCAGACAGTGCTTTAGGAATATGGCGAATAATGGGATAATTGCTTTGCACATGAGCTTCTGTGACGACCACACGGACTTGTACACATTTGCTCCCCTCCCTTCCTCAGCCCCAAAGGGCGATGTTCTCTAAGGAATGAGCAGATCTTTTACTGAGAAATAGTCAGTGAGGAAAAGTTTTGCTAAGAAACACATTAGGTAATGCCAAAATACAGATGATTACCTAAAAGATGGGCATTTGCAGGGAGAGTGTTACATGGCTGTACATTTCCAGCCCTGGCTGGACTATGCATTTTGAGTTTGATGCAAAAGTAGACAGGCAGTAGAGAGTACCCTAGGGACGACAGTAGGTTGCCATGGGGAGCATATCACGTGAATGCACCCGTAGTGGGCATCTGGGGAGCTTCCATGGAAAGTCACCCAGGACATAAGCGGAAATGAGACTAGATCAGTCAGTAAGTGGCTTATAAATATAGATACTTAGATAGGTTTATTAAACAACTATGCTGTACTGAACATCGTTACATATGCTAGGTTATAGGTATGCGTAAAATTCTGAGTATAAACCAGATTATTTACATCCTTATCGAAAACTCTCTAGTGGATTCTACTTTCATCCAAGCTGAAAGCCACACTCTTGGCTCTAGCTCACAAGGTGCCGTAAAAGTTGTACTTCCCCTCCCTGCATCCCTACCCGCAATGCTTGCCGCTCCCCAAACCCATTCACTCGGCTCAAGTCGCAGGAGCCTTCTGAAACCCTGGAAATTTGGGGCTCAGGGATGAGCCTGGAGAATCAGTGTTTATTAGATCTGTGCTCTGTGCTAAGACCTGTGTTGAGTGCTTTTCAGATATTACTGCATTCGAGCTTTACATCAAAGTAGAATGGCAGTTATTGCTAATTCTATGATTTTATTACTAACAATTCTCATTAAGAAGAAAAGTATGCTGAAATTCCAGAGGTAAAAAAGTGAAGTCATGCGCAGTTTTTGTACACCTTGAAGACTTTGATGAAAACAAAATTACAGAGCAGCTGAATACTGTAATTGATAATCTAGTTTAAATTTTTATGGAACCTCATCTTTCACTAAGAGAGAATACCTATTTTTCAAACATAAAAGAATTATGAAAGTTGCTAATATCCTAGATTGCAAAGAAAGTTTAAATAAAGGCCTCGAAAATCTGAAGACTTGTTCTTTGCAAGTGCTGCAATGAAATGAGATACAAAAAATGTAAACAATATCAACTACAAGAAAATTAAACAGTATTCAAAAATGTTTGTCAAAGAACTAAAACATTTAGGGACTCATTAAATTAATGCACAGCCAAGATTTATAGATGGTAGCTATTAATTCATACAGAGGAAAATTCATAAATTTGAGTACATTTATTATTAAAGGAGAATTAATGAACCAAGTACTTGAATGAAGAATTTATTTTTATTCAAAGTTTTGTTTTTTAATTGTCCATATTTATGGGGTAGAGGCTGATAATTTCCTACATGTCTACACTGTGTAATGATCAAATCAGGGTAATTAGCATTTCCATCTCCTTAAACATTTTGAATGCAGAATTTTAAAAGCAACCAAAGAAGCATGAAAAAACACAAAGACATTAATGAAGAATAAAGCAGGAATTATTGAAGTAGAAAGGAGAAAATGATTGAATTTATAATCCTGGAGTTCTTTCTTTGACTAGGCCAATAAAATAAACAAACTTCAGTCTCCGTTGATTAGAGAAAAACAAATGATAAAACACAGGTGTACACAGGGAAAAGGGGCTGGTGATTATAATAAAGAGAAATTTATAAATTAAAATTATATAGCACATAATTCCATATTAAAAGTACAAATTTTAATGAAAAAATAATTTCCAAGAAAAGTATGACTCTTTTAAACTAACTAAAGAAAAATAGATGTGATATTGTTTTCTTTAGGATTGCTAAATCTGTATTCATGAGTAGACATTTTAGTGTTAGTGTACTAATAACTTTAATTTTCTTCTGTATTTTTTTCTGTTTCTATCTCTCCTCCAAATTCTCAACTATAATCTGAAAAGCTTTTAAAAGACCTTGCTTCAACTATGTTTTTTCATTTTTAGTGAAATAGAAGTGTTAAAATCTGTTTATAAGCTGATGTATATTCTCTTGTAAAAATCTATCTATTATACCAATTTTCTATCAGATAGTTTATCTTTTTTCTACACAACTTTGTATCTAGCTAGTAACCTTTTGCTATGTTTTAAACATTTTTTCTCAGTTTACCTTATGCTTCTTATTGTTTCAATTTGCGTTTTCTCAGTTAAAAATTTTTAATGGTAGTAGAATAAAACATGTAAATCTATTGCTTTATTTTTTTCTTCACTGATATTTTAGCTAGAACTTCTTTACAAATCTTAGAACTACATGAAAATTTCAAAGTACTGACCTATTTTCCTTTTTAATATTTAAATCTACTCCATCTGGAATTTACTTTTGTGTAAGGGTGAGATAGAAGTTGAATTTTATTTTTTCTTCGTGTATGTTTAACTGTTCCATTCTTCTTATCAATTGACTAGAAATTTCACATTATTATTATGCTAATTTTTAAAATATACTGAAATTTGTTTCATGAACTCCATTAATCAGTTTATTCTAGCACTGTACCACATACTTTCAGTTATTATCATTGGCAAAATTACTGTTGAGTAAATGAACCTCTCTACTTTATTTCAAAAAATATTTTTGGATATTCTTGATTCATTTCTTTATAAAAATTAGGAGAAAATCCATCAGAAACTTAAATGTATTTCATTAATATTCAAAGTAATTTGGAGATAATCAATTTTTTGCAGTATAGAGTCTTATGAGCCAATAATACAGTTCTCTACTTAAATGTCCTTTATGTCTGTTAATATAATGTTATAGCAAATATACAAACCACCTGAGCCAATAAAGCTACTGAGAATCAGCTCACTTCTCTCACAGTATTGAAGCAGTCAAGACAAGAAAGTAGATATGAGTCATTGTACAATCCTCATTATCTGACACAATAAGCTGTATTTTTTATGGCAAGACAAATTTGTCTTCTAACTTGTCAAAGAATTAGTGTGTATCAATTTAGTAGCAGCTAGTCATGGTGGGCCAGTATGAGGGACTCCAGCTGCCTGTGCATATGGGGTGATGGGGGAGTAGAAACAGGACAGTGAGCTCATCAACCTTAGGAAATATTTTGGAGATAAAACTAGAATCAAGTATAGAACTTGGAATACTTTAAAGAATAAGTGAAAATAGCAGATTTCCAACTTTCTCCTCTTGCAACAAATCACTCAGGCTTTTAAGATGTGGATGAATTCTCTGAGGCTGGTTGTCAGTTCTCCTTCCCCATCCCAGAGAGCAGAGCTTTGAGCCTGGGCAAGCTCCATGAGGCACTAGAATGACTCCTACACAGAGATGCCCTTCTGCTACAAAGTTGAAGGTTCTGATCGTGTTCTCTGCAAACTGAGGACCTTTTACATCAGAAGTGGACCAAAGTGGTGATTGGATTAGATCTAAGGCCAGTGTTTTCAAATCTGTGAATAGTCAGAAGTCTTTTCCTTCACATCATTTCGCAGATAGTCCCCCTTGAGTGCCAATTGTAATCTCAGTCTCCACAAAGACCTGCTGTGGGTATTATCATCAGTCCCACATTGTAGATGAAGGACTACCCCCTTCACAAAGCCAATCCATGGTGAAACTGATACCTAAATTCACAGGTCATGATGGCCCAACCTGTGATCCCAACACACTACTCAACATCACATCCTTCCTAAACGTCTCAGCCCTTACACAATCTGCCACAGTGTGAGCCATGCTCACCCTTGACACAAAGAAAAGACGTGATAGAGAAAAAAGGCTTTGTGCACTTTTTTTTTTTTTTTTTGCAGTACTTGGGATCGAACTCAGGACCCTGCGCTTGCTAGGCAAGCGCTTATTCCACTGAGCTATATCCCCAGCTGTGCACTTATTTTTAATATGGGAACATTTGCCTTTTACAGTTAAAATATATTTGCCTTATTTTTAATTCTTCTGTTGGCCCTGGAATCTTAGCTAGAGACAGGTATCTCAAACTTCAACGTGCATGAAAGTTACCTGGAGGTTTCGAGTTGGAGGTGGGGATCGTTCATTTCTAACAACTTCCTAGATGAGGTTGGTGATGTGGTTCCACAGCCTGCACTTTGAGTAGTATGGCACCAAGAAGACTGTCTTAGCTACTCTCTCACAGTACAACATCCATAAGTCCAAGGAGGTGAGGTTTATTTTGGCTACATTTTATAGATGGCTTTCAACTGAGAGTCATCTGGCTCCAAGGTATTGTGGCAGAGGGGAATGGCAGAAGAGAAACAGTTCATGGCACCCAGTGGGGATTAAAGGAGTAGAGAAGGGCTAACCCTTCCAGCACATTCTCTCAGTGGTGCACTTGCTTGGATCAGGCTTCACCTCCCAACATCAAATTTGGCCATGAGCCCTCCAGTGGACTAGTCCACTGCTGAGAATCAGGCCCCTGTGATCCAGTCATTTCTCAAAAGCCTCCCCTGTGAGTGTGTGAGACATTGAGAGCACGTCCAGAAATAAACCATAATGACAATTACTGTCAACTTCTAGTTCTCCAAATTTGAGGCAGATTAGGGGGAACAATTTGGTACAAAAAGTATCAAGACACAATGTCCGTTTTTAGTTCCCTTCGATTTCTCAGTATAATAGGGACCTGGGACTTGGGGGGTAAGGTACATGTCTTAAAGACCCCATGCCTTTTGGTTCTTACCCCCAGAGAGTTTGATTTAATAAACCCGGAGTGTGGCCTGAGGATTGGGGGTTTTTGCCTCCCTCGTTGATTCTAATGTGCAGTCCAGATAGAGAACTACCAGCCTAGTGAGCAGTATGGAGCTTGACAGGTTTGGGCAGTGGAAGAATCTCCATGCAAGACTCAAGAGATGCGTGACTTCTATCAAATAAAGAGGGCACAGCAAGAAGGGATGGGCTGGAGGGGAATTTGAGGCATAGAATCTGATACTATTAAATGTGAGTGGCAAACAAAAGAATGGAGAATCCTACTAAACTGCTACATTGGGGAGCAAGGGAAAGAGAAGGAAAAACAGAACAGCTGGCTTAGTCATGCTGACTTTGAGATTCTTTAAAGTCCATGGCAGAGATATCCACCAATTAAAAGAAGGCTGGAAACTCAAGAAAGAGATGCAAGTAGAGATGCAAGTTTGAGTTATATAATGAGAAAGGCGGTATAGCCATGCACCATGTAACAAACTTTGGTCAAGGACAGACATCATAGGCAGTGGTGATCCCATAGGACTGTAATGGAGCTAAAATTTCTATTCTTCCCATTGTAGGTGATGCGACATTGTAGCGTGATGCATTATTTGTTTGTAGTGGTGCCAGTGTAAACAAACATACTTGCTGCCAGGCATATGAAAGTAAAGCATATATAGTCACGTAGAGTACGTAATACTTGGTAACAATAAGAAGTGACTATATTGCTAGCTTGTGTATTTACTACACTATATTTTTATCATTATTTTAGTGTATTTTTTCTACCTAGAAAAAAAAAAACATTGACTATAGAACAGTATGCTGTGTGATGGCAGCAGTAGCCTCTGACATCTTGTGTTCGTGATGCCTCTTGAATGCCCCAAGAAGCTACATCAAGTGGTTGACCTATATTATCTAGGCTTATGTAAGTATACCTTATAACGTTCACACAATGGCCAGATTGCATAATGACACATTTTCCAGAATGTGTCTCTGTTCTTCAATGGCATATGGTGCATGGCTTCAGTTGTATCCACCCTAACCTTATCAGGACATGCTGCTATAGTACACTGGACAAATAACTGCTCTGTGTGCAGTTTCTCCTGTTGTGAAAAATAGAGTTTACTGTTTCTGATGGATCCAAGGAAGAAGTGAAAATCATTGCCTGGGACAGAGTAAGCGCTCCATGTCAATTGTCGGTAATAGTTTCATCATTTCCATAAACTTTAGATTTTTTGTGATGTATCTCATCCCCCAAAAGAGATATATTTCTAATAATTGCTACTACTGCCAAGCAGCTATTTCGAGCAGCATCCCATGAGAGAGATTAAGCCATGAAAAAATAAAAATTCTTCGCTGAGTGTGGTGGTGCAAGACTATCACCCCAGCACTCAGGAGGCAGAGACAGGAGGATCGCCACAACTTTGAAGCCAGCCTGGGCTATGTAGTGAGGTCTTGTCTCAAGAAACCTAAATAAAGAAAGAAATATTTTTAAAATATTTTGTAAGCTTAAGATGTACATTGATTACCCACCGCAGATTAGCACCACAATTAAAACTTTCCTGTTTGTCTTTGTTACTCTTCTTTGAAATCCATCATGTCTCAGGAGACTCAATTTCCCATTAAAAAGCAATACTAGATATATTTCTTCTGTAAACAAATCTGACTGTCCCTGTGTGTGTGTGTGTGTTGCTGCGGTTTGAACCCAAGGTACTCCCACTGAGCTCCATCCCCAACCTTTATTTATTTTGGGAAATGGTCTTGCTAAGCTGGACTTAAACTGGTGATCCTTTTGCCTCAGCCTCCCAGAGTGCTGGAATTACAGGTGTGGACTGCAAAGCCCAGCTCTGCCTCATTTTAAAATTCTCAAACTGTACCTTTTCATTCCAGCCTGTGTCAGCCCCTCTTTATCCTGTACTGCATCTAAATTTACTCAGCAAATTGACTGCTGTACAGTGATACATAAATCAATGTTTTAAAAACAGATTCATTCCAGTTGTTGGGGGAGATTCCAATTCAGTGAGTTAAATGGAGGGTTCCTCGAGTGAGTAAATAATCCAGTCAGTTTATCTTCTTTAGAATTACAAGACATCATACATAGTTCCGTTTTGCTTCCTAGTTGATAAGGTGGTGACACCCGTATTGGTTGAAGATATTAATGTAGAAACAGGATCAATTTGCTTCAGTCTGTGAATTGAATGTTAGACATTAAATTTTACCTTTGTGCTTTACACAAGATTTGCCCCTGATATTCTCTCCCATATGTGTTCATGGCATTGCCTTGTTATTCATCTTTCTGTGTTTCAGCTGTAAATATCTTCAGCACTAAATGTACACACGAGATTTCTTCTGCCAAAAGCTCTTCTATCCAACAGTCAAATCTGCTTACAGAAGCTACCACAGTGTGAAAATCCACCTTTAATCAATTTATTACCATTAAAAAAGAACTTCCAGCTGAGTCACTGGAATAAACTAGAACTCCACTCTCAAAATTCAGAGTCACTTCTCTTCCTTGCTGCTGTATTTCCTTGAGTTCTGGGTGCTCTGTACAGAAGGGTCCAGAACATCCATGGAAACGCAAGCCTGGCTATCATACTGTGGCATCTGTTCTTCCCAAGTATGCTTGCTTGCTTATTTCTGGAATCAGTCAATAAGCATTCGCTGAATACTTAAAAGACCTGATCTGAACCAAGAAATCATATGGACCTCATTAAAGACATTAACCTAAACTGGGGAATTAGGAAAATAAACACAGAGGGGAGAAGTGGGTGGGGATCAGCCTTATCATTAATTTTGCTAATAGAGTTTCTGTGGTTGTGTTGTTTGCATTTCTGGAGTCCAGTTTTTAGCTTCAATTTTTTACCTTCTACTTTACCTTCTGTTTTATTGTTTATATTTTTATTATATTCTTCTATAACCCAAAGCTTTTGTGGAGAATTTTCTTTCTTTCTTTCTTTTTTTTTTTTTGCAGTACTGGGGATCGAACTCAGGACCCTGCGCTTGCTAGGCAAGCACTTATTCCACTGAGGTATATCCCCAGCCCAGAATTTTCTACTTTTCCTTGGCTATATTTTCTCCCAGATCAGGTTTTTTCCCATCTTCAACATGCTGTGCACTGTGGTTCTTTTTCTCTACTCCATTATTAAAACTATGTGGTAGATTAACCAGATCATGTTTCCATAGCTGCCTGGCAACACCTTCTCTTGCCTGTGCATACCATGAGCACCTCTGTTGAGATCTTTCATTTCCTTTGAATTTGTATAGCTAAGGTCCTCTTTATTTCCTCCACCCTGTATTTCAGAACTATTTTTTTCCTCCCTCTCTAGGCTACAATTTGAATGTCGAGGTACCTCTCCTTGAGTTGCTCTCTGGTAGCTTGAATGTGATGGGGGAGAGGGCAGCGGAAGACTGGTTTGAGAACTGTCAGATGA
The DNA here is from genome assembly GCA_004027595.1 of Dinomys branickii. Lineage (NCBI taxonomy): Eukaryota > Metazoa > Chordata > Mammalia > Rodentia > Dinomyidae > Dinomys > Dinomys branickii. The sequence goes on along the minus strand of PVLD010000755.1, from coordinate 182,477 downwards.
CAGGACTCAGCCATCTTCCCAGATGTCTTGTTAAATGTCCTACCCAGGTTTACCCACCATGGCAGAGGCTCTCAGTTTTATACCTCAGCCTTTCTTCAGAGCAGAGACCAGAAAAACAGTAGCCTGCTGCTCATGTCTTCTTCCCCTGAGTTCCTTGTGCCCACTGCAAAGGGTTTCACCTTGACTCTTCCCTGAGAAGCTGCTCGTCTCCATCTGTATCTCTGTTAAGGGCAGGTAGGACGCATGAATAAAGCTCCATCTGATGTGCAGACTCTCCCATTTTGGTTTCTAGAAGGTGCAGGGTTTCTTACAATCGTTTTCTGCTTTCTATATTACATTATTTTTCAAACGCTGTGAAGGGTTGTGACCTTTGGCTGGCTGTTGGTGGCTTTTATCTTGTTCTGTTTTTTGCTTTATTTCAGCATCAAATATGATAGAAGGATTTTGCAATCTGGCTTTATTTCACCATCTTCACCTATGACCCACTCTTAAATTTTGGTGGAAAATAATTGGAGGGGGACACTAATGATAAAGAGACTGAAGAAACATTATGTAAGAAGAATCGAGCATACTTGAAAATGCATTAGATGAGGAGCCGGTGGGTGAAGAGCTCCCAGGATGACCCTCTGCAGCAGAATCTGGGCGTGTGCGCAAACTCTAAAGACCTGTATCATGTACTTGCCTGGAGAACTTGGCCAAATTTATTTTACAACTTGATGGGGAGTGAGAAAATCTATTTACCGAGTCAGCAGTGCCAAGTTGTATGCAGGATATTTATGTCATCTCTTTAAACTTCTCCAGAGACTGTGAGGAGAGTGGCTGTCCTCCGTGCTTCCCCACGTGATAAGAACGGAGCACTGGTGGACAGGAGAGGACAGCGGGGCAAGTGGTAAGCAACACATGACCCCTGCAGTGCACCAGGGGGCTTTTGTTGATGAGCCCTTATTTGAAACTCATGACCAGCATAGGACAACTATATCTGTACACCTGTTTTTTGCTAAATGAGGAAAGTAAAGCTCAAAGTTGAACTCACCTGGGTTTATCACATTTTATAGATGGTCCAAATCCAGGACTACTTGATTCTCCCATTTCTGTTTTCTGCCACATCCTAGGTCAAACCTTTTTCCTTCTTTGTGGAGATGCACGTGATACTCTGTGTTATGATCAGAGCCTGTGACTCAGGGTTTGCTGAGTGCCTACTCTAAGTCATGAACACAGGTATAAACTGAATCAACCTGGGTGCATTCAACATGGTTCACTCATTTTTGCAAAATCTTGGTTGGAGCCTTTCCTCACCCAGAGGTTAGAAAAGGGAGGCCGCCTTTATGTTGACAAAGTTGTTGACTGTCGTCCAAGTTGAGCCATATCCACTAACATATTCTGTAAACACTGCAGCGTTCTCCTCCCGACAATGCCCCCATTGGGTTCTTAGCTCCTTCATCCTCTGACTAACTGTGGTTTCTTCACTTCTCCTGTGGAACTCTGGGAAGGAGAGAGCTCCTTTCAGTACATCACTGGACAGATCCACAAGGAAATCCACAAAAGAATAAAAACCGAGGTGGCATTATCACCTTGTTCCCTCCTCTGGGGACAAGGTTACTGTGAGTCCTTTCCCATCCCCTGGACCTTTGGCCCTCTCACATACACTCTGATTTTCTCCTGAGGCAGATGAGATCAAGATGACTTCCTCTGTCCTTCTTGCTCATAATGTTTGTACTAGTGGTGAATTAGCTAATCTGGGGAAAGCAGATTAGAAGCTTAAAAAATGTGAACTTAAAATTGGCTGCTAATTTAAAAGTTCCAAACATAGTTGTTTATACATAGGCCAGAAAAGCACAAGACAGGGAAATAAAGTTGAAAATCATTGCTGCAGGGGGCTACTGATGTTGGACAGTGTGTTCTGTACAAAATCAAATCAAATGCTGACTGAGACTGGAGAAAGGGAAAAGGGGGAGAACACGCTCTTGCCAAAGCAGGGAGGAACAGAAACAGCGGCCTCCTAGTGGGCCACCGGAAAGGAGGGAGGGCGACTCCTAGGAGACACTCAATAGAAAAAGAGAAAGGCTAGGGAGGAGAGGCAGGTACATAAGGGAACTTGAAAATGATGAAGGGAAAATTACTTGCCTGGAAAAAACAAATACAGTGTTTGCTGGGATCACAATAGCCAAGGTTTTGTTGTGAATAGTCTTGAAACTTTGCCAACATTTTGGATACATATGAGCCGATTGCTCAATGGGACACATGGTGCAGGTAACTTCCTTCCAAGGTGTATTCACATGTGGCATGCGTTTTGCTTAGTTTGGAAGTTTGTGAATCATCTCATAAAACATTGCCATTAATGCATGGGAAGGAAGTGGATATGAGGTGAGGCGCTGGGAGGAACACAAGTAAGGGGTTGGGAAAGGGCACTGGAATTGTGAGGAGAACAGTTTTGTGTCACTGGAGTATGAGATTATTGATGTGATATGAACAAAGTAATTACATATTGGATTGAAGCAGGATAGTAGTGGTCTTAAACTTGAGTGTGAGGAGTGGGGTTTGAACTTTTTTAGTAGATAATTTTATCCTGAGAATCTACTCTACTTTTTGAGTGTGGATATGTTGTACTGGTAGGTCTCATGTTCTTAAGAAGTCAAGATGCATGATACCAGTCTCAATGCCTTTTACTCAGAGGTCATATTTGAAATCTTAGAAGCAATGTTGTGGCCCAGAGAGAAAATATAGGGAAAGAAGAGAAAACTACCTAGAGCATCAGATAAAGAAACATTTACCTCTTGAAATAATTAGGAGAAGAAAGTAAACCATTTATGAAGACAGCACAGCAGGGAAAGAACCTAGATTGCACATTGCCATTGAAACTGAATGTACTGGAAGTTCATGCTAAATGCTTAGGGAACAGAGGGCCAATTCAGGAGAATGTAAACAGACAGGAGTTTAAGGGGCTTTGGAATACATCCGCGCAGAAAGCATGATGCTCTAAGGATCACAAATAAGTGCAAACACTGATAGGTCTAAACCCAGATTTTGTCACATTTCTGTAAGAACTGGGTAAAGATCAACTTGTTACTCTATTAACAGACTTGGGAGGTTCTTTGGAGTCTACCCATGGAGAACTTTTTACCACACACTCAACATTTGGATCTTTCAGAGGAAAGAGCAGCTAATGGTGCTGAGAATCTGCAAGAGGCAGTAAAATAAGAAGACAGTCTGTAAATAAACAGCTGCAAGGCAGGTGATTTCTCCTTTTATAAACCCAGTTCTGCTTTCTTTTTCTTTTTGAGTTGTGGTTTTCCAGAAACATCAAAACGAAATAATTTAGAATGCATATGAAGGAGCAGAGGAAATATTCTGAATTTGTCATTTTGCTTTTTTGTGATCATAGGCAAGGTTTGAGTATCTGTGAGCCTCAGGCTTCATTTCCTTCACTTCTCTGCCCTAAGAAGCACAGACTACATAGTATTTGAAAGTGCTAAATGCGAATCCAGAGAAGGAAACCCTCCCTTTCACTTGATTTATGTCCAACCCTGAAACCAACCAAACTCTGTACACAGTCTCCCCATTCCTTTCCATTCAAGGAAGGAGCTGAGGATATGTTGACTTGTATTTAACAACTTCTGCAATGATCTCCCAAGTCAGACTTTGTGCATTCTGAGTATGCAGTGAAAGTGTAAGGTTTGCTTTACAATCTACAATGAGATGATAGATAAAGGGCCCAGAGCGATAGAGCAGTTGTGGAGTGCTGGCCTAGCAGGTGAGAGTTCCTGTGTTAGATCCACAGCACTGGGAGACAGAGAGGGAGAGAGGGGGAGGGGGAGGGGAGGGGAGG